>CM022877.1:10568106-10613815 GCA_012654025.1 Pachypsylla venusta | reverse complement strand
AAAAAAAAAAAAAAAAAAAAAAAAAAAAAAAAAAAAAAAAAAAAAAAAAAGAAAAAAAAAAAAAAACTAATCCTACAAACAACTCAAATCAACTAACGAAAAAAGTTGTACTCTAATTTTGTAATATATGATTGCGACTTCCATGATCAGAAAAAAGAATTGGTTCGTTTGAGTATTTTGTTGATGCGAGATATTTCTTATGATGACGTATAAACTATAGATTTATTGATATATACAGGGTGAAACAGAATAACGTTATCACAGGCCCGGGATAAGTAGGCCAGGTCATTTCCAACACAAAATACTTTTATGAGTATATGCCGTTTGAGCTTCGTATTCAACATGGCGGTCTTTTCGTAAATTTCGATTTTCTACCTCACAAAATTGTTTATAACTTTTTTGTCGTTTCAGGTAGAAAAATAAATTTGAACCAACGAAACAATTACAAAATTTTCGTGAACAATATTATATATAAAAATATATACTTTTTTCGATCGATTGTCCCAAAAACTTAGATTATTTTATTTCTTCGGTATTTTTCATTGAAATTGGCACGTAAAAAAAATCAGCCCAGAAAATTGTAGGCGAACCTATAACTGAATAGGTACCTATCAAAAAACTTGGAATCTCTAGAATAGAATTACATTATCGACATTAACGAAATGACCGCCATCTTGAAAACGAAGCGAAAAAGGCATAACCTCATGAAAGTAGTTTGTGTTGGAAATAAATTGTTGTATTTCTGGTTCACCCTGCAATGGTCTAATATTATTGATACAAAATATTGAGGAGTTTCGTGTTGTGATTGAATGTTCTCTTTAATACAAAATAATGATGATCGTATACGAGTACAATATGTAATCTATATTCAGTTTGTTTATAAACATCAATAATTCTTCAGGGAACCTATTTAGGATTGAGACAGTCACAGTCTTACAGATTTCTTTCGACTTTCATTATTATTACTATAAATTCTAACATATACATTGTATATGTACCGTAAAATAGGGTGAATAGAAAATAGAAGACTGTTTGTTGTTTCTTTCAAAATCAACTTTTCTATTATTTCTTAGGTTATTTATGACGAGGATTCGCTTACTTAGTAAGTGAATCCTCGTCATAAATTACGGTAGTGTTTTTTAAAGTTACCAATAGGATGTCTAATATAAATTTGTTAAATAATAGTTTCAAGTTAGCAAAATCGGTTGACGTGAGGTTATCTAAAGAGTTTTGATAGACCTTGGCTGGAACTGTAGTGGCGTACGTTCCATTCAATACAATACGAACACTATCAATCATAATGATTCAATTGTTTAATGTTGTGTTTAGTAAGAACACCGTAGAGTCATACAACTATCAAATACAAGAAATGAAAATGATGAAAAACATTTGACTTTATGTTCTATAATTTTAACATATTATTTAGTATTTCACTCCATTATCAAGAATACATTAAAATTATTAAGGACTAGCTTATCTTATATGTATAAGTCAGTCCTTGAGAATTATAATATCAGTCTTGACAATGTAGTAAAATCCAAAATACGCGTATTGAATAATATATTAATATTGTAGAACTTAAAGTCAAGTGTTTCATCATTTTCATTTCTTGTATTTTTAGAAATTCATCTAAATCGATTTCGATCATCCATTTTTTTTTTAAAAAAATGTTGCTAAAAATACAACTCTAAACCCAAAAAGAGTAATCATTATGACTGACGAATTCTGTTTACCCCATTTTACCTTTGAAAAAAGTCGCTTGTATGGGGTAAGCAACCCCATTTTACTTTAATACCTACACTATTGAAACAATAAAATTGGCACGATCACAATACATTCATGAAGAAAATAAAGTAAAAGCTGTACAAACATATAGGAATTTTATACGATCTACTTTTCTACAAAAAAGAGACAGATAGTGGTTTTCATCTAAGATATTCGAAATGAGGCCTAACATTTTGACGAAATTAAGATGATGTTAAAATAATAGATTTTTTTTTTTGCTTAACGTCTCTTTTAACATCTGCGGTCATTAGAGAAGTTAGTTTCATCCTACAATCGCTTGAAACCTACAAACCAACCAGCACATTGAACTCACCCAATCTGGGTTTAGTCGTAAATAGCCAGAATCTTGGGGGATCGAACATACGTGGTCACCGTAAAATCTCGTTGGGCGGTGCTTAACTTCAATGATCTTACGGAAACTGATACATTCAACGTGTCATTGACGCTGGTTGATTTTCAAATTTACACAATCTTATGTAGATACATTTGAATTAAATATAAACTTAAATTAGCCAGCGTCTATGGCACTTTGAATACATCAGTTCCCGTTAGATCACTGAAGTTAAGCAATATTCAGCGAGGTTGAGTCATGTGAGTGTGCACGTGGGTTCGCGCCCTCATGATGTTGGCTATTTTTCGGGCCCAACCCAGGCTTGGTAAGGTCAAAGTGGGTAGCTGGTTTCGAGCGAATGGAAGGTAAAAGCCCCGTCTCGAATGACCAATAATTGTTAAAGGGACGTTAAGAAGAAAGAAAAACTTAAATTATCCATGGTACGTTAAATACACCAGTTCCCATAAGATCTCTGAAGTTAAGCAACATCAATTGTATCTTACTCAGATAGCACAGTGAGTGTGGTTTTACCTTGGTGGATGACTAATACTATACTCTCGAGCCTTAAATTACATTTGAAGCACATTTTTTTTTTTTTTNTTTTTTTTTTTTTTTTTTTTTTTTTTTTTTTTTGAGAAATAGTTCGCTTAATTTACAAGTCTTTACACTTGTTAAATTTATTAACTTTTTTCAGCTGTAAGTTAAGATGACTGTGCTGAGTGCCATCTGAGTAAGATTCATCTTAATAAGAAGTCAAATTTACTTCTGCATATGGGCTTAAAATTGATCATGAGTAATCGTCAAAAAATGGCCTATTTTTAAATAAATTCTTGATCTTTTGTACTCAAACGCTTGTTTATGATGTAATTATTCCAGGCCAAGTGCGAAGTGAGAGTAAAATGATTTATCTAGCGAACCGCATGTGCATATTTTATGCTTCTCCTACATTGCTTACTGAATTAATTTGATTTATAACAATGTTTTTTTTATTGTTTAATTCTGGAGGTCAAATGCACGTGGAAATAGAAAATAATGTTACAAAAAAGTCGTTTTTTGGGACAACATATCAGCCCCGCCAGCTCAGTGGTCTGCTTGGTAATCCAGGAGTTGTGGCCTCGAAACCCAGCCGGGGCATGATGTGTTATCCTCTATAAAAGATTTTAATCACATAATACAACTTGGGCTTACTGCAGCAGAACAAAAGGAATTTAGTAAAGCAGTATAATAAATCTATTATTATTATTAATATTTGTAAAACGAGGGCGAGCATAAAGTCACTCGTAGTCGCTTTTAAAGACTACCTCCCTATTTCACGAATTTTACCGTAGGTATTTTAGCAAAATTTATAAATCAGTCATTTGAGTACAAAAATCCTAACCTAATACAAATTTTAAACTTTTTTACTTTACATTCGAAATTAATTAATGATTTACTTCTTTGTATTTCATCATGAACGTTCAAAGGCCAATTTTTTTCGTTTTTTTTCGAGAAGATGTCTTTGTAAGTATGGAGTTACAAACAGCATGATGCCACTAATAAAAATGAATCCACCGGCTAAATAAAATCCTGGATCATACGACTGACATATGTCATAGAGACGACCTGAAAATAAATAAACAAATCAATCAACATGAAGGGCAAATCGGAAATTGTAGATCTTTTTTTTTTTTTGCTTAACGTTTCTTTAAGATCTATTGGTTATTCGAGGCGGGGTTTTAAATCTTCATTCACTGGAAACTTATAAAACAGGTACATCGACATCATCGACTTCAACCAGTCCGAGTTGGGCCGGGAAAAGAAAGCGAAGGCGCGAACCTACGTGGTTATCCACTAAATAAAAACTCACTGGACGTTGCTTAGTTTCAGTGATCTAACGGGCACTTATATAATATATATAGAACATGATATTGCCGCTGGCTACTTGTATATCTATACATGATCTTGTACAATCCCCCCCCCGCCCCCCGCCCAAAGAGATAACTACTCCACCGAGGTAATCGTCAAACAGAAATCCTGCTCTATGAACAATGTCAATGAGTAAAGGTAAATACCTCAATACGATCATTGGCACTGTTGCAAACTTTGTGTATGAGAGAAATCAGCTGATTGATCACGTGGGTGTTACCACAGGACACTGAATAATAATAACAACCAGTCAGTTTACTTGGACATATCTACGAAGTAGACGGAACTCGAATCGGAAGTGTCAAGTAAGTGAATCCTCGTCAAAAATAACGGTAGTGTTTTGTTTTTTTAAATTACCAATAGGATGTCTAAAATAAATTTGTAAAATAATAAATTGTTTTCTATTGTTTGATTCATACTAAAGATATTATTCAATGCCAGACATAAGCTGCAGCACAAATCAATTTGGTATCGATCGCCTGTTCAGTTCTTATTGTGGAACTGATGAATAGTATACAATTTACCTTCTAACAGTTCATCCCCCTCTCCCTACAACTGATGACATCAGATAGGTACTTACCAACAATTGGTGGTCCTAAAATGGTGGCAATGCCTTGGAATAATAATAAAAGTCCAAAAGCATTTGTAAGGCGGTCTAATCCTAACAAGTCAACAAGAACTACTGACGTTAATCCAACATAGGCACCACTCATTGAACCAAAAAATGCAGCATAGATAATCATTTCTGTGTAAGTATAACAGAAGGCACTTAGGATTGTGGCTGAAAAATATAAAACAATAATTGACTTGCTTTGAAAATGTACAGAGGAAAGTAGCTACTCGTACTGTCCTTGAAAACCAACAACAAATTGTTTAAAGACGATTTATTTCAGTAACTAAGCAAGCACCGCTATCTCGCAGGAAAACGAACGATTTTCCTTTTGATGTTATTATTATTGGAATCCCTCTGGCTAGCAATCCAGACGTTGCTCTGTAGTGGACTGAACAAAGTGAGATCTAGTTTTAATACCACGATTTTCCTTCAGCGTCTCATTGTGATGAAACTTGGTATGTATATTTATAGTTTATAGAACTTGCTGAATAGTTTCAATTCCTATTTGGCCAACCAGAGCCTCATATATGCACTGAGTGAAGTATACAGTTCACATAACTACTGGGTTGGTGGTGTAGTGGTAAGACGCTCTGACTGGTAAACAGTAGGGCGTGGGTTCATATTCAAACCCAGCCAACCCAAAAATTTTTACTCTCATGAACTTGAGATATTTACCACATTATAATAGCACCCAAACAACTGCCAGTGTCAAGGGATTCTACAGTCCCCTTCGGGCAGTATAAATAAGGACTTTTACTTACTAGTATATTATTACCATACACACTACTACTAGTTCATATATTATTACTATACGCACCTATTCCACAAATAGCTAGACATAAATTATAAACATAAAGTCTGTTGATATAGGGTTTGTCTGAGATGTAACCTAAAATAAGTCTGCTTGTCAAACTGGCCAGACCTATTACTTGCACGATAGAACTACTATCTTGAATGTTTCTCTGCTCCGCCATTTTCTGAAAAAAAAAAAAATAAAAATAATAATCATGTTACTAAAAAAAGAACCATATTCTTTTTAGTGTGGAATCACAGCACTACAAGGAAATTTGAGCTTCTTTGTACAATGATTTTCATAAATATTCTATCAATCATAGAATATTTTTATGGAAGAATCGTAAGATAATAAATAAATTAAATAATTGGGCAGTATCGATTCGGATTGATTATAAAGGTGGCAAGCTTTCGATAGTACTCAGACTATCATCGTCAGGCCAATGTTGACTCTACGATGTCCAGAGTAGGGTCAACTCAGGACATCGTAGAGTCAACATCGGCCTGACGATGATAGTCTGACTATCGAAAGAATATTTTTGTTACGTTAAGGGTTAGAGATGACCACCCAAAATTTTCTCACCACGTAACAGTTTCCTAAAAAATTGGTATAGTACAAAGAAATATTTTACAAGCGAATTAACACATCATGATTTGATAGCAGGAACGCTCTGTTTTTGTTTTTTTTGCTTAACGACTCGGGGTTTTTACCCTCCATTCGCTGGAAATTTACAAACCCACATTGATCTCACCCAGCCTGGTTTGGCCTGATTAAAGAGGCGTGAACCTACGTTGTCACCCACTTAGTAACACCTCGCTGGACGTTGCTTAAATTCAGTGATCTAACAGGAACTGTTGTATTTAACGTGCTATAGGCACTGGCTTTAAACAGTCTTAATGTGTGATTATTTTACCACTATATCTACTTACCACTATATACACATAGGAGACTAACAAAATCTACTTACCACTATATACACATAGGAGACTACAAAAATCTACTTACCACTATATACACATAGGAGACTACAAAAATCTACTTACCACTATATACACATAGGAGACTACAAAAATCTACTTACCACTATATACACATAGGAGACTACAAAAATCTACTTACCACTATATACACATAGGAGACTACAAAAATCTACTTACCACTATATACACATAGGAGACTACAAAAATCTACTTACCACTATATACACATAGGAGACTACAAAAATCTACTTACCACTATATACACATAGGAGACTACAAAAATCTACTTACCACTATATACACATAGGAGACTACAAAAATCTACTTACCACTATATACACATAGGAGACTACAAAAATCTACTTACCACTATATACACATAGGAGACTACAAAAATCTACTTACCACTATATACACATAGGAGACTACAAAAATCTACTTACCACTATATACACATAGGAGACTACAAAAATCTACTTACCACTATATACACATAGGAGACTACAAAAATCTACTTACCACTATATACACATAGGAGACTACAAAAATCTACTTACCACTATATACACATAGGAGACTACAAAAATCTACTTACCACTATATACACATAGGAGACTACAAAAATCTACTTACCACTATATACACATAGGAGACTACAAAAATCTACTTACCACTATATACACATAGGAGACTACAAAAATCTACTTACCACTATATACACATAGGAGACTACAAAAATCTACTTACCACTATATACACATAGGAGACTACAAAAATCTACTTACCACTATATACACATAGGAGACTACAAAAATCTACTTACCACTATATACACATAGGAGACTACAAAAATCTACTTACCACTATATACACATAGGAGACTACAAAAATCTACTTACCACTATATACACATAGGAGACTACAAAAATCTACTTACCACTATATACACATAGGAGACTACAAAAATCTACTTACCACTATATACACATAGGAGACTACAAAAATCTACTTACCACTATATACACATAGGAGACTACAAAAATCTACTTACCACTATATACACATAGGAGACTACAAAAATCTACTTACCACTATATACACATAGGAGACTACAAAAATCTACTTACCACTATATACACATAGGAGACTACAAAAATCTACTTACCACTATATACACATAGGAGACTACAAAAATCTACTTACCACTATATACACATAGGAGACTACAAAAATCTACTTACCACTATATACACATAGGAGACTACAAAAATCTACTTACCACTATATACACATAGGAGACTACAAAAATCTACTTACCACTATATACACATAGGAGACTACAAAAATCTACTTACCACTATATACACATAGGAGACTACAAAAATCTACTTACCACTATNCTGAACTTCATTAGGGGTACGGCAATTTCAGGGCTGGGTGAGAGATACTAGACTGGTGGAAAACTGGTGTGCAATAGTCCTAACTAGTGGACGCAGCACTTGGAATTCCGAAAGGAAAGGACGCCATAATTAATAATAATAATGATTGATGATGATGAGGGGAAATTTAATTTCCTGTCATGGTTAATCCCTAACGTATAAACTTACCCTTTATGTGAATCTTGTATACTCCTTACACTTCCAAAATATAAAATATCTTTTTTGTGCATTAGTCCGCTTCCTCCGTGACTACCACTCAGTGATTTGTTAACTTTATTCACAGCTGTATTAGATTTTGTAATCTGTGCACCTTTCTCCCACAATAAAGGTTGACTCAATGCAAACTTTGTGTCGTCTAATGTGTTTGATTTTGTTTCATTGATGGAATTTTTGTTGACTGTGTTATTGGAAACATTACCTGGAACAATTGAAAAGTTATAAAATAAATAAAATTTTATTAACAGTTCCGGGGGGAAATTATTAGCATGAAACAGTTTGTTGAAATATAGGTAGGTACACACTGCAGTCAACAGATTTTACTTTGAACTTGGCCTGGTACACTGCCGTGCGCATAGATAATTTAGAATTACATTTTAATCACACAAGATTTAGGAATACCATTTCCAAAAAAGGCGTATCAAGAAATAAATCTATTTGACTTTTTCCTTGTATATGGATGTTGTAACCTTGCTTTATTTAAATTTTCTTTTGTACCAAACTAAAAATATTGAACGCCCCGCCCTATCCACAGTTATGATAAAATTTGGTATGGAACTTCATTATATTCATAGAAGTAGCCGATTTCCCTATTAAACCTACAGGGGCCACCTGGTGGGCATTTTAAGTATCACAAATGTGATAATCGACCGGACTTGTCAAGACAAAGACGATAAACCATTCGCTCTGCCTGAGGTAGATTTCTTTTCTGGTAGTTTTTCTGGTTTCTGTTCAGACATATGTAACATTGCGGGGTTGCGGGGAACCCTCTGACAATATATCATGCACCGTTCATGAGGTTTAGGTAATAGGACAAACCAACCCTATTATCTTGTCCTAGACCAATAGAAGGCGAATACCGCAATAGCAAGAAGTAAGTGAAAGAAATGATAAGGCCATAATCACATTTTTAGTCAAAACCTTTTGTATTTTAATCTTAAGGTGGTATTCACACTATTTGTCATGATTCCACAATTTTGTATATTTGTTGAATTTGTGTGTTTGGAATATTTTTGTGCCCTTATCACACTATTTGATGAGACTTTCAGACAAAAATATCTGCTTTCAAATTTTGTTGTGTATTATAACCATAGCAACTAGATATTTATCTGTAATAAATATAATTTTCTATTTTACCAATACGATTACTGATCGAAAATTATTTATTTTTTTTTCGCTTGCGTATTCGATACTTGAGGACTTGGTTGTCCGCAAACGCCTCTGAAATATAAGATTAATGAAAAAGTTTTCAAAAACTATCAATCATGACAAACGTCTTTGTCATAAGTTTAAACCCTATCAGACTATTTATATACAATTTTTGTCACTTTTGTGTTTGATATCAAAGCAATCAAATAGCGAATTAAATCAAATATATTTGCCGATCACACTGTGTGGTACTTTTTGAAGTCGAAAAAATGACAAAATTTGGAATCATGCAAATAGTGTGATACAACCTTTAGAAAGGAATCAAGATTTATGTTTACCATTCTGTTGGGAGATTGGAATGACAACGTGCCCATGTACACTATGCGGCCTCTTATTTGGACCATGACCATTGGTTACTGATAGAGTATGATTACTGTCTGATGATAGATTATGTGCGGACAAAGTTTTCTGGTCCGCATCTGGCCCATCTACACTTTCTAATTTCACCAAAAAAAGTTGTTGCTCAGGATTCACTTCTGAAAACATAAATCAAATTAATGAATCAAAATTATTTGAAGCATTCCACCTGGTCTAGTGGGGATCAAAATTCGGAGCACCCCAGTTAGTGCTTGTCATTTCGGGATGCACTCAGCCTCGTGAGGACGATTGAATAGCTACTTTAAAGTGAGTAGCGATTAACGGCGGCATTATTACCAGAGTAAAAAGATTTGGTTGCCAGCGTCTATAGCACGTTGAATGCACCAGTTCCCTTTCGATCACTGAAGTTAAGTAACGGCCAGCGAGGTTATTCCATTTGGGTGTCCAAGTGAGTTCGCGCATTCGTGATGATGGCTATTTCTCCGGCCCAGGCCAGGCTGTGTGAGGTCAATGTAGCTAGCTGGTTTGCAAGTTTCCATCGAATGGATGGTATAAACCTCGTCTCGAATGACCAATAGACAGTGGCGTAGCTAGACATGTGGGGGCCCCGGAGCAAGATAAGCGAATGAGGCCTTAGGAGCATGACCCGCCTGTACCAAAAAGTTTGCTCGGGAGGTTAAAAATACCCCCCAAAAACGAAATACAGTTTTTTCTGTACATACATATATATATATATATATATATATGTACAGGGTGTCAATAAAGTTTCACCCCATCCTCGTATCTCGAGAATGGCTGAAAATATAAGAAAACGCAAAAACCCGTATCCCTTGGGTTTTAGGGGAATTAATTTTAGACTACAAAATTTTTGGCCTCGGCCAGCCGTTTAGGCAGGCCACCGACCGCCTTCAAAATCTTAAATGAGAAGGTATATCAAATGACAACTTGTTTTAAAGGTCTTTAATAAATAAATAGACTTTTTAAAATAAATTATACCCAATAATAGAGATATTTCATAAAATAATCTCTAAGTAATTTATGCCAAAATATGTTGACTTACATAAAAAAGATACGTTACAAATTATTTGCCTTCAAGGGTACGAATAAAAAACCAAGACGAAAATATTGACTTTGGTTAACAAAAACAACAATTTTGGTATTTTTCTAAAAACGCAATTTTTTTCTTCTTCTGGATTTGGACCTTGGGGGCCCCGGTGCATCGCACCAGCCTAGCTACGCCCCGCCAATAGATAGATGTTAAAGAGCTGTTAAGCAAAAAGAAAGAAAGAAAAAAATTGGTTTGATAGAATATTCATGAGATTATTAGTACATGAGGCTCTTAGTAATGGACACCCACATGGAACAAACAATCCTATACCCCTTCTAATATATCGTAGGATCCACTGAACCCAAAATTCTGAAAATTGTTGGGGTAATGGAATGATTTGGACTAAATATTTAGGTGTTGGTATTTTTTACAGGGCCCCGTGAGAGCCATTTCCGTTGAATGTGTACATTGCTCGTTTTGTTTATTATGTAACTTACCTAGCACAGTCACTCATCCATTATCTTGTGCTATTTCTTCTTATTATGTAACTTACCTAGCACAGTCACTCCTCCATTATCTTGTGCTATTTCTTCTTATTATGTAACTTACCTAGCACAGTCACTCCTCATTATCTTGTGCTATTTCTTCTTATTATGTAACTTACCTAGCACACTCCTCCTCCGTTATCTTCTGCTATTTCTTCTTAATATGTAACTTACCTAGCACAGTCACTCCTCCATTATCTTGTGCTATTTCTTTTTATTATGTAACTTACCTAGCACAGTCACTCCTCCATTGCCTTCTGCTATTTCTTCTTATTATGTAACTTACTTAGCACTGTCACTCCTCCATTGTTTTCTGCTATTTCTTCTTAATATGTTACCTACCTAGCACAGTCACTCCTCCATTGTCTTGTGCTATTTCTTCTTATTATGTAACTTACTTAGCACTGTCACTCCTCCATTGTTTTCTGCTATTTCTTCTTAATATGTAACTTACCTAACACAGTCACTCCTCCATTGTCTTCTGCCATTTCTTCCAACGGTCTAAAGAACAATCCAAATATAACACAGCCTAAAACTAGCGTACTGAGAAAGAGTAATGTATGTCTCCACTTGAAATACTTGACACTGTAATCAATTACTTTAGCAAATATAATAGTACCCAATCCAGATCCACACACCGCTATTCCTGTTGCCAAAGAGCGCCGCTTATCAAAATAACAAGTGACACTTACAATGGCTGGTAAATATATCATACCAAAGCCGAGACCTGGAACAAAAATCAAATTGTGGTTCAAACATATTTTCAATCTAACCACTATGAAAATAAAAAATAACCCCGCCCCCTTTTGTTTAAGTAAGAAATTAATATTTCAAAGTCTTTATGTACTCCCCCCCCCAAAAAAAAACAGGTTGTCCGCGAAAGGTTAGCGCACACCACAAACGTTTTATCTGCCGACTTAATGGGCATGCAACCAGCTCCATGGCTGGTAACCTATGATGATGATGATGATGATATAGAAACTAAAAATTTGGAGACTGAAAATAGAACATACCTGTACCGATTCCTATAGTAAAACATAATACAGTCACGTTCTGAGCAAATACACTGACAGCCATACAAACGGCTCCCAATATGGCACCTCCAATTGTGACTGCTCTACATCCATATTTATTTACAAAGGCACTGGAAATTGGTCCTGCAAAACAAAACAAAGAAATGGTAACCTAAAATTTAAAATCATAAATGAATGAATATATTTTGACATTTTACTAATATGTAAATCAATATTTCTTTGTGTTATTATGTCACAATGTTTGTGGGCATCATAGCATTACAAGGTATTTTCAACATTCAATCCAATATCGCTAAGCCTAAGCTGCACTTTAACAATTTTTATAATGCTACCACTTGACGCTATTACCATAGTTACTCAATTGTCCTCAGGAGGCTGAGTTACACTCAAAAACGACCAGAACAGGTAGAAAATTCGAAAAATCCTTTTTCAAATTTTCGACCCCTCCAGGAATCAAACCTGGAACATCTTTGGTGCAAACCGAGTGTGATGCGCACTTTGCCACGAAGATGTTCTATTAAAAAAATATTTTACTAATATGAATGCCAGCCACCGAGGGGAGCAAGCCAGCTTCATTAGATGACGGTCCTAAGCCCGTGTAAATACAGAAGGTTTGGTGTTAGGAAGGGCATCCAGCCTTTAGAAAAACTCCGCTTCAAACCAATGATGAGAGATCATCAGCAAAAAACGAGTTTCTAGGCAGTTTCTATTGATACTGTGAGAAGCAAGCGAGGGTTACCGTACCCAGAAGGGATTACAGCTAAAGAAAGTAGACACCAAACAAAGGGTTGCTGCATGATAGAATTAAGGAAAGCAGTGCCGACCCCAAATAGAATTGGGAAAGGGTGACAGTAAAGAAGAAGTTAATAAAACATTACGCAATAGAGGCCTGTTATGGGAAAATGATATATTTTAGTATTGCGTAATTTAGATACTGTAATTGTGGATAGATTTCCTATTTATTTTTTGCCGAAGACATAAAAAAACAAAGGGATATCTAAGGAGGAAAGTCAATTTAGACATACCTACCTATATATTAAAAAGAACAATTTTTTGAACCCGATGGCGGCCGATTGAAGAAATTATGTGAAGATTAATAATTTACTGTGCTCGGGGTTCATATATCCTATACTTCCGTAATGCTGCACATGATAGATATCTTTTACTAACAGTACGTCAAGGACAAAATAATAAAATATTTTGTTTCGGTCGTTTTTTTGTAAAATGGACGGTTTTCCAGAAAATCGACCATATGAATTCAAATAATTCACCCTGTATTTCGCAATTTGAAACCAAAATATAGGGTACGGGTAACCGTACTAAACTTTATCTTCTTTTATTCTAGAAATATGGCAAGTATTTGATGAAAATATTATAGCCTTCGGCTTCATATATCCTAGTAAATTTTTTATTATATAAATAAGATTTGGCAGCCTTCGGCTGTTGTTGCAGCTCTCTAGTGGAAATATTATATGAATTAGAAATTTTTCACACAATACAATATTTTACTTACCTATACTTTGTACATGGGAAGATAACAAAATGTACAAAATGTTCTCTTTAAAAATAAGAGAAAACGGCATACTCTCGTTGAAGTATTTTGTATTGGAAATAACGTTTCCTGCCTCTCCTGAGCCTGGGTCAGCGTTATCCTTTTTCACTTACCGGAACATAAAGTAACACCCATTAATATAGAAATGATCATAGAAGTTATCCCATCTCCCTCTTTGAACTCTTCGGTAAATTCCTTGAAGAGAACTCCAAAGGAATACGTCACTCCGTCCGCTAGAACACAGAGAATAATACTTTAAGATTAATAAAAAGAAAACATTAGTTTATTAGAACTATTATTTTATACCATCAGCTCGGATAAAATCGGTTCGTGAGGATGTCTCCCTCAAGTATAATTCATTACAATCTCAAGTATGACCTACATTCACTATGAAAGTTCATAATGCGATTGGAAGAAATTACATGTTCGGAAAAAATACTCTAAGATTACGTGAAAGCAACTCTGAAATATTGCTATATTACTAACGTACTTGTTTATATTGCAGTGATGGACATGGCTCTCGAGACCCATGCCAATTATTAGCCTCCAAAATTAGACCAATGAATAAAATTAAAAACTTTATTTCTTTAGAGCTGCAGTCTCATACATCCGGCTACCATCGGAAACGATGTTGCCACTATTGATTGATTATTTTTTATTTCATAAAGTAATGTACAATGTTAATATATTAACGACATAATAAATTAATTTAATATTTTTGCGAGTGTGATTTCTCCTTTCTGAGCCATTTATCAATCTCAATCAAGACGTCACACCGCGCAGAGTAGAAAATGTAACATCATGATCTCCAAACACATGGCGGGCGGTTGCCAATTCATATATTGTTCCAAATATAAAATATCACCGGAAAAGTATTTTTCTTTATTTCTCCACTTTAAGTGATAATAATTATGTTGACAGAGGCTTCCCTATCTAGGTGGTCGTCAGATATTTAAGAACAGAAACACTACCAGAAATTGGAAACCTCTGTCGGCAAGCTGTGGATTACCTGAGGCCAAGCGAATGATTTATTGTCTTTGGCTAAGAGTGTCCGATTCATTACTTCATCTCGTCAGAGGACGTTAATCCTCCGACGAGAAGAGATGGTAAACACTAGGGGAGCTTAAATGCCTGAGGCATTTTCTACCAACTTACATTTAGAACTCTAATTTTTATGTGGTCAAATGCTTCAATTAATGAGGAGGATAAAACGTGCATCAGTTTGGGATTGAACCTTCCATTAACCACTAAGCTATCGATGCAGTCCTATTTTACAGTATGGAGTCGGCTCTTAAGAATGTCACCCTGTTAATTTGTTCAATACGAAAAAGTCAGAGGAAGTTGTGTCCTAATATGGAAAAGAAAAGTTCGGAACAAACTTATAGGTAACCTTTCAAACAAACCATATTGTAGAGGTATATCTTGTCAAGAACAGGCCATGGCCATCAAGACCCACTCGAATTCCTAATGCATAACTTAGTATTTCACCTGTTAACTGTGATATCAGGTATCCACTTAATATCCTCATACAAATAGGCAGATATCCACTTAATGTCCTCATACAATTGTCTACTTGCATAACTGATGTCATGAGATTTTTTGTATCTTTGTTAATATTGATTTTAAGCGCTTAAATCTAAGGATAGGCATATACTTTAGTATAAATCGTACGAATTATCGGGCGTGTGTGCCGAGTAAATCGGATGATATTACTTGGCTTGCTCAAATCTCCAAATCAGAATTAATTATCTCTTCCGAATACTTGCGTAGATTAGGTTTATCAAATTATGTGTGCCTGTTTCTTTACAATAACTGCAACAATTTCGGAAAGGGTAACATCGGTCGGAGGACGCCCAAGTCCTCAATTATCGAAAAGTGAATAAAAACCAAATTCATTTTCAATCAGAAATGGTATTGAAAAAAGGAGAAGAAAAAAAATATCAAAATTATATACAAGGTGACCCAATATTTAGGCTTACACCCCTTAATCTGATTGCTATAGCATAGTACACAACAAATAAAATCTGTGGAATGTCAAATGAAAGTCTCATAAAATAGTGTAATAATTTGGTTTTATGTATATACCAAACACACACATTCAACAAATATTCATCAAATAAATAGTGCCAAAATTTTGTAATCATGACAAATAGTGTGATACCACCGTCAGTAGCATCATATTTGTTCAAAGCCATATGGTGTAGGTCTAGATTGAGGAAATCGTTCAGTGGAAATAGAAGGGTACATAGCAGCATGTATGAAGCGTAGGACTGTGCAGTTGTTATCGCACGATTATTCGTTAAGTTTATGTATGACCTTTGGTGTTTGGCGAAAAGACGGTCGGCTTGTGTTAATTATACCTCTTGCGTGTAGAATCCAGGATCTAAAATAGGATCTACGCTATCGCTCCTGTATTGGCTCCTACTGGCAAAAAACATCAGTAATAACAAACATGTGACTTTGTTGTTTAATAAAATTGTACCTAAGTAGGCGAGTAGACAAGGTAAAATAGCCACCGAGGGGAGCAAGGCAGCTCCATTAGGTGACGGTCCTAAACCCGTGTAAATACAGAAAGTTTGGTGTGAAAAAGCGCATTCAGCCTTATAAAAACTCTGCTTGAAACTAAAGATGGAAAGTCATCAGCAAATTGCAGTTACTTGATATTATGAAAAGCCAGGGTTGCCATGCCAGAAAAGGATACGGCCAAAGACAGTAGGCACTAAAAAGAAGGTTGTGGCATGATATTAGAGTTAAGGAAGGTAACGCCGACTCCAAATAGAATTGGGAAATTGAAGCAGAAAAGACAAGAAGGCGAGTATACAAGGTGACTCCAAGAAGAGGGGAGGAGATGGTTCAATTTTGAGAACAGTTTCCATATTTGAAAAAAAAAAATATTTGTCTATACTCGTATTCCAAAGTTTATCTTTATTTTTTCATGTTTTTCAAATATTTGGCACACATAGTTGAGGCCCCAGGCGACTCGACTTCGAAATCTTATATTGAACTACTATTTCATATTTTAAAGTTGACCCCCCCCCCGAGAGANCCCCCCCCCCCCCCTGAGACTTTACCCAGGGGGGCTACCATTTTGTAATACATTTTCAAAGTAGCTAAAAGAAAATATAAGTTTCAGATTTGTTTTCTTCAAAACGTGTTCCAGCGTAATTACATTTCTATTTCTCTCTCTCCCTCAAATTCATAAATATCTCCGGGAAGATAAATTCTTCCTATTTTTGGATATTTTTTTACCCAACCTTGAGACTTTAATCTCGGACGCAGAGTGAATAATAAAAGTTTAATTAAACTTTCAATAACTTCGGACTTCTTTGAATATTAAATTATGTCGATATCTCTGCCAAATCTGCCATATGGGTAATGCGGTACTGGATATCTTATGAAAGTGTTGTATTTTTTGGAGTTATTAAATAGGAAAGAAACATGAACAATATAAACAAAAATACAAATGAATTTGTAATTCGAGTCAAGTACACGCCACCGGCACACGACATAATAAATTCTATTTTAATCCGGCATTCACGAGTTGCTATGTTCAAATTTTTAAATGACCCATAACATATTTGATCAATACAGGGAGAGACGTTCTGCAGGGCTTATTTGTTGTGTACAAACCAGACCTGCTAATTAATAACTGGAAGACAATCACAAAGAAAATATTAAGAACAACGAAAACGAGAAAATACGACCTGCTAGGGAAAGATTTTTTTCTTTCCAATGTATGGCGGTGCCAAAGTAAAACTGATAAAATTAGTAATGACGTGGGATAGACTGGTAACAAAGTAGGAAATACGGTTGGCAGGAGCATGACAACATATGTATGCGCGGCAGTCTGGCATCAAAATATCTTCTTCGCTACTTTATTTCGCCTCAAACGCTACTTTATTTGCGGATCAACTGAACAAATCGATATAAGTTTGTAGAACGCGCGGTACAAGAACTTGCGCGCGGAACAAATCGTACCGCGCGGTCATGTAGACAATATGCACTATTTAGATAGAGCTTGTGCCGCGCGGTCCCGCGCAATCATCTGTATTGTGCCTAAAAGAAGTAAATATCAACAAAAAACTCTGCCAATGTGACACCTGGGTTTATTATTTTTCTGGCAAAAAAAAATAATAATGGGGGGTACCCCCAAAAAAATTGAGGGGGGTTCTTGTGACGATTCCAAATCTGGGGCGTATTTAGACCCTAAATTTAACATTCCTACCAAATTTGAAGTCTCTGGCNTTGGGGGGGGGGGTTGGATTCTACGTACAAACCTTGAAAAGTAAATTATAAAAATGACGGGCGTTTTTGGTTTCAATTTCGAGTTTTTATAAGAAGAAGTGCTCGAAACCCGTTTAGACAAAGATATATTGATACATTGTTACAACGGTTCAGCCAAATTTTATGAAATCGGCTATGAATTTGTGATCGGCTGATTTTTTCAAGGGAAAAAAATCGTTAAGCTGCATATAAATTTAAAAAACTTGTGGGGGGTAATTTTTTTTCCGTGACGATTCCAGAGGTTCATTATTGAAAATAATAAAACAAAAGTTCAAGCATGATAATAAAACACTATTAGAAAGCGAAATGATTGATGTTATTTATAGAAGCCATAATGAAGACATAGACATCGCGGAATTGCAAGCTCTGTTGGAACAGACAGAGCCTTTAACGTGTTGACATTTTATTGATTATTATTTTTAATTGTGCACCTATCTACCGGAACCGCTTCTATATTACTTCGTACAGTCCCTGTTACTGACATAAGCTTCGGAAAAATAAAAAAATAGAAATGATCGCTCCGGGTGGGATTCGAACTCACAACTTCCGAAACAAGAGTCAATGGTTTTTAACCTAGTTCTTAACAATTTTCCTCCCTCTCCCAGTTCTCCCACCAAAATATAGAATTGTAGGGTACATTTCAGGATTAGATTACCCTAAAACTTTGATGAAAATCTTGTTTTGGTTCTCGAACCGGGGATCACCCTGTACATATTTGACATCTATAGTAAAGCAACTGAATGTTATGTGCAACCTGACCTCTCAGACTGTCAGCAAAACAACACACTCTGAGAGGGCAACTAGTTTGTAATAATAATTACTGGAAAAATACCTGTACTATAGATACCAGCAGTATCCATTAAATTAAATTCGATTGTTTAATATGTTAACCCATTTAGGTGTCAGTTTTTACTTTCCTCGTCCTATAAAAAGAAAAGTATTGTAATCATGTAACGGGATGAAAATTTCCATGTCGAGTTTTCAATGCTAAAACACGTTTTGAGGTCTCCAGAGCCCAAGCAAACGCTTTTGGCGGTTTTCGAGAATACTGCATGAAAAGAGAAGAGTAAGAGCTAGGAGCTGGAAATTTGGTGCCAATGCACAATACGCGCTACAGTTACTATACAATTGCATCTACTATTATCGGATTTACTAATTATTGAACGGCGCGCGCTAAAAGCTTGCCGTTTGTTATGTATGTCAATTATGAACAAATATGAGAACATAGAACACACGGCTAATCCTATCGTTATTGAGACATTTTGTTTACAAACAGACACACAACCGGACCGTCAATAATGGGGTTCTGGGATACTTAAAACATGTTTGAAAACTCGACATCGAAAATTTTAGCCCATTGCAATACTTCTTCTTTTTTATGGATAAGGAAAGTCGTGTGATGTTCACACCAGATTTTTTTGTGTTAAAATAATCAATCGTCACAAGTAGGTAACGATTTTTTTCCACACATTATTGTGATTACTATCCTTATTGTTGGTTCTTGGAATAAGTGTTTAATAACAGGGTTTCAATTCTTTCGATCAAGGAACCGTACAAGTACAGAGCATATATCATGTATCTTTCAAGACATTATCCCCCTTGACATGGCTCTATCTTGACGGGTCAAATGATTTACAGAGTGCGGTATATTTGATGTCGTGGCATAGCTAATGATATAAATTACACTCAAATTAACAATTAGGTTGTTTACCATTTCTATTATGATTATAAAATAGGTTTTGCAAGTTTTTATTCATAGGTTATGATTAAAAATGGACAGTTTCTAACCATCATAGGTTATAAGATACAAGGTGCTATCGTTGTTAAAAAACAATTTATAAGGTTTTTTTTTAAAAAAAAAAAAAATTGGCTTAACGTCTCTTTAACATCTATTGGTCATTCAAGACGGGGCTTTTACCCTAGAAAATTCCAAACCAGCTACCCACATTGACCTCACCCAGCCTGGGCTGGGCCGGAGAAAAGCCAGCATCACGAGGGTGCGAACCCACGCGGACACCCACATGGTACAACCTCGCTGTACGTTGCTTAACTTCAGTGATCTAACGGGAACTGGTGTATTCAACGTGCCATAGACGCTGGCTATTTATAAGGTTTAAACAATCACGCCGTTATCTATCTATTCTATAGGGACTACAGGAAGGATGTTTGAAAAAGGTCATGTTTTCGAGCCACCCGAAATATGTAAACAATCGATTCGAATTCCGAAAGAAAGCTGAAATACGTATTTCTTTAAGCACGGGGAAACCTTTTCTAATGGGTCTCAAAAATTTGATTCAATCAGAAGAGGTATACGATAACCGATCAAATAAAAATGATCGTGATAACCGATCAAATAAAAATTATCGTGGTAGACCAGTGGAAAAACAGATTTCCCTGTGGGGGTCAACTGGTAATATGCATTTTTTTATGCATTTTTGAAAAGTGAATTAAAATGAATGTATTATGAGATTTATTTGAGATCTGTAAAAGTCAAAATTTTAGAGGGGTGACCGGTCATTCTGGCACACACTGTATACAACTCTACTAGTGTACAATTATCAGGTACATATGTCTACGAGCGAGAAGTACATGATGTGTACAATAGGTACATGTGCACTCTCATCTGTACAAGTTTCAATTTATACATAAATGAATGTGGGCGTGTCTGGACAACGAGCTTAAGGAAACGTAGAATCTTCGTATTCGGGGGAAACATGATCTAATATTACCATGCCCCATTGAGAATATAAAATAAAATTTGCATGAAGTCGTCTGGAAGTGGCAGAAAAAAGTAGGTCTTCATACCTACAAACTGCTTTGTATTAATGTTAGTCGGCATCTTTGCTTACTCTTGACGTGCGCGCGTCTACCGACACTCTTGATATTATAATACATAGTACCTATGTACTTTTAATTTTGTATTACAACTAAATTTTCTTTTTTTGTAGAATTTAGAAAAATGTTTATTACATAAAATTCAAACAATACATACAATTAGAGTTTCCCTCCCTAAGCGAGAAGGTCTAGCTTCTAAGTACAACAAAGGCCAGTCAATGGCAAAGAGTCAATGGCACATTGAATACAAGAGTTCCCGTATGATCACTGAAGATAAGCAACGTTCAGGGATGTTTTACTTGGTGAGTAACCACGTAGGTGCGTGCCCTTTGGCTATTTCCGGCTAACCCAGACTTGGTGAGGTAAACCTCCTGTCTCGAACGACCTTTGATGTTAAAGAGACGTTTATTCAAAAAAAGAAAAGACACAATGACATCTCTGCATTAAAATTGCGCACTTAAACATGTTTGATCAATACAAAATGTCGTCATATCTGCGTAATTTCGAGTTTCATTGTTTCTGTTAGTCACCAGCATTTTCATGACTGTTCATTTCTTTCTTTTATCATTCCATTTCCATTTAATATATTTTTATCTTTTCAAAAAATAGAATACCGATAGTTAACTGAAACCTAGGTTAAACGTCTGTTCGTACCGCTATAACTGCATGATCCTATTGGGTCACCCGGGACCTGAGTTAGGTCTACATTTAATATAAACACTAGTTATACCAAGACAGGGTGTTGATCTCGCCATCCTAGTTGTTGGGACAATTGACTCCGTATGTTGTGGTTCCGAATCCTGCCCGAAGCAAAAATTTTCAAGGAGAATGTTCTCATTTCCGGAATTGTATTCCTTTAAAGGAATACTCTGTAATGCTAAAGTTCTTAAAAACGGGGCATAAATTTTAGATTCTCATGAAGGGAATAGTAATGTTTGTTTTGCGATGTTTGAGTTCCTAATTTTTAGGTTTAGCCATAGTAAAGGATTGATTATCACTATATCAAATTGAGTCTGTACATCAGATTTCAAGTACCTACTTTATAAGTAGGCTAGCCGATTCCCGCAATTTGTTAAGTGTCCATTCCCATCATGAGTTATGACAATTTGACATACCTGAGATGTGAACTAGGGTCCATTCCCGGTCATGTCCTGACCGTTGCTATTAGGTCTGTGTTATTTTACCGTTTGTCGACAACTCACTTCCACTTGAGTGGTTAAGTTGAAGCGGGCACGGAAAGAATGCCAACTTGCCAACCTGCCCAAATTTTCCCCATTTTATTATCTATTTGGCGTCTAATAATATTATATTGATCTTGCTAAATAAAAGTAAGATTGAAGAAAATGTATTATGTATTGGAGTTACTGTTTGTATAAAGAAGGAGAACCTCAATACTACAAAGGACTTTGCTTTGTAATTCACAAAGTAGGTGCTTATTTTCTATTTATGTTGACTCACAATAATAAGGAACCATGCAAACATTTTTGTAAAGGGGACGATGACCTAATTCTCAATAAAAACAATCAACCCCTACCATAAATCAGAACTATTCAACCAACATTCCTGTTAGTTGTTATCTTCCAAACATACAAACAAACAAAAAAATACTAGATAACTATACTTGTAAAACGCATCCAAACAAACGAAAAAATACTAGATATCTATACTTGTAAAACGCATCCAAACATACAAAAAATTATTAGATATCTATACTTGTAAAACGCATACGCATCCAAACATACAAACAAACAAAAAAAATACTAGATATCTATACTTGTAAAACGCAAACCCAGTTGGTTTACTGACTTACTGGCTGACTCATAATCAACGTAGTTCCACGATGGCTAAACCTAAAGACTAAAGACTGGCACACAGATTCCCTTTTGTATGTACCTAGGTGCGTAATAAGAAAGGAAAAATAGGATATTATGCACTGAACACTTTATGAAGTTCATTATGAGTGCCGGCGTTAACAAAGATGAAACCGCCTATAGAAGAAGGGTAGAAATATTTTTTTGAACAAAAGAAAATGCATTTCCTGATCATTCCTTTTATATATAAAGAAAAGGGTTTACGACAGAGATATAAAAGAGTTTATCAACTTAATCTAAAGGTTTCTTTAGATCTGTAATAGAAAATGCGACACCCCTGGCTGACGAAAATTCAAAAACCTCTACTGATATTAAGGCTCATCTTGTATTTTTGAGATAACCGAAATAAATAAATTATGTGCATATTAATTTATTATCTTGACTAGTTCTGATAAATAAATCCGGTTTCTAAATTTCATATTATTTATCTTCTAGAACACTTGGATTCATGAGAAATCTTTTCGCAAAAAAGCTTAATTAAAATGCAAAAATCTGGTCAAGGACATATCGGACACGTTTATAAGGGTTATGTCCGTTGGAACGATGCGATAAGCAACCCGACCTGAATCGATATTTTATTGCGTGTAAGTTTTGCTTGTGTATGATGTATGTATACTGATCTAGTTTTTTCTATGAATAATGCTCGTAGTAACTAATGCAATGTCGAATTCCTAGAGAAGGGTTGCTTTTGAATATATGTTGATAGCATTTTATGTCGTAATGCCAGAGGACACAGCAACGTCTGCAGCGATGCGATGAAGTGTAAACGGGCATTCACTCTACACAGTGAAAGTGCTCTCCGACGCCATACCGCAATCTTCACAGTGATTTGACATGAAAAATTACTGTCCCAGCACGGAGAAAATACTGAAGGGTGTCATTAAAATCACTGTGGGAGCACTGACACTTTCACTATGTAGTGTAGATGCTCCTTTATCTCGTACTATTCAGAATGAGTTTAAATATTTTAATTTTCGTCGGATCGACTTTTTTTCAAATTTAGATAGAAATGATTATATTGGATAGATAATCATTTCTATTTAAATTTCAAAAAGTCGATCCAACGAAAATTAAAATATTTAAAATCTTTCCTTAAACAAAAAAAGCCTTAGTCACCAAAGACATTCCTTTATTATAATTATTATTATTAATCAGAATGAGTGTAAGGAAACCTTACATTAAACAAACATCTTTGGACAAAAACCTCAATCTTCTTTAACTTCACCTCCTTCGAATTCTATTTGGGGTTGGTGTTGTTTTCCCTATTTCTATCATTCCGCAGCCTTCTGTTCTGTGCATACTCTCTTTAGCTGTACCCTTTCATGGCATGGTAAAACTCAATTGCATCTCACAGTATCTATGCTGCCACAACCTTCTGTTCTGTGCTTACTCCCTTTAGCTGTACCCTTTCATGGCATAGTAAAACTCAATTGCATCTCACAGTATCCATGCGTAGTAACTGTGTTTTGCTGATGACTTTCCACTTCCCAACACCAAACATTCTGTATTTACATGATCTTAGGATCGTCACATAACAAGAACAAAGCTGGTTTGATGATGATAAGAAAAATCTCGTAGTAGTTCTGTGAACTCAAATAATGGGCCGCCATAAATCTCAGGATGGCCCAATAGCTAATTCTATGAATATACTGATAAAGAATGTCCATACCAGGTTTCATCAAGATGGGACATTACAGGAGCTATCTGGGAACGAAGAGACAAACATACGACACGTGTAAAGGAAAATACTGATGTTAAAATTGATTTGGTTAACAACGACTGTTTCGAACAAGCAACGACCAAATTATGTCTTTTGTTATTTTTTAAAAAAAACATTTTTATAAGAACATTATTGAATCAACAATCAATGAAGATGTAATTTATTGAGAAGTAAGTAATTGAAGAATGGAAAACAAACAGAAAGTTTGATGAAGTGAGAAGATAAAAGGGAGAAGATGGGGCAAAATTCAATAAAAAGGGAGAAAAGAAAATGTATAAAGTAGATAGGTGAGGAGTTACATACTCGAACATGAAGTGTTTAATATGAACGGGGTATGTAATATGTTACAGTAGGCACTTTCGCATGGTTTGACTGTTTTTTTATGTTTTTTTTTAACCGACACTGATATTTTAGATATCGAGTTTTCAATGTCAAAGACGTTTTGAGGTTTGCAGAGAACAAATCTCGGGTTTCAACTAATGTGCCGGTCGGTCTGTAAAAAATATATTTCGGTAAGTGCTAGAGAGATATTCGATATGTATGTCACTTTTATGCCAAGGACAAATTTTGGTTGAAATCAAATCTATTGGTGGCGGTTTTATTCCGCTTATTAGCGAAATTGTTGTTATTCAGTTGGTATATATGTTTTATTTGGGATACATTCGATGCTCGAATATCTGCGTTCCTGTCATTAATATCCAAAGGTTGAAAAATAGGCGTAGGTTTGCGAAGCTGACATATAATAACCTTTGGCGGGACAATGAAATTGTACTGTGACAAGTACTTGATATTAATAATTTTCATATCGATCCGGCACTAAACATTATAAAAAAAATTCTTTTGAGTCTAATGATCGGTAACTTTGGCTGTAACATACACTATACAACTATACATATTACGGAGAATAATGTTAGAAGTATTGATGTACAGGTATACACTATGTTCTATTATGTAGTATTGTAGTATGTACTTGCTAATGTAACTATACTGCAATATTCCTTCCCTATAAACAGCTGTAGAAATAGAATATTGTAGCCGTGAGAAAGGTCCCATATGAAGTTAGGTGCATCAGCTTAATAGTCTATAGACCAAATATATGTGGCTCCAAGGAACACTCCTTATTTTGTTAAAAAATACTCCTTAAATCCGAAAGCATATCAATTTCTATTTGAATTAAATAATAATATTCATTATTGATAATATTGATACCCTGATGAGGAATGTAAAGTAAAAACTTTCATCAGAAGATTTTTTAACACACACAAAAAAAAAATGTGCATTCTAAAGAGTACAACTCCTTCAAATCAACTGATATATAACCAAGCAATAGCTTGGTTATATATATTTTTTAAAAAATAATAAAAAGCAATTTTTTAAAAAATCTCGGGTACTTTCCGAACAAACCACGTATGCAAATAAAGAGAAATAAATGATAATGAAATCCTATATGCAATAATATGAACTAGTGCTTCTATGAACCGTAAACCTCACTCACATAAGTGACCACCATTTGGTCCTGGATGGCCAAATAAGGTCACTCAGATAAGGTATTCGACAGTTGTGCTGAAAGGAACAGAGATATAAACAGATATTTAAACAAAATCGGGTTGTTAAAACTTGAACTTTATAAAAGTTGAAAAGTATTTCATTGTGTTCAACAAGAGCTTTTAAAAAGAATGCCATTCATCCAATTTTTCCATGGAACAATGATATAGACTGTTCACATTGGAGGAACAATGAGAGGACGACAGATTCCGCTTTATTCAAATATTTAAAAAGTATTTCAATAAGTCAATCTATTTTCCTCTTTTGTGCTGTTTTGACCTGAAAACGTTTTCATTTAAAAAAAAAACGGCCAAGATAGCACACACACGTACATATATTGTTTGTTAAATTGGGATACTATGTCAAGTGAAACCATAATTAAGGTTAAAATATTAATACATTATGTTCACTTGTATTTTTTTTCTTTTTATTTATTTAATTTCCTTATTGTACAAAAAGGAAATTATTGTAAGGGGCTGACCGCGGTGCCGCGCGGTACTAGTATAACCTTAATAATAAAAGCCTGAACACATCCTGAGAGGATAGAGATAGAACAGGTCACCCATAAAATAAATGGCAAAATGAAAGGATTGTCTCGACAGAGCTAGCTTGATATATGGTACCAATGTTGATCAAGAATATTTAATGTCACAATCTCGAAATTGTTGCTGAATTTCGTAACCGTAGCACGGGCTTGTTTCTTATATTTCTGTGTATAATAGAAATCCTTTTTAAAAACCCAATTATCTTTCGTTCGCGAAACCCTACGCATTGAAGACTCTATAAGGGACTCTGTGAACTGCTCTAACTGAGTAAGGACTACTCCTCATTCGGTTAAAATGGACACCGAGAGGACCGAAACTAATCAGTAAACATATGACCATAATAAATGTTTCTAACCTCCATACCGGAAAAGACGTTCGAATTTGATGAAAAACCTGGTATGGACATTTATTGTGCTCAAATTAAAATGGCGACCACTCGGGGCCTCGTGGTCGCCATTTTAATTTGAGCTAATTGAAAGACCCAAATTTCAAAATTGTGATTTTCAAAATTTCTAAATATTCTACAATTCTGACTTTTGGAAAGTTTCCAAAATTGTTAGTCAATTACGAGAAAGAATTGCATGTTCGAACCGGTATGACTTAAAATAAAATATACAAATATTATAACCATACAGAAAGGCAATGGTGCCTAGTTAAACCCCATAATGAGCTATCTCGCCAGTATCTTCTTGGGTGTCTACTACCTGATCATGCATACCATAATCCTATTACCACAATGTTGCCTCCAAAAAAACAGGAAAACCATATAAACTCCTATCTTCCTGAGCTGAAACGACAATACCAAACATCAGCGGAACTAAATAACGATACACGAAAATTAATAATGCAGGAGATCCATCACGGCGCAGTTACCAGTGCAGTTCAAAATTACACTACAAATCGTGTAATGAACACCATCTATCCACCTGAAATAGACGGTTCAGAAAAAATCACTTCTAGGTGCATAAGAGTCATAAATCCAAAAGCATAAATCCAGGATTGATCCATCTGCCGACGAGCTGTGTCCCAAATGTTGGATTGTCGTACAAACGTATGTCACCTATTCAACTGCTTGACAAACCCCGCACACCTGTAACCTACAGATCTTTGGACTAAACCCGTCGACTTAGAACAAGAACAGTGAATGTCACCAGAAGCGTTAACAAAAACAACAACAATGGATGCCACAAAGGCTACGGCGCCTATGGCCAAGCAGGCGGAGCCAGTTATCCCTTCAATCGAATTCTAACGTTTTATCAGATAAAGTCTATAAATGATCGCATACAATATATAACTGTACTTATCTAAGATTCCTTTTAATTGAATAAATTATCTTGAAATGTGAAACACAATATATGTCAATATATTGAAAAGTGTAAAGGGCATGAAGTGATGATAAGAACAAGTATCGGAATTGATAAGAAACAAATAATAATACCTGCTGATACCTAACGACTGCCTGTGGCATGATAACTACAGGTCATGTCACTGACGTAAAACCTCAAATCAATCAATCAATAATGTCATCATTGTTTCCGAGGGTATGCCGACGCTTTCTAAGAAGAACAAGTTTAGATAGGCTTAGAGAAATATACAATTATTATTATTATGAGGTCTCCTGTGGATAGGGGGACTTAAAAAGAATGCTTCGAAGGCACCCAAGTCCATGCCAGTCGTAAAAGGCGACTGAAGGAAGGGTCGGAAACGATATCCTTTCCATTACCCATGCAGAAAGCAAGGAGAAGCTACTGCGTATACCCTTCCTATGTCCCCTGTGGATAGGGGGGACTTAAAAAGAATGCTTCCTAGGCACCAGTCCATGCCAGTCGTAAAAGGCGACTAAACGAAGGGTCGGAAACGATATCTTTTCTATTAACCATGCGGAAAGCAAGGAGAAGCTACTGCATTATCCGGCTGTTAAGCTATGATAATGATTATTATGAGAATGCAGCTCTCAAATATTTTTGTTTTTCTTATTATTATGAGAATGCAGGAAGTTTTTGTTTTTCATAATCTATTCTTGGAGGCTCATAATTGGCATAGGTCTCCAGAATCACGTCAATCACTGCACTGTAATTACGTCAGGAACAGAATAATACTTCGGAGTTGCTTCCTATATTATTTTACACCGTCAACTCTGGTGGACTCGGTCCGTGGGGATGTCTCACCTTCAAGTAACATTTCAGTTAATTAATAATTCGTAATTGAATTGGAAGTACTTACGCCTACAGCAAGGATAATAAAAATGCAGCTCAATGTTAAAAAACAATTCAACGTTTCGAAAAAAAAGTCTTATGACTTTGACCTTTTAATCAATAAAATCGCTCAACGTTATAACATATAATATTTTTTGAAATGTAGCCACCGAGGGTTGCAAGTCAGCTTCATTGGGTGACAGTCCTAAGCCCGTGTAAATACAGAAGGTTTGGTTTAAAAAAGGGCATCCTGCCTTTTTTAAAAAATGCTTCAAACCAATTATGAGAGTTCATCAGCAAAAAGCTAGTTTCTAGTGTTTCTACACAGTTTCTATGGATACTGTGAGAAACAAGCTAGGATTACCGTGCCAGAAAAGAGTTACAGCTAAAGAGAGTAGGCACTGAACAAAAGGTTGTGATATGGTAGAAAAGGGAAAGCAGCGCCAACCACAAATAGAATTGTGAAAGTGTCAAGTTAAAGAAGAAGATTAAAGTTTTTATAAAAAATAAAATCCTCCTACGCCGTGACGGCAACTGCTACCCGAAACATTGAATACATTGACTCGATTAAAAAAAAACAGTTCAACGTTCAATGATCTTCTGACGATATCATGACGCTATTGATGTGTGAAACTACCTATAGACGTAGTTTGGTGGCCTTGGCATTATAAACACATCAGAATAGTGCGGCAATATTTTTCGGGAACACTAGGTATCCATTGTTGAGTTGAATGTTGATTATGAGTCAGTCAGTAAGACACAGGCTTCGCCGATGTTTTTCCATTAAGTACCGGTAGAGTTGTGGAAAGTCAAATTAACTTTGGTAGAGTGTGTTAATAGTAAGGAGCTGGTGTATCTCTGGAAAGTGAAATGAGAGTGTCTTTAGAGGTAGAATGTTTTTGGTAAGGAAGTGGTGGAACTCTGGAAAGTCAAACTAACTTTGCTAGAGTGTTTTTAGTAAGGAGAGCTGGTGGAGCTCAGAAAAGTCAAACTAACTGTGCTAGAGTGTTTTTTTTTTTTAAGGAGCTGGTGGAGCTCTGTAAAGTCAAACTAACTTTGGGAGAGTGTTTTTTAGTAGGTAGTTAAAAAATTCTATTTGCAGACTCCTGATTCAAAACATCAAAACTTGTATTTGGAGACACATTTTTTCCTCTCATCACAAAACAAAATTCCAAACGGGCATTGCGTTTTATAAGTGTACATTAGAGATTGTACACAGAAGAAATTTGGTTTGTTGAAACAACATGGTGGATGTTAGCGAACGCCAAAGGCTTTTGGAAGTTTGTGTAAGAAATTTAATATTGATATTTTTGATTAGTTAGGTACTCTGTTCGTGGAAAATATGATTAATCTTTTTCACGAAAAGATGAAAATACGGCCTGTGTAAATTTAATATAATATTTTGAATCTTTGAGTATATCCTTTTTTACGAGCGAATACATAACCAGGTATTTTCAAATTATATTTTTCAACCATATAAGCTGTGAAAATATAACCAGATGTTCGTGGGGTTGATCTTGTTATCAGCCCATTCAATATTCACTGACGTCGATAGAAGATATATTAATAATTGAACTTGCAAGCTGTATAGGTAACAAACTACAAAAGGCACTTGAAAATCGTTATTAATTTTTTCGCATTAGCGATAGGAAATATTGTGCAAACAACACCTGATGTTTTTAATTTATAGATTATAAAAATAATTTGCAATAGATTTGCTGTCGGAGTACTTCATAAAATAATAACGTCAATGGCGCTTTGAGTACACCAGTTTCCGTTACAATACTGAAGTTAATTAAGTAATGTCCACAGAATTTTCATTAAAAAATCAAAAAGGAATATGCAAAGGAATTTATTAGTATTAAGCCAATATGCTTGTTACAATGTAGTTTTTCCCCATCTTATGTTTGGATTCGAACCAACTGCCTCCTGGATACTAATCTACGGCCTTTACCAACTCGACTACTGAAGCTGTAAGAGGTTTTATTCGCTGGGTGACCTCGTGATGCTGACTATTTCATGCCCAACTCAGGCATGAAATAGTCAGGTAAGATTCAATGGGGGTAGATGTTTTGTAAGTTTCGACAGACTGGAGTGTAAAACCCTCACCTTGAATGACCATAGACACATTTTAGATAACACAGAATAACCATATGCAATAGTATCAAGGTAGTTATTTTGTAATTCATTCATTCATTCATTCATGTATGAGACAGCAGCTCTAGATACTACTGACAAACTTTTTAATTGTCAACATACACCTGTTGTTGGAGGCTGATAATTGACAATGACCCGCAGAATCATGACAATCACTGTAGTATAGGTAATTACGTCAGTAACACAATAACAAACATAATGATATTACAAAGTTGCTCTCTGTGTTATTTTACTGATGGCCCTCAAGTAACTTCTTATATGATTTGCTTTTCTTCGTGGAAAGTTAGCAAGTCATGAATGGATTCGAAGAAAACAATTTTGAAAAGAAAAAAAAAATATTTCTTTATTTTCCGAACATTTTCACTATCCTTGTACTATTTTCATGTAGTTTCCTATGTATGTATTTTCTTTGATGTACCTATGTATACTATTTTCATGTAGTTTCCTATGTATGTATTTTCTTCCATGCACCTATGTATACTATTTTCATGTAGTTTCCTATGTATGTATTTTCTTCCATGTACCTATGTATACAATTTTCATGTAGATTCCTATGTATGTATTTTCTTCCATGTACCTATGTATACTATTTTCATGTAGTTTCCTATGTATGTATTTTCTTTGATGTACCTATATATACTATTTTCATGTAGTTTCCTATGTATGTATTTTCTTCCATGTACCTATGTATACTATTTTCATGTAGTTTCCTATGTATGTATTTTCTTCCATGTACCTATGTATGTTTTTATTTCGTTTACATACATTACCTACCACTATCCACTTCGTTTTGACATTATTAACATTTTGTTTTCTTGGCGTTGCAAACCACGAACGTGTTGTTTAATCAAAATCTATATTATTCATACTTTTTCTATTTCCTGATATTATCTTCATTTGATATAAAAATATAATAAAGGTCAACAATTTCATATTATTATCTTTCCATCTACTTGTTCCCAAATCACTAACGTGTTTGTTTAATCAAATTCCATATTATTCGTCATTTTTCTATTCTTTGATATTTGATAGCATCATCTTCATTTGATATAAAGGTCAACAATTTCATATTATTATCTTTCTTTCTAACTCGTTGTTTCCTAATGATTTGGCGCCTTTTTGTCTGATTTATTTTCATCTTTTACTTCGTTAATATATTTCGTCTTCATGTTTGTCTGATTTGTTTGCTTTATTTTCTTCTTTTGTATGGTAACAAAGAAAATATTTTGATTTTTGAATTCAAATTAATCAAAAGGTCACCGCTTGCTTTATTATTAAACCTGCTTAAACGTTTCTTATATTAAACCTGCAAAGATTATTTTTGAAAGAATTTTTGACACTGGTGGTATTGGTTTTCTGTGAATTTTCTGAGGTAATAGTGATTGTCATTTGAAAAACTTCCCAAATATTGCTTTTAAATTCTTCTTTAATTTCACCCTTTCCCAACTCCATTTGTGGTCGTTGTTGTTTTCCTTAATTTACCATGCTACTAACTTTTGCCTACTCTCTTTAGCTTTAACCCTTTCCTGGCAACGTAACCAACGCTTGCTTCTTCTCACAGCATGTGTAGAAACTCAATTTTTGCTGTTGACCTTTCATCATTGGTTTAAAGCAGAGTTTTTTTAAAGAATGGATGCTCTTCCTAACACCAAATCTTCTGTATTTACACGGGTTTAGGACCGTCACCTAAAGAAAGCGTGCTCCCCTTCGCTGGCTGTATTATAAATATTGCTTTTGAATACACACATTTAAATATTAATTATGGAATTATTACAAAAAAAAAAAAAAAAAATCACCCATCATGTATAATAACCTATCACTGGAAAATTCATTTGTAGACTTTACCTATCGTACAACTTGAGTGTTGTTTATTTTGGGAAAGCTAGGAAAATTTGAACGTTCCTCCAATTTTTCATCCACCTACTATAACAGTTTGTTTTAGTAAATGGTAAAACTTTTTGTTTTCAAAAGGTTTTGTCCGTAACATTGTGTAAAAACAAGGTTTTTACTCGTAGACTCGTAAATACTGATTTTGAATTATAAAATATTGAAAACCAGGCCAATGACAATAATCATAGTATAACCATAGTACATTTTTAATTTTGGCTTACCGTCTCTTTAACATCTATTGGTCATTCGAAACTGCGGTCGCTGGAAACTTGCAATTTTTTTATATTTTTTTTAATTTGGTTTAACGTCTCTTTAACATCTATTGGTCATTCAAGACGGGGGTTTTACCCTCCATTCGCTGGAAACTTGCAAACAAACTACCCAAATTCACCTCATCCAGCCTGGGTTGAGCCGGAAAAATAGCCAATATCACGAGGCCGCGAACCCCACATGGTACGACCTAGCTGGACGTTGCTTAACTTCAGTGATCAAACGGGAATTGGTATATTCAACGTGCCATAGACGCTGGGAACTTGCAAATGATCTACCCACATTGACCTCACCAAGCCTGAATTGGGACGGAAAAATATTCAGCATTGGTGTGTTCAACGTGCCGTAGAGTCTAGAAATTAAAATGATATGAATCATTTACTAAATGAGAAAATAACAGCTGTAGTAATTTTACCAACTCAACATAACTTAAAACAGACGAATTATGTAGACACTATATTCATTAAAAAAAAATGCATGAAATGTGGCCACAACGGTTTATGTTAAATTGAAACACTCATTGAAAATTGAAATAATGTAGGTAGGTAATTTGCAAGTATAAAAAATAATTAATGAGATCATCTGAAAATAATTGTTTTGGCACACATCCCCAAAATATTATTCGTCTACTGAACTCATTCCATTTTCGATGGCGACAGTTAGGAGCATCTATTGTTTATGTACCTACCTACTCAATGCAACTGTATAATTTATTGTTATATATCAATATTGAAGCTGTGAATTCTTGTAATTCATGCACTCATACTAAGTTTCTAGGGAAATATACTTGTAGCTCTGTGATTACTGTATTCCTCATTCAGTTAAATAGCCATGAAGCATAAAAGAACCCAAAAACTAATCATCATATTCTATGAATGTCCATATTGTCAATACCAAATTTCATGTAACTCAGACAAGGCATTCGAGAACGCTATTAGATGATTTTATTAATATTAACTTAAAAAACGACATCAATTGAAGCTATCTTTTAAACCATTCCTCGTACTCATAGAAATGACAATGAATGAAATTGGTATGGAAGCTGCTTTACACAAAATAGACTAAAGGGCATCATTCCCAGGACAGACGTTTCAGTGTTGATAGTGAGCAGGAAACAAGCAAATGAATATTCTAAATGAAGAAGTACCATCTTGTTTACATATTTACAACCCGCATTACTGAAATTCACATAGGTAGGTACTTATAAGTATGAGATGTGCATATTTATAATATGAGTCGTACCGCGCGGCAGAAGATCTATCTAAATAGTGCATATTGTTTACATGAACCGCGCGGAACCGCTCGGTTATCATTTGTTCATATGATACCTCGAGGTCATGTGAACCTAGCCTAAAACCTAATAATGAAGGGATCAACCAACCTAGCGTTCAACTAAAAGAGAATATATATGCCAGCGTCTATGACACGTTGAATACACCAGTTCCCGTTGGATTACTGATGTAAATCAACGTCCAGCAAGGGTGTACCATGTGGGTGTCCATGTGAGTTCGCGCCCTCGTGATGCTGGCTATTTTTCCGTCCCAACCCACGCTGGATGAGGTCAATGTGTGTAGCTGGTTTGCAAGTTTCCAGCGAATGGAGGGTGAAACACCTGTCTTGAATGACCAATAGATGTTAAGGAAACGTTAAACCAAAGACTGCAGAGTCAGAGTGAGAAGATATAAGTCCAAACTGAAGAAATGAATCATTTAAGGAGAAGAAATATTGTCATTTGGTGACAACCAAGACATTTCAAGAGCTCATCGCTGCAAATGGCATTGCTGTCAATACATACGGCAATCCATTGGCGAAATATTTGACATTTGAATTCACGAGACACAGAAAGTAAGCAAGTAATTTGAATGGATCATGAATTTCCAGAAAGTGGCGTAGTGGTAAGACACTCTGACTGGTAAATAGTAGAGCGTGGGTTGTGGGTTGAAACCCAACCAATGGAATTACATCCTCATCATGAATTTGAGATATGCACCTACCACTGCTGGAAGACATGGAAGGGACTGGGAGTATGGAAATATAGTTCGGCGTCGTCAGAGTAGGATAATATGGTACCCAATTCTTCCACCACCATTACTTTCAGTGATGGACACGGAAAAGCAAAGTAAGTACCACGGTCAAACCCCTTGTCCAATTATGATGAAATTTGGTACATGCAGATTTATTAGGTTCATAGAATTGGCGGAAGAGTGTGTTGACCCTATTAGGCCACCCGGGACCTCATGGTGGCCATTTTAACTGAGAGAAGTCTACAATTCATAGAATTACTAGTCTAGAGTATTCTCGTAGGACATTATTTTTAAATGGTTTGTTTGTTCACCAATATGACAGATATTGCTCCAATATTGTTTCCAACTCAGAATTAGGAAATACAAGGCTTGTATTACGACCCAGAAACAGTTTTTTATATTTTCTGTCATGAGTTCATAGGTTATCAGTAGAACGTAGTTACCATCCAGTCTCCGGGGAAACACACTGGGACATCTCCAATATCTGCTACGCTACCTTATCAGTAGAACGTAGTTACCATCCAGTCTCCGGGGAAACACACTGGGACATCTCCAATATCTGCTACGCTAACTTATCACTAGAACGTAGTTACCATCCAGTCTCCGGGGAAACACACTGGGACATCTCCAATATCTGCTACGCTACCTTATCAGTAGAACGTAGTTACCATCCAGTCTCCGGGGAAACACACTGGGACATCTCCAATAGCTGCTACGCTACCTTATCAGTAGAACGTAGTTACCATCCAGTCTACGTGGAAACACACTGAGTCATCTCCAATATCTGCTAAGCTACCTTATCAGTAGAACGTAGTTATCATCCAGTCTCCAGGGAAACACACTGAGTCATCTCCAATATCTGCTAAGCTACCTTATCAGTAGAACGTAGTTAGCATTGAGTCTCCAGGGAAACACACTGAGTCATCTCCAATATCTGCTAAGCTACCTTATCAATAGAACGTAGTTAGCATTGAGTCTCCAGGGAAACACACTGAGTCATCTCCAATATCTGCTAAGCTATCTTATCAGTAGAACGTAGTTATCATCCAGTCTCCGGGGAAACACACTGAGTCATTTCCAATATCTGCTAAGCTATCTTATCAGTAGAACGTAGTTATCATCGAGTCTCCAGGGAAACACACTGAGTCATCTCCAATATCTGCTAAGCTACCTTATCAGTAGAACGTAGTTATCATCCAGTCTCCGGGGAAACACACTGAGTCATCTCCAATATCTGCTAATCTACCTTATCAGTAGAACGTAGTTATCATCCAGTCTCCGGGGAAACACACTGAGTCATCTCCAATATCTGCTAAGCTACCTTATCAGTAGAACGTAGTTATCATCGAGTCTCCAGGGGAACACACTGAGTCATCTCCAATATCTGCTACGCTACCTCATCAGTAGAACGTAGTTAGTTATTCATCGAGTCTCCAGGGGAACACACTGAGTCATCTCCAATATCTGCTACGCTACCTTATCAGTAGAACGTAGTTAGTTATTCATCGAGTCTCCAGGGGAACACACTGGGACATCTCCAATATCTACTACGCTACCTTATCAGTAAAACGTAGTTATCATCGAGTCTCCAGGGGAACAAACTGGGACATCTCCAATATCTGCTACGCCACCTTATCCTATATTTGTTAGATACTCTTCTAGATTACAAAGATGATGTAATAAGTCGTGTTGTAATGAGTTCAATATTAAAATATTATTCCATTTGGGTGAGGGTGATGTTCTATTTTGAAAATGTCACGTGGGAGGACAGAAAGCTCCAGACAGCTTTTGAATCTTCCCACGTGATAGATGACGTTAATGGAGGATTTATTTTTATTTATTAGATATTCTAAAGATAGTGGTAAGTAGTTGGGTATTATATTTATAAGCAGCTATCATTTGAAATGAGGCGGTGCACATCGAGAAGATTAATGTGATCATAACGAATGCTAACTTTTATTACATTTTTATTGCTACTAGCATGCTTCGCCAGGCGCCCCGGTTGCACACAGACCCCTCTTTCCCAGTGGGCACTTTGGGCAAGTGCCCAGGGCCGCGCGATCGATAGGGCCCCCCTCAGATAAAATACAAAGTCCCTAGTTCCTGTTAGATCACCAAACGATAACCAATATTTATTACCAAAAAACTTATAGAGAGATTAACCAGTTTGTCGCTGATGTCCATAGAATCTGAAATCAAAATCTATGCTAAAAAGCATAGATTTTGAAGAAGTGATTAACGATTTTGCCCATCTGAAATCTAGAAGGGTTCCTCTTCAAATAACATAGATTTTTAAGCACTAACCTGTAAATGCTAAAAAAGTTACTTTTGTGGACTATATTACATTTATCTATTCGTTTCATGTGATTGTTAATAAAAATAAATATTTAACTTTGTTCTGTCAAAGTCATAGGGGCCCCATTATCCTATTATGCCCAGGGCCTCCAATAGGTTAAAGATGGCCCTGGTTGCACAGTCTTTCTGATTTGGATAAAAAGTAGCCTATATCTATCACTGCCCCCATAAATTATCTCTATGCAAAAAATAACCTATCCAACCTATAGCCGGTCACCCAGCAAAAACGTTGTTGTACGTTACTTAACTTCAGTGATGTTACGTGAACTGATGTATTCAACGTGCCATTGCCGCTGACTTATTTTTAATTTTTTAATAGAATTTAGGATTTGAAAAATGTTCGGATCCCTGTGAACCAATTAGAAGGAATTGTATACCTATAAATCATATATATCAAATTTTGAAAAATTCATAGGAAGATATGAACATTTTAGAAAAAACTACTTCCAACTTCTCATATTGAAAATAGAAAACTATTGAGATATTTAATGATGAGTTCGTACATACTCGGAATGATAGAAGACTAAGACTTCTTCTGGCTTCATTAGGAGCTTAAAACAGATTGCAGTTTTGTAGGTGCTGATTTTGGAAATGATATATATATCGCTCAGTAATGTCAGATGGGAGACCATCTGACATTACTGACCGAATTAGTGGCAAGTCGACAGAACTTACGTCCGAACTAAATGTTCTCCAAACTTTTTCGAGTAAATAATTTCGAAAATAAATTCTAATTTATATTTTTTTTAGTGTTTCAAAATTTGTGACAAAATATTTTTAGTCTTAGCCCTGTCGTTTCAAAGTGATTACAAGGAAGATTTGAAGCTTGAAGTCACTTGTAGTCGAGTGGGCTTATGGTTGTTTCCATAGAACGACCGACCTTAATATAAAACAAATTGGAACATCTTGAATTCCCAAAAGATTTTATTTTAAAATGTTCAATCCTTATAAATTTAGAGATGGTAATTAGGATGTTTGCAGTCATTGAGAAATATAAATTCCAATGAATTTTTTTTTTTTTAGCAACTACATTTTTAAATCCATCTATTTTTAAAATATTAAAATAGGGGGACAATAAATTGTTAAAGCTAGAGAATGGAGAATAAAGAAATATCTCACCAATCTACTCAGAGAAAATAATTTATCTCGACATTTTGTATGTTTCTTTTTATTGGCAAAATAATCATGGGTTATAGAAACCGTTCAAGGACTCTGGTGGTGTGTATAATAGTTTGTGTCTGGGGTTTAGAGATTATACAAGAAATCTCTCTAATCCTGATTAAAGATTTGCGCACTATAATAATCATGAATGGCAACTGGTAATGTAGTGTGTGTATACTGTATATGTAATTTTTACAACATTTTTTTTAATATTCCAATAAGAATGTTCAACCTTGACTAGTTTTCGCTACATTTCTAGCGCCATCGCTTTGTTCATTTAATGCCAGAATAAAATATAAACACCGAACATCTTCATATTATCTTCATACATGGCATTTGAAAAGTACCGGAACCGTTGAATAACTGGCGAAATGGGATAGAGTAGACAGATAGAGTGGAATTTTGGGTGTGTTGATGAGAAATTAAAATTACCTTTTTGAGGAGGTACACATAATCCTATTTTTCTAAGACTTTTCCCAAGACCATGTATTCAGTATGTCTGATGAGTATTAAGCAAGAGTCAATATCATTGAAAGAAAGTGGAATATGAGTTCTATTGAATGCAAGGAATCTAAGGATTATATCCTGGGATTGGGATTCATTCCTATGTGATTATGTAAAACCAATTTCCGAATACGTAATTTCTTCCAATCGAATTATTTTTTACCTTTTATAATAAGAATAATAATATTTACCTACTAACTTCCATTAATTACTTGACGGTAACATACTCACGTTCCGAGTCATCCTGAGCTAATGATGTAAATTGTAAAAGCGCGTCCACGCTTTGCCCAAGGAGGCCTATGCGACACCGTCGGTTGCGCTTATTCGGTTCGGAATGACGTCCACCGTCCACGTCTGTTGTGTAGTGTAGACGTCCCGAATGAAACTGAACGGCTCAGTTGCGTTCAGGTATCGAATGAAATAATAAAAATTGCACCAAAATGTCGACTTTAGCCGATCGCCAAGACTACACTTTGTACTTTGTTTTAATTCAGTTCGGTTTTTTTTAATCCGAACCGACCTGTTTAATTCGGCACGACTCGTTCGGCTTTCGGCAAGGTTGACCGTCGCGTCAACACTAATTCGGCTTTGACGATCGACTTAATCCGAATGATGCCGATCGGCATAATGTAGACATTTAAATAACACTGAAAGAAACTCGGTAATATTTCTAATTATATTTGAGTTACTAATGTATTCAAGTGATTGAGATGGTTCTGGGTGGCCAAAAGTGAATGATTAGCCCCCATTAATGGATGTACTAGTATGATGACAATTAAAAACATTAGCAGCAAATAATAACTCATTTTGATATACAGTCTCATCCATCTAGTCCAGTGGCTAACTTTGGAAACGACCATGCCATTATGATTTGAATACGAATGAAGAAAACGTGTTTCATCTGATATAAAAATAAGGAAAAATCTTATCGTTGATTTTTAAACTAATTCAACACTTTATTGTATATTGTCTATGACTGCTGCTATAGAACAAGTGTTTGAAAAAACATACCAAACTGGTTTTTAGTATCTCCAGATTTCAGCATAAGTCAAATTAACAAATCGCTGCAGGGCTGTTGTTCAGAAGAATAGATAAAACTCAAACTTTATTGGTCAACAAGCAGATTATAAAAAAAGAAAAGTTTTAACAGACTGATTAACTATGTAGCCATTTTAACTTGCGGTTTCGCATTCAGTCTCATTCTACTTTGGTGTCTAATCTGAAATAAACCGGATTTATTTTATATTTTTTATTGTCTATGACTGCTGCTATAGAATATAGAATGTTCTTAAGCGGGATGTTTTTGACATCAACAATATCTGTGGATTATTCATTTAAAATTTGGCAGAAACATGGCTTGAAAATTTTGAGTATCAATATTATGGATTGGGCTTGGGACTTTAATTAAATATTCCTTCAGCCAGCGTATATGACACGTTGAATATGACACCAATTCCCGATAGATCACTGAAGTTAAGCAACGTCTAGCGAGGTTGTACCATGTGGGTGAGGTCAATGTAGGTAGCTGGTTTGCAAGTTTCCAGCGAATGGAGGGTGAAACTCACGTCTTGAATGACCAACAGATGTTAAAGAAACGTTAAGCTGAATTAAAAAAAAGCAATGTACAAATTGAAGTGAGCTACCGCCAAAAATGATGATTTTTAGTCAAATTTCTTACAGGCTAAAAAAATACGTCTTATATCAACCTCATTTTAGTAACCTTATATCAACCTATTTCTAGCATTTTTTCGTATCTGAATCTAGAAATAGGGAGAACAGTTTAAGCAGTTTATATTAAGAGGAACAACACCAAACACCAATTTTGCAGAAGTTCTGGAACATACTGTACACAGTTCATACAGTAAGTAAGTAAGGATGTGACTTTGTAATGAACAGTACGACTGCCTATATGTTACATGCCAGGTGTTTAATATGGTGTATATTGCCAGTAATGATCCACATGTTTGGTGTAAATTATGAAGCATGAAATATTGTCAGTGTCAATGAAGGGAAGAAAAACTTTGGATAAGCTAAAGTGTATAAAGACATTATTGTATATTATGATATTGAAAAGACAAGAAAATTTGAATAGAAATGTATTGGATCGGACCTTACAAAGCAAACAGAGATATGAAGCAGCTTTGTAATGCAAAAACAACCATATGTATCAATCGACAGACATTGATAAGCGACTATATACAAAGGATGCATCACTCAGAAGAGTGTTGACTCCAGGAAAACATTGAATAATGAAAAACAGAAAATAATCTCGGTCGTTCTTTGGAATGGACTACCAAGCTGACGCTACTACGAGTGACTGATCCAAATGAATATGGGTTGATGGAACCCCGGCCACTGTAAGCGCTGTATGTTATACGATTTATAGTCAAAAGTAGTAATTTTAATGGATTCTGATAATCCCTATTTCTTTCGACTTTTTATCTATATCTTAGAAAAAAAAAAATCAATATTACAGATCCAACTTTTCTGCAAGCCCAAATGAAACACCTAAAGGCAGTCGTCCCTTGGAACCGAATTCAAGTTCACGCAACTACGAAAAGAAAGAAAAAAAATCCTCACATTGAATAATTCGGTGTTAAAGGCAATCAATGTAATTGGCTGCACCTTTTCTATGTATTAAAATATAATTTGTTTCTGTCTTCAAGGAATTCTCCTGACATTATTATTAAGTCTATATTATTGCTCGTTAACAAATGAGAAATGTTAAAATTTTAAGGTATATTTTCTGTGTTTCAATGTCTGCTCGACAAAATTATGGACTGTTAAGACAAGATAACTTAAATTTAGAAACTTTAACATTATCCTCCCAATGATCAATAGATGGTAAAGTGACGCTAAGCGAAAAAAAAAGTATATACAAATTAAAAATGCATATATTACTAGTGCAACATAATAAGATGTTTGCATAGTACAACTCAGAAAAACTATAGAAATGATAGTAGTAATGTTCTTGGCATTGTAACAAATAAATAAATAAATTTCAAACGTGTATCATGATTTCGAATTTCAAATGCAAAACTATAAAGCTATTACACCTGTGCTTATGTAATTAATGGAAGTTTTAGGTAGAGCAGATAGGTTATCTATCTATGATCATAAATGTTAGTTCGCCACGTGTTATACCAAAGTGGTAATGATGAAATCTTAACACATCAGACGATCAGATATGCTAATATTATTGATCTTCTGGTTTTAATTAGGCAAATCATACTCATTATAAATTTTAGGCAAATTAAACCCATCTATACTTATAAAATGCAAAGCCCAATTGATATACTGACTGACTGACGTACTGAGTCTACGTTGAGTAGCTCCACGAAGGCTAAGCGTAGAGACTTGACACACAGTTTCCTTATAGTATGTAGGTATGCAATAAGAAAAAAATCGAAAGTTCATCTGGGAGCGAGTTACCGCCAAAAATGACGCTTTTAAGCGGGTTTTTGTCCACAGCGGAAACTAAAGGAGATAACGAAAAAATGACCGAGAATGGACCCGCCTAAAACAGTATAATAATTTTTTTTTATAAAACTAAAAAAAGATGGTTTAAATTTAATTATACATAAGTCTGTGTATTCTATATTTTTTTCTCTCACTCTGTCTCTCTGTTAAATTGCAAATAAAAAAAACACATGTCAAACACGTGGGAAAATTTACAAATCTCATAGAATTAATTTCGACCACGTAATCCAATCTAAACGCTAATTTACATAGTGAAGAAATAGGTCATACTTGATATTGTAAGAAGTTAAGAAGGGCCCACCTGAGCTGATGGAGCAAAGTAACATAGAAAGCAACTCTGTAATATTATTATGTTTGATACTGATGTAATTACATTACAGTGATTGACATGATTCTTGGGGCCCATGGCAGCCTCTAAGAATAGATATATGATAATTAAAAATACTTGAGTTGCAGTCTCATACATCTGGCTACCATCGGAAACGATGTTGACACAGTTGATGAAATAGAATTAAAATCATTTAAGCAAATTCTATTTCTCTTATGTTGACTTATTTCTTTATAAATAAAATGTCATTTATTATTTTTCTTGGCGTCAGATTGACTATTTTACATTATTTACTATTTTTTTTTTTTNTTTTTTTTTTTTTTTTTTTTTTTTTTTTTTTTTTTTTTTTTTTTTTTTTTTTTTTTTTGCAAATGTGTACACTAGTATTACTTTTCTTCTTTTTAACTTTGAAGGATATATTAGCTCCTAAGGTCTTATTATAGGTTTACTTATATTTATTGATAAAATGGAATAATGGGAATTTAGCTCCTAAATTCCCATTATTCCATTTTATTAATATAGTATTTTATACTATATGGTTATACTTTGAACTAAACGGAGATAAACCTTCTTTCTCCTCTTTCAAAATTATCAATTTTTTTTCTTCATTTTTTCTCATCCTACGCTTTCTCTTCTCCACCTTTTTTTTCCTTTTTTTGTCTTACTCAACGCATTTTCTTTTCTCTTTATAATAAGCACGCCAAAGTAAATTATAATAAGTTATTCTGTTATAATAAGTATAGGATGGAATTGAAGGAAGAAACGAATGGAGAAACTGAAAACCCGAGGGAAAAGGTTTTTATTATTTATTCTGTGTGTGAATCTCATCTTGTACCAATTTCTTTTTAGCGAATGTGTTTGTTTATACTTCATTCCATTGTGTTTTGCAATGAGTTCAAGTTTCTTTTTTTTTAATTTCTTTTTTGTTACAGACGACGCTTTAACTGCATTTGGAAAATATGCGGAATTTGTTTGATAAACCACTATTTATTTGAAGTTTTGATTAGGTGTTTTTACATGGGTATTTGATGAGAACACTATTACTTTTTCATCCCAAAATCATTTTAAAAATCTGAGATTTTTTTTTTGTTTTTGGGTAGTAAATTTATATTATCACATTTTACGTTACATATTATGAACTTTTTTTTTTACCGGTTTTTGCTTTATTACTTTCAACCCTTGTAATTATCACAAAAAATATCCCCCAAATTTGATATTTTATGTTTCAAAATATCTACGTAGAATACCTTGTACAACGCACACCGTCCGTCGTGAGCGGCACTTTTACCACTTAGCCTCGACCGATTTGTATTTTATCCAAATCAGTCAATTCTCTAAGAAGCTATTGCAGCTTGGGAAAAGTTCCTTTGGGTAAAAAAAATATATATATAAAATAAATAAATTATTATTATAAGTGCAAAAGTAAAGTTCATGGCGGACAAACGGTTTTGTTTAAAAATTCTATGAAGATACCTTGAAATATCAAATCAAAGTTAGGGGATTTTTTTTGTGGAGATTACAAGGGTTTATCAATGAAAATAATAAACCAAAAACCGGTAACAAAAAATACTGGTATTTTTTAAAAATAATAATAAAAATTGTATAAACAGTAGGTACTTACTGACAACATGTATCATGAAACTTGCAAACACAACAACCCATCCCCATCCTCCATCAGGCGGTGGTATTGGACCCTTTGATTGTTTTTGCGTTGACTTTTCACTGGTATCGGTACCGAATCCGTCACCTTCTTTTATTGTAACACGAGATGACATGAAGATAATATTTGAAATTCAACACGACACTAGAACTTCCCATACGACCTTCCTCAACGAAAACGCGTGCACAACTAAAACTCTGATTGATGGTGTTGCTTGTAGAGTGTGCACGCATCAAATCCCCCACCACTGTAAACGTTGTGCATTTGTAGTGCACGAACACGAGGATGAGTGCCTGCCAACATAAAATAAAATAAAAACGTTATCTTATTTGAATTAAATGATAATACAAAGGAAAATTCAAACAAAGATAAAACTATTTAGTTAATAAAAATAAATATTATTATTAGGTATTTCATTGTAAAAAAAAATGAAAACGTGTTTGAAAAATTAAATTTTTCTTAAAAAAAACTATTTTTGGATAGGAATCTACACACACAATGGTTACAATGTATCTTATTTGGAATTGTGGGATGTTTTCCTATCTATGTATTTTGAACTCTGTAATCTCAAAAAATAACAACGAAAAGCGTGTATAATAGATAACATGCGGGTTTATTTATTTTGTTTTTATTTATGTCAGTGGATCTAATTTCTTGATAAAACATGATTCCTTCTTCATAATATGTTTTTTAATGATTAATGTTTGGATGGGTGACCGCTTGGGAACACCACTTGTCGTTGGCTCGTTTTTCCGGTCGAACCCAGGCTGGGTGAGGTGAATGTGGGTAGCCTGTTTGCATGTTTCCAGCGAATGGAGGGTAAAACCCCCGTCTTTAATGACCAATAAATGTTAAAGAAACGTTAAGCCAAATTAAAAAAAAAAAGAAGACTAATGTCTTTAATAGATAGCCATTGCGTTGCCTCGTATTATTAAAGTTAAAATTTATATTAGCTAGGGGAAAATTTACTTGTTAGTCATAGTATTATGTTTCAAATTAATAAATATATTAAACTAGCTGAGTACCCGAACTTCGTTTCGAGAAGATGAGAGAAAAAAATGATAATAAATTTGACTCCCACATTAATAATCATTTCACCGAGGTACAACCGTTTAAA
>CM022877.1:10515854-10550991 GCA_012654025.1 Pachypsylla venusta | reverse complement strand
TTTTTTTTTTGGGGGGGGGGGTATTTTTATTGCCAGAAAAATAATAAACCCATGTGTCACATTGGCAGAGTATTTTTTATTATTAAAGTCTCTTTTCATCTAAAGGTGATTCGAGATGGGGTTTTTACCCATATTGACCTCACCCAGCCTAGGTTGGACCGGGAACAGCCAGCGCCAAGAGGGCGCGAACACACGTGGTAAAACCTTACTGGACGTTGCTCAACTTCTGTAATGTAACTGGAACTGATGTGCTCAACTTGCCAATGACGTTGGCTATTTGTCCAAATCTAATATGTCCTGTTCACTCATAATACTTTTGTAAATGTCATTCTAAATTAATGTTGAAGCCATCGATTTACCACGTTGGAGCCATCGATTTATCACGTTGGATACACCAGTTCCTTCCGGATGGCTGAAGTTAACATCCGTAATTTGCGCTAACCGTGTACCGCTAACCGCTTCATAGGAATATATAATCTTGTAGAAATACTAAAATACTACTAAAAATGACGAGCGATTCTATTCCAGCGCAAATCTTCCCTCGGATTAAATGCTCTAACTGTCATAGAACAGGTCGATTGCGCCGACTCCTCATCTGTTATATTTTATCCAGTATTTTGATTGTTTATAAGAAATGAGCGATGAGAGTGAACGCCCTCGACGTTGTCATATAAATCACTTGAAACGGGCAGATATACACGAGTGGAAACGTTCAAACAAGAAATGAGGATGTTTCTAACACTGAGTATCTCGCTATCACGTAGGGTTGGTGATCTCTCTTAAAGAGATATGACTGAGTCAAACTGGTATGGTCGAACCTGAAGCAGGTCATAACGACATCCAAACGAGACGATTGTTTGCTTGAGTTCTCAATTACAGACTTGGTGGACTTGCATGCAATTTGTTGGTGCTTGGGAGTACAGTCCAAGGAAGCTGCCACTCAGTTTTAACTAAAGTTTTTGATGGGAGGTTTAGAGTGCAGATGCTATATTTGGCTGACCTGTGATGTACCTTATTGTCCGATAACACAAACATGGTAAGTGGAAACACTTTACTCTTAATACTAAAATAAATAACGAGTCGTGTAAACATAATTCATTTGAGGTACAAACAAACAGATGTTTAAACAAAAATCATAAGATTAAAACTAGACTTCACTTCGTTGTGGAGCACAAACCAATATTATTAATTTCTTGATACAATTGAAACAAAAAAAAAACATTTTTAAAAAACTATTATTATAATTGAAAACGCTCTTAGCGTTTTTGTAGCCCTCAAAACTTGGTCAAGTTAACCTTAAAAAGCTGACATATTTTAGTGGATAGGTGTGTTATTTTTATTTTATTTTTTCAGATTGACCATTGCCAGGAAAAAAACATATCATAACTGCCATGTAACCTAGACCCCAAATAGAACCCAAATAACATATTTTATTAAAGTCAAACAACGTGAAGAGGCGAGAGTGTAAATTGCGGCAAACGGGAGACGATTCGATTTTTCGGGGGGTCTACGTCCCTAATCCAAAACATAATACAGCGAAATTTAATAAAAATCGTCATAGATGACAGGCAAAAGTGCCACTTACGTTGTACGGAGGCGGACGTGCGGATTATTCTCTTCAAGTTTTGTATTCCACTTGCACGTACGTGATGTATATAAGTAGGGGGGGGGTATTCTACTTGATCATCCTTAAAAAAAACATGATGAAAAAAGAAAATCTTTGGAAAATTCAAAACTAAATGGAGTGCATGACGACGCTATTCAAGCGGAAAAGAAGATGAAACTTGATGTGACGCAAAGAATATCATCTTGGGAAAACTAATAGAGCCATTCTTATACAGATTCCCCCTTCCTTTAGGGGTGGAAGTTGAGATACCTCCAATCTGTCACCCTAGCTGGAAGACTTTAAATATTTCAGTAATTAAATTTTGTAGGTAGGTAGTATCTCTGCTCCGAATTGTTTTCCTTTAAAATTATAAATTTATACAAGGTAAGATTATACCAACGATCATAACACGTTGAATACACCAGTTTCCATCAGATCACTGAAGTTAAGCAACATCGGGCGTGGTCAGTACTTGGATGGGTGACCGCTTGGGAACACCACGTATCGTTGGCTCATTAAATTNACTGAAGTTAAGCATCGTCGGGCGTGGTCAGTACTTGGATGGGTGACCGCTTGGGAACACCACGTATCGTTGGCTCATTAAATTTGGAACCAGCCAGCGTCTATGGCACGTTAAATACACCAGTTCCCGTTCGATCACTGAAGTTAAGCAACGTCCAGCGAGGTTGTGCCATGTGGGTATCCACGTGGATTCGCGCCCGCGTGATGCTGGCTATTTTTCCGTCCCAACCCAGGCTGGGTGAGGTCAATGTGGGTAGCTGGTTTGCAAGTTTCCAGCGAATGGAGGGTAAAACCCCCGTCTTGAATGACCAATAGATGTTAAAGAGACGGTAAGACAAATTAAAAAAAAAGAAAGTAAGATTAATTTTGAGTTAGAACAGTCAATCTGGTGTGAACATCACACCCATCTATAAATCAGAAACAGAAAATGTTTAATTGGTCTCGTATTCTCGATGTTGACTTTTCAATGCCAAAATACGTTGAGGTCCTCAGAGATCAAATCTAAAACTTCAGCCATTTTTCAGTGCGTGTGTGTCTGTTTGTAACAATATGTATCATGAAAATTTAAAAGAGACACCTGCATTTCTCTTTCTAGGCAGGATTCGTGAAAACCGTCTAAAATTGGCAAAAACGCCTACGCTATATTCGATTAATAAAAAGTTGCGTGACGCGCTTAAGACATATAATTGACGTGCTAACAAAATTTCAAATTTCTAACAACTATTGACCGTTTTATTTTTAGGCAGGATTTTTGAAAACGGCCAGAAAGCGGTAAAATACCACAAAGGTTAAATTTCCGTTCTAATTTAAGTCAGGATTTGTGAAGCCAATAAAAAGTTGAAAAACACCGCCAGCAGTAGATTTTATTTCAATTAAAAGTTGTATGATTCGTCTTTGCATAAAAGTGACATACATATAGCATCATAGCGAGCACGGACCAATGGCTAAAATGAGCTGATATTCAAATTCCTGCTGAAAGTTTTAAACAGAAAACTTATAATGTCTAAAACAAGGAGAGACAGAGTGAAGAGATGACTTTTTTTAGAAAAAAAAGTTCTGATCTTTTTTTCAACAGAGCTCATGCTTTCATTGTACCCCGTCATAGACATTATATGCACACCCTACCTCTATAAAATTTGATTGAAAAAAATGATGATGATGATAGCGCGATGATAGCTAAGTGGCTTCCTGATAAAATGTCCCGTAATCAAATGTAGGTTAAGCTAAAGAAAGAAGATAGAATGCACAAGCATAACTCATAATTCCAACACTAGCATTTTCTGTCGATGATGCGACTGTTATTGACATGGCGCCAAGTCATTTAAAAGGAAGAACAACAAAACCTTTCATTGAGATTTATTGATGAAAATTCCGTGTTTTTGTTTTTCAAGAAAGGCTTATAAAATGTGTTTCTAAACCTAAATATTTTTTCAATTTATCTTTTCCCTTGTACTTTCTAATAATAATTGAAGCAATGTTTAGCAACGAAGTAATCAAGAAGCATGTTACTGAATTTTGGAAAATCGAAGAGTACACTAATGAATTCCATGAAATTGGATATTTTCAGTGTGACGAAGATTACTGGGTGAAAAATGATGAGCTCCGAAAAATTCAGTATGCATTTAAGTCATAATGATGATTGAACATCATCAAACAGGAATAAAACAAAGTAGAATAAAACCTTGGCACATTTCGCATTTTAACATTAACCTATATAAGTTAAAATTAACTTATATAGTTTAATGTGAAATGGCCTCCGATTCCTAGTTCAAAGATACAAAATATCCTAGTTCGACAACTTCACGAAATGCCTAACTAGAAAGTTAAGTTGTTCCACTTGAATTCTTGATATAAATAAATGTGTTCTTTTAAATGATGGACGCCTTAAAGAGAGAATATGTATCATATTAATAGATATTTTTCAAGAATATTTTTTTTAATATGGAATACCATTCCCCTGTAGAAATAGATGTTACGACGCGGTTAGGTGAAACACAGAGGGTTACCAGAAAAACCGAAATTAGGAATTCACTGGAATGTGGTTTGGTTCAAGAGGAACAAAAAAATTGTCTGTGCTATCTTTCTGCTGAGCTGCACCAAAACTCATTGACACAATAATTGAGGATATCTACATTCTCCGCGGTCACATTTGTGGCTTATTTATCGAAAAAACTGAAATATATCTACCTAAAAACTGTTTGGAATGCTTAGTATATTTAGAACCAGCCAAAGGCTGACAGCCCCTATGTATTTTTCCTCAAAATATATACTTGTTTTTCTAATCTCTATGTCCAATGGAACTACATATAAGCGGGTATAAATTACGATAAGGGTGGAATAATTTTGACCCATTAACGGATGAAGTGTAGGCTTTCGACTGACCAACGAAACGGGTGAAAACCTTTCCTTTAGAATGTGATTTGATATTATTCAGCTCCCCGATTCAAAATAAATGACCGACCGAAGTGGGCCTAATTAAGTGAGGTCTACAGTTCATAGAACTACTAGTAATGAGTGGGGTACAATGTTAAATCGCCTCCACGTGGTGTAACCTGAGCATTTCTAAAGAACTAACACATCATGCAACCAATAGGTGATTTTTTTTGCAGCCCAAAACAATCAGCAGTAAGCATTGATGAAAACAATTACACCAGCAAACAAGAAAACAAACTAAATCCAATTCAAGCGTACAAGTTGATTGTTTTACTTGGCCAGTTCTAAAACATATGATTTGCTCTGCTTGCTGACGATCAAAAAATCGCCTTTCTGTCTCCTGGTCCACTATACTCGTACATCATCCTTATTATATTTTTCAGTATTTATGATTTTTTTACTCTTTTCGATAGTAAAGTAAAAATTCATACCATACATAAATTAATACTAGAAATGAGTGATGCATCATAAGACTATTTTATTCATATTTGTTTATGTTATATAAAATAATATCCGAGTGGCGACTAACAGAAAGCATAATAGCTATATGTTAGATCTTAGGAAGTCCTCAAAGAGTTTTAGAGCGCTTGATAGATAAACTTTGGGCGACGCAGCAGAAGAAATCCTGTCTTCGGTGCATTGATAAGTGAATGTCATATCATTGCATTCCTGCAAACATCTGATAATGCTAATCTAAAAGTCACAATCATCTTATCTATTTTCAAATATGAATTGAAATGCTGATGATGGAATATTTTCATCAAAGAAATCCGTCATATTTGTCTTAATAACAGATAAGACAGTAAATACTGTCTTATCTGCCCTGAGTACCAATATTCATAACTAGAAAAGCTCTACCTCTTTTGACTCAGAAGCTTAAGCTTTCCTTGTGGCATTCGGTCTATATGACCTTTTCCGGCAATCTCCATGAAATATTCTGCCAATTTAGCCCATGAGTTTATTATTAACTTCCTCGTTTCTTATTATTATATTTGTCCTAAAAGTGGGTCCTACTAACTTATATGTACATATCATATTTCATCAAAATCGTTAAAGACTCTTGCAAAAGTACAGCTTTTAGGCTAACTTTTACGCAGAAATATCATAGCCCTCAGACTCCTGGAGAAATAGGTAGAGGTAATTCAGGTAATAGTTTTATATCAGATTTCAACCAAAAAAGGAAATGTTCTTAATATTTGAAAGAACTAGCCAAAACTGGATCTCATTTAAAATGTGTAAATATATTGGGGCGAACCAGATTGTGTCTTCCAAGTCATCCTTCTGTATCATCAACAAAAAAACTCCTAATAATCCCACTCCTTATTATTTCATTCGAAAAATATTAAGGAGAGTGAGGAAATAAGTGCTAATGCCCTTGAAATTTTCGGATGCAGACGAGTTAACGAGTATCAACATTTTCAAATTTTGGAAGATGAGAGTGAGTCAATAAAAGATCCTTTGCAAATATACTGGAAAGGAAAGAACAAATTAATTTGATCGGCAGAACGGAGATGAAGCTTGTTAAAAAAATGTTTGGAAATGATTGAGAAAATAAGTTATAGATTAGACTAACAATATTACATTATTGTTATAAAAACCGCCAATAAATAATGTTTACAACCATTAACCAAACATCAGAAGGAAGTAAATAATTTCTCTGGACGGACAATAGTATTAGATTTGTAAGAAAAAAATCAAGTAAAATAATTGATAATAAACCAAAATCTGAAGTTATATTGAAAGCACACATACAACAAATAAATATTTGTAAACATTTTTAAAAAAGTAAACCAAAGTTAATAACATACCTGCTTTGAAAAATCGTTAAAACAGACAGAATAAACAAATAATACATTTTGTTGCTTTGAAAGCAACTGAAAAACTGAAAGCAGGGAAAACGTAAAAGGGTATATTCAACGTCATTGATGGGAGGCGGGAAGGGGAGAGAAACGCTGGAAAAAATGAAAATTCAAAAGGGATAAAAACATTTTCTTTTTCTATAGGTACCTAATATTACGGGAGAGACATTCGTTTTTCTTTCCCTAAAATTATAAAAAAAATCCCTTGTTTTTTTTCTTTTTTAGAGTTCTTCTTTCTTATTAATACCTTGATAATAATTTTGAGAGTGGGATCGTTTATAAATATGTAAATTTCCCTCGGAATTATTGAAACACCTGCTCGAATAATTTTAATATTGTATGGTTTATTTTATATCGAGCAGACTATGAATTTTTTTGCTAAAAGTGCAATTTTATAATTATGTTTGCATATTTCCAAACAAAGTCCAAGTCTGTTCTTGTAGTATCTCACTATCTACAGTGTCGACTAGACATTTTGCAGAATATCTGGTACATGAACTCTTCGAGAATATGGCTCCTCAGTTGGCCCCGGGTGCTCATTCTGACATATTTGATTTGTTTCTACAACAGACTATTTTATTATTTGATCGAACATTCTGTATGCTCTTGCGTTAAAATATCTTCTGGGTAAAATCTACTTGCAGGAACCAAATATATATATTTTTTAAATGTGTCAATGTTGTCGACCGACCGCAGAGTAACTCTACAATGACCAACTCTCTATTTTCCTCTTTCTTCACATTGTAGTGATTGTTTTGCGATTGAATCTGGTTTTTGTGGGTTTCCTATTTGTATTGTGTGTGTTGTGAGGATGTGGGCCAGATATTTTTGTACTTTTACAAAGATGTTACTACAAAATATATTAAGACATTTACTTCTAATGCTTTTGATCACTCTTCTCAAAGCCTTGTTTTAGTAAGCGTTTATTTTTTATTCTCTTTTTTTCTTAGATGGAAAATATTATATGTCATTTGGGTAGGCCAATTAGGCAGAAATATCAAAATAAAATTTCATTAAAATCGAACAAGTCGTTTGATAGTTATCGCAGATACCAGACAGATACTATTATTTTTTTCTGAGCAACTAACCTAACTTATTAATCATATTAGATTAATTAAAGTAGGTTAATTTTCACGATTAAATGGTGGGAAATACGAGAAAACTCACTTTTAAATGTTTAACACAATTGCTTGTAAATCGAGGAAACTTTGGAGAAATCAAATGTTTATTTGGACTTTTTTTAAATATGCAGAGATTTTTTTTTATTATTATTTAACAGGTTAGGAAACATGAAAAAAGAAATTGACTACGATTTAATTTATTTTAGTTTTTTACCGAATGGTGCAAGAGTTTTTAGGGAGCGAATTTATGAGAAGAACAAGTTTAATCGAGGCCGATCAAAACGATTCCTAACCTCTCGGGGGGGGGGGAGAGTTCATCTTANGGGGGGGGGGTATCTTAACTATATGGATAAAATAAACTTGCACTGGATTTTTTTCATGTTGGTACAACTATGTCTGCTTCAGTTCAATATATTCAAAATATAAAATTAAAGTGAATTAATTAATCTCCCACCCTTGAAACGTTTAAAAAGACTTTTTAAATTATATTAAACCACATTTTAAGTTTGTTACTTGCGCCAAAAAAAAATTAATAGTATCTGTCTGGTACCCAATAATAATAGTCCCTTGACACCGGCAGTTTTTTGGGTGCTATTATGCATGTGGTAAATATATCAAATTCATGAGGATAAAAATCCATGGGTTGGCTGGGTTTGAACCCACCCCCTACTGTTCACCAATCAGAGCATCTTACCACTGCATGATGAACTGAATTCTGCAAACCATAATTTATAGCGCAAATGGAAATTCTCATAAATCTACGAAATTTTATTGCCTAATAGTAGAAATAAGACTGTGTAGATGAGGCTGAAAAAGAGATTTTCTCTTCAGAAAGAGATAAAAAGGAGAGTAAGAAAATTGAGTACCTGACAAATGGTCAGCTAAATAACTTTATAACAAATGAAATTTAATGGACAATTTGTTCCCCCTATTGAATTTTATTAGATATACTGAAGTCTCCATTTTTATATGACAAGATGATTTGATTTCCTTTAGTCATCAAATTTACTTTGCTATATTCTTCAGCTTTGATCCATTGATTGACTGAACTATAGACAACATCATAGATGTAAATGTACGTGATAGTGGAGGAACCCCTTACATTTATACATAAGAAAGGGTAGTTCAATGGCCGCCATTTAGCCCCAGATGGCACAATTTAGCCCAAAATTTGCTAAAACTATAAACTTATTGAATATCTATACTAAGTGTTATCTAAATCTCAGAATTCCTTCTTTTTTTTTAATCTAAACGTCCTGGTATTTTATTTGAGAATATTATGAACTATTGTTCATAATTTTATAACATAACTATCTATTGATTACGAGTACCTATACCTATATCAATAAAAATTAGATTAGACTGACTAAAATTTTATATGCAAACATTATCAACGTCTGTTCGTTTTAAATAATGCCCGTCTAAAGATACCTAATGAAATCTTCAAAATGGAACAGAACGAAAACAACAATTACAAAAAGGAATTAGTATACAACATCAGTGAAATTATCTAGCTTTGTGTAGAAACGCTTTAATGAAATTAAAAGTTATGCTGAATCGTAAGCCAGAAAGGTAGCAAAGTATCGGATGAATTGTTTGGTACTAAATTCAATAATAAAAACAAAACAAATGTGGAATGAAAAACAGACGAGTTCAATTAGGATAAGAGAAAATTGTTACTTTTTGTGGAATACCATTGAGAGAAATAGTTGAGGAGAGAAGAGAAGAATAATTAACCATGAACAGTAAGAGATACATGGAACACATTGTTGTAATCCTGGGTTTGTGTGATTCCCCAATGAGCTATATAAAAGTATATATTTTGCGTTTAAAACAATGTTTCTAGTGGGGATTTAAATGTTTTGAATGCCATTTATCTAAGTACTAATGAGTTTTAATATAAAATTATAACATTAAATATTAAAAATTATTTTGGGCTTCTATTTGCAGGGATACCCATGCTGAGGAGGTTGTCCTGACCAGGATGAGGATATGTCACATCAGGCTGACTCACAGCCATCTTTTTGACAAATCCTCTCCATCTTTGTCGTTGTAGTGAGCGCCCCACTTTGAGCCATATTCTCATCAGTCCCCTTGATGGACGCCTCAACGCTCACTCCCAGCCAAATTATCTTTAGAGCATGATGAGCAGGGTGTGGTCTCCTTGCTCAAGTACCTCAGAGCCATTAATCTAAAAAAATAAGACGTGACCTTTCAGCGTTCGGCGCGAATGACATAGTCCTTTCAGTTAAGGCGTCTACTAATAATAAAAAAATGAAGTTTAGTGCTGGATAGGGTTGGCGTTGGGATATCAAGGACAATTAAAGGAGAAAAAACTAATGAGTTTTATGTTACTGCTAAACTTTTTTCGACATTTTGAACTGTAGAACTTGGTTCTCACTGTCTATGGTAGATTTTCTGATATTTGCGAAGAAAAAAAAAACGGACTGAATTATTTTTGCCAAAAGGAATTCTACAGCCACGGGAAAAAGACGCAAACATAGTTGCAGATAAAAACTAGTAATTACCAATTCTAACGGGAATGATGTGCTCAACATGCCATAGATTACAAGTCTATTCAGAGTATATTTTTTAGAACAGTATTAGACAAATCCCGATTTACACGCAAAATTCTATTTTTTTTAAAAAAAAAAAATTGTCAAAAGGAGATCTAGTGATATACAACTACAGGAACATGGGCGGTTTTAGGGGGAGGGGGCTTCGTGGTCTTAAGCCCACTAGAATATTTCGAGTCTTACACTATATAAAATGGAAAAATATGTTTTATACATATAATATGGTTATGCAGGTATGTTGTTCATGCACAGAGATGAAAATGAAGTCGTCCCAGAATTTTAGGCTAGAACCGCCTATGTACGGGAAAAGACGCATGCAACGTTGCGGACATCAGCTAGTAAGCAATTATCAATTTTAACATCGCCATCACACGAGTTCATTTTATTGTTCGTTTTTCAGCATTTCCAGACAAAAAAGGTACTACCTATAATTAAAATTAAATACACAAGTCACGAAACGTCCTTTTTCCTACAAATTGTATTTTTACATAGGAGAAACGTATAATTACAAAATAATAAAGAAAAATGATTTAATGTCGAACACATCAGATTGAAATTTAAACAAGGATTTAAAGATGTCTTGGTCTTTCTCTAAATTCTCAGTACTCGTACTTAAAATAATCCCTATAGAAATATGAGAGTACTTTATAATGATTGTTACCAAAATATAGGTCTCTCATACAAATAACTAAAACAGTAACTTGAGTAAAGTAAATTACTCTAAGAGTATTTTAGAGTAAAGTACAATAACTTCTAAAGGCCCAGTTGCCAAAATTTTGGACATTAATTTTGTAGGCCTAAAAGCGCAAAAAAAAAAAAAATGTTTTGTAATTAGGAATAAACGAGATATCTTTGAAGTAGAGGGTTTAAAAAATGTTCCAAATTTTGCATTATTGCAACATTTTTTTTTTTTTTAATGTGCCAATTACTCCTCCCAGGATACAGACCCTAAAATGAATATTTTTAAGGAATTTATTTGTGTTAAAGCTAATGCTTTGTCTTAATGTACTTCCCCATGTTATTACTAAATTTTTGCCTTCGCTTGGATTCGAACCAACAGCCTCCTGGTTACGAATCCGTCATTCTTACCAAGTGAGCTACTGAGGCTGTCTAAAATGAATATGTTTCCATTTCAATCGTATTGTGATTGTGATTCATGAGTCAATGACTCTGCAAAGTGATTTGAGTTAATCAGTCACTTATGACACATCTCTAGATCAGAAGCTAGCTCTGAAATATTACATTCAAAATAGCGCACAAGAGGGGCCCATGCACAAATGTCGGCAATCCGTTGAAAGAATGGGTAAGAGAGAGACCAAGGACAAAGATAAATATTTAAATAGAGGCATAGCATACATAATGAAGATAGTTATTTACATAACTTGATAAATACTTTCATTTAATAATATTGAAAAAATAAACAACAATGGGCCCGATGCTAACATTGCTAATGAAATAAAGATTCACAAAGAGACGCAAAACTTGAAAGGGGAACTTTGAAAATTAGTCAATCTTCAGAAGATGACATGGAGCATTTGTACTTGCGCCTGAAAAAATTCCTTCCATATATTTTTGAAAGCAAGTAATTTTCTAATAGATATAGCTGACTGGAGCTACGGCTGGGTATCCTGAATATGCATACGGTGATGCATAAGCTGCTGCATAAGGTGTATAGGCCGGAGCAGCAACAAACGAAGCTGCAGCGGGAGCAGCAACAATTGGTGCTGCAAATGGATTGACAGATGGAACAATGTATGGAGCAAGTGGTCCTTCGTAACTAACAACACCAGGTTTTGGAGCTGGATTAGGTTTAGCGGCAGGAGCGGCTAAAGACATTGATACAGCGATAGCGAGCAAGAAAACAGTTTGGATCTGAAACAACCAAAATAAAATATAATGAAAGCATTACAATGAAGTACCCGTTATATTGGTCTGTCCAGAAAAACGATTGTTACTGTATTCGATGAGAAGTCACATTCTGAAAAATGCCCGGATTTCTTGAAACCAATCAGATGGCTTGAAACCTTGATCTTCTAGACCAAGCAAGTGAAGTTAATAAAAGACAAAACAAAATAAAATTATATTACATAAAACGCCTTCAATTTTGATGTATTAAAGTGAAATGCGCCTTCAAACAAATGTTGCTTGTAATTGTGTTATCGACTCTAGGAGGTAATTTAGGGTAACAAATTTTGTGTAGAGATAGAAGAAATAAATGCGGTCATATCCGCGAATCCTAAAGTCTTTCTCTGTAGGAAAAATACGACCTAAATTATGTTTCATGGCCATGTCTCCCCAATTTTGAAATAGTAAAAGCTCTATCCCACCTTATATTTCCCCTTTAGTCAACTCTTTTATGTGAAGGAAGGAGATATATTCAGGGCAACATAAAATTAAAATAACACTATTTTTACTATATGTTTACATGGACCTCGTGGCGCAACGGTAGCGCGTCTGACTCCAGATCAGAAGGTTGCGTGTTCAAATCACGTCGGGGTCAATTATTTTGATTATCTGATTATTTTCTTCAATTGTACCTATACGTGTTTTATGAAATGATTTATTTTGGGAGTTCTTTATTATTTTTTAAGAATTAATAGAATTGAACAAGATATCACATTACTTAAACTTCATCAATTCTTTATCAAATTTCTAATCTAAAAATTTCTTCCAGTCAATTTGGTTTTCTTAGGTTGTGCTCAATCTCAATTTTTGACGTTCGCCCCAAATCGAATTTGATTATTTCAATTAATTTTTTTGTGATTTTGACATTGTAGGTTTCCTGATTTTCGATTCAGACATTTGGTCCGATTATATTTAGAGTTTTTTTACATCAGATTTTATTTAACTTTATTATTTCAGTGATTCCGTCTACTGAGCTGAAATGCATACTGACAGACATTTTATGTGTGTATTTAGGGCTATATAAATTAATTTGTGAACTAGTCTGCTTCGCCAGGCGCCTTCCGTCCCTATCGGGAACGGCCACACGCCATATGCCTTTCAGGCGCGAAGCGGGGAGAACCTGATAGTACCCACCAGGCGTGGTTGGTATTTTTGGTATAACGAATGTGCTCCAAGAATTATTCATTAAATCATAAAGTAAAATTTTAACTTTCAGTTCAATATATTTTCCACAAGGAGCTGAAGGAGGAGATAGCTTTCATCGTTTTTACTCAGCAAATTAGGGTATGATACCAGGGTGTCCTCAGAAACATAATTTTGACAAGTCCTGTACCTGGAGATTCCTCACCATTGAAGCCAAAATCACCTTCTTATTTGAATAAATATGGTTTTCTGATTTTCTTTCCTTCCCATAAAAAGGAAAGTATTGTAATTGGCTGGAGGACAGAGAGACACTTAATTAGACCCATTTGTGCCCAAAACTTCCACACTGATATTTCAGTTTGGAACCCTATTTATCTGACTTACAGTAACAATCAGACCACAAATGGACCTGAATACCAAATTTCATAAAAATCAGTTAACGCTAATTGTCAAAAGAGCCAATCACGGACTATGAACGGATTTTTTTATTCATTTTTTAGATTCTACCTTTAAATTAAGAGTATGAAATTTTGACCGAGGATGTTTTTAAATGACAATTCCAAAAGTTAGTAGCTTAGTAGATACGTATGACGACATTCACGAAACTTAACCCATTTGGAATGGCAGAGTATTTTACCTGATCTTCCCTGTATCTTGAGTTTAAGATATAAGCAAGTAAATATTCGATATAGCTACTATCTTCAAATATTAAATTACAAATTATGATGAGATGTTGCTTTGTTTGTGTTGTTTCTAATATCTTAAGTAACTTCATATCGAATAACAGAATAAAGGCAAAAGTCAACACACTGGTTTTCTTTCGAAATATGCTGGTGGTTTGGCGGAACTTAAATCCATTTTATACAACACTGGGTGACAAAATTAGACGAAAGCTCAATTTTTTTCGATTTTGCAAACGATTTTTATGTTTTTTGCCATTAAACCTGATAATTATGACAGGGTGTATTGTTGGGAAAAGAAAACTAGATTTTTTTTTATGTAATTTTTCAAAATAGCGACATTTATTGAGAAAAACAAAAAAAAGACGAAAATAGGAGCATAGCAACACTCGGACTTTTGCAATATCTTAAGATTCGCTTCAAATTTAGTACTCTCAATTGCCACCTCAAGTAAGGCTTCTGCTATCCCTAGCATGCTTCAGTTCAAACCATCCACGATCCGCTGCGGTATATGGTCCCACTCGTCAAGCACTCCTCTTTTGGGCTCCATTTAGTGAATTCCTCCTATAACAAAACCATTTTTGGGTGGTTCCAGACGTGTTCGATCGTGTTCATGCCTGGCCAATGTTTGGGATGGCGCAGAACTTTCACTACACTTCAAGTTATGCGCGTATCGTTCCTTTGGACGTCTCAGCACTTTAACCATTCTTTCTTCAGGTCGCAGAGAGATTGTACACTCATCGGAGAAAGTACTTTACCCCAGTCCCCTTTGAGCAATCCCCAAGTTTTACGCATATTTGCGACTCTACATTTTGCGAGTCCTGGCAAGAGAAGGAGCCATCATGGCTCGTAAGAACAAATTTCGCCATCTTTGAGTATTTTACTGATAATTTTTGAACAAACATTGACACCTCGACTGTGTTGGACCTCGCTATGCATGGTGTTGTGGGATAAAGTGCGATTCCTGAGCGCTGTCAGCTTCATATAATGCCGCGGTCCTGTGCGTGCATAACTCGTTATTGACCTTTTTCAAGCCGTCTGTTGTGGTTGCCTGTCTCTTGGTAAAGTTTGACAAAGCCAAGAATCCCAAATTTCGGCAAAACGAGAGAATTCGCCACCCTCCAGTAACTCCAACCAACAATGGTAAACTCAACCGCTTTTGCGACTTGAATTTCAGTGAAATTGTCCATCATTAAAGAAAAAAGAAAGATACAAGTGTCTAAGAGCACAATAAAACTCAGGATTATCTTCCGTTTGCACGTAGGTAGCAGAATACTGATATCTCAAACATGCCAAGGTATACCTAAAATCACTATTTTTGGGATATTTGAAGTAAGGTTGCAAAAATTAAATCAAAAGTTTGATGAGCTTGTAAAATTTTTTGGTATTATTGTCACCCATAACTGAACAGGGCCTCCCAACCATTACATATCTCGGACTATTCGAAAAAAATTGAGCGTTCCGCTAATTTTGTCACTCAGTGTATTTAATGAACTTTTACTTAATGGAAATTTATGGGTTTATATTTATACGTAAAATGTAAATGGAATGTAAATATAGATTTTATTTGTGGTAAAGCCCATCAGCGCGGCGTCCTCTAAAAGTGGTAATATCACTTCAAGATTTAATGAAATTTAAAATAAACACTCTGTGAAACATATTGTCGACAAAGTTTTCAATGGTAATTCAAATATTCTTTTTACTACAGAGCTATTCTTTTTACAACAGCCGAAGGCTGCCAAATCTAGTTCATATAATATCTTCTCTAGAGGGCCGTGACAACAGCCGAAGGTTGCTGCATCTAGTTCATATGATATTTTCACTTTGACAACATCCGAAGACTGCCTGATCTAATTCATATAATATTTTCTGTAGAGAGCTTTGACTACAGCCGAAGGCTGCTAAAGCTTTTTCATTTTTTTTTTAACCAGAGAGCTGCGACAATAGCCAAGGTTGGCAAATCTAATTCACATTATATTTTCAAAAGAGAGCTGTGACAACAGCCGAAGGCTGACAAATCTAATTGAAACAATATATTTCCTGGAGATTTGCGACAACATGCTGCTAAATCTATTTCAAAAACAATTTTCACTGAAGAGCTGTGACATGTGACAACAGCTCTAATTGCCACTGCTAATTGATATAATATTTTCATCAAATATACCTGCAACATCAGCCGGTGGCTGCGAAATTCCTATAATAAAAGAAGATAAAGTTTAGCACGGTTTTCCGCACTATTTATTTAATATTGTTCATGCATGAATTCGAAACAAAATTCTCCTGTTTACGAATCTACCGCCTCTACCTACTGAGTCAGTCTTTAAAGTTATATTTATATATTAAGACTTAAAACCATTTCCTTACCAATGTTTTAAATAATTAAAAATACATACAGGGTGAACAAAAATAATGTTGACATAGGCCTAAGGGAAGTAGAACATATCATTTCTGTTCTACCTCCTCTAAGCCTGTCTGAACGGTAATCTGATTCACCCTGTATATTTATTAAATATATACAGGGTGAACAAAAATAACGTTGACATATGCCTAAGGGAAGTAGAACACATCATTTCTGTTCTACCTCCTCTAAGCCTGTCTGAACGGTAATCTGATTCACCCTGTATATTTATTAAATATATACAGGGTGAACAAAAATAACGTTGACATAGGCCTGAGGGAAGTAGAACACATCATTTCCGTTCTACCTCCTCTAAGCCTGTCTGAACAGTAATCTGATTCACCCTGTATATTTATTTGACCACGTTTTATCAGGTATGTAAATTCTATCTTTTTAGTGGAATTAGTATGAACTGTAGACTTCGCTCTGTTGTAAATTTCGTCTTTTTTAAACCAACGAAAAAAAAAAAACACAAGTGGACGAATATAAATTGATTTTTTAAAAAATTAAGAAAATGTTATTTAGACGAACGATCCAAAAATATATAAATTATTTTTCTTTGTGTTATTATGTCACAACTTTGGTGCTCTCTGCAGCATTGCAGGATTTTTCAATATCAATCATTATCCAATTACCTACTTTGAATCTTTCAACTTTACCTACAAAGCTGCCACCGGGTCGCTATGCGCATTTATCTCCATAGCTACGCATTGCCCTCACGAGGATGTTTAGGCCCCGAAAGCATCCAAAACACAGTGACATATTATAGGCCCTTCCAGTATTTAAACCTGGGTCCCCTAAGTGCAAGAAAAATGCAGTGACCACTGAGCACTTGGAGCTGGTAGATCAAAACTTTCCAAACCTTAATTTACATTAGTACAAATTTACACCGAAATTGTTTCTTTGTTTCACTGGTGTAAACAATATTTTTCTATCTGGAATCATGAAAACAATATCGGCAATTTTGTTGTGAAAAGTCGAAATTTACAAGTTTCAAGAGGAATTCGTGTTCCAAGTTTCTATGTTTAGTCATGGTAGGGATGCATTGATTATGCATCCGTCAGTATACCAACTGGGCTCTGCGCTTTATAAGTATAGACTATAACTATAGAAAGTTCATTTTGTAAAATTACTATGTCAAGTAAAACCATTATGAGGTAGATTATATCTTCACTTGACTGTAGAAGTCAAGTGAAGATATGTTATTATATTATCTACCTGATTATAGAAAGATCATTATCTGAGCTGATGGATTATAATTAATATTCATTTAGAATGTCTTTGCAATTCAAACCCTTGCTGCCACTTCCTTTTTTTGGACCTTTGCACGGAAACTGTTAAGTGTTATGGGTTCCATTTGAAAAAAGATAGTCAAGATTAGCAAAGAAAGTAAGACACATTTTATGTTTAAGTTCTCAAAAAGTGTTGTGTTTGTATACCTGATACTGTATTTTATCTGGAGATATCTTTTTCTATTTGAAGTTTGCAATAAGCTTTTTCAGAGAGCTTTGTCAAGATCTTTAGTTGTTGCATTTTAAATATGATGTATAGATAGGTATAATAATAACATACAAATATTATTTGAAAAAAGAAAAGACACGTACCTAATACCTACTTGGATACATTATCTGATACGTACTTTAGCGGAGATACTTTGGGACATATACAGGTTAAACCCGAAAAGCGTTATCACAGAACTAGTTTAGGTTAGGTACGTGATTTCCAACATAAATTACTCTATTCTGGCGGCCATTTTGTAAATTTCGACTTTAACCTCAGGAAATTACTTAGGTATGACTTTTTTTTGGCAGCAGATAGACAAAAAATAAATAAAAACTTACGGTGTGACATCATTTGGTGATAGTTCATCTTAAAAACTAATTTTATTTTTTCGGGATTTTACACTGAAATTTGGCCCGAAAAAAATAAATCCAGAAATGAGAGTGTGCATTAGATAAAACATAGCCGTATTCTAAGTCGCTAAATAACACCAAAATCGTCTTATTATTCACATTTTTGGCGGAGCTATAAATGGATAGCTACCAGAAAACGTTATTAAGTTCTATTCAACTCAATGCTATTCACTACAACTCAAGTTTGATACTTTCTTTAGTAAGAAAAATAGAAAGAATTTTTTTTAACGAAAAAAACAATTTTTAGTTTACTACATAGGTAATATAATTATTCTATGGTAGAGATTCTAATTCCACGTTTTTGAGGTTCACGCTGTATACTAGGAAACTTTATCGGAAAGGTAAATGCGATACCTAATATATCAGATGATGTCCTAAGATGTAGCGTAATGAATATTAGGAACGTTAATCCAATAAATTTGAAGAAAACCAAAGTACGTGCGAGTCAAAGAATAAAAGAACCAACACAAAATATACAACGTTATATTCAATAGAGCTAGGTCAAGTCAATAAATATGGATACTTGCGTGCAGATTTTACAAATAATGATTCAAGATGTAACAATGAAATACCTACTTAGACGGACCGCCATAGCCAACGGTTTTTTTTTCGGGGAAGGGGGATAAAGATTTTTTGAGAACTAATCAGAATAATCTCTAATCACTCAAGACGCAAATCAGAATAATCTCAAATCACTCAAGACTCAAATCAGAATAATTGCAAATCACTCAAGACTCAAATCAGCATAATCTCAAATCACTCAAGGCCCAAATCAGAATAATCTCAAATCACTCAAGACTCAAATCAGAATAATCTCAAATCACTCAAGGCCCAAATCAGAATAATCTCAAATCACTCAAGACTCAAATCAGAATAATCTCAAATCACTCAAGACTCAAATCAGAATAATCTCAAATCACTCAAGGCCCAAATCAGAATAATCTCAAATCAGAATAATCTCAAATCACTCAAGACTCAAATCAGAATAATCTCAAATCACTCAAGACTCAAATCAGAATAATCTCAAATCACTCAAGACTCAAATCAGAATAATCTCAAATCACTCAAGACTCAAATCAGAATAATCTCAAATCACTCAAGACTCAAATCAGAATAATCTCAAATCACTCAAGACTCAAATCAGAATAATCTCAAATCACTCAAGACTCAAATCAGAATAATCTCAAATCACTCAAGACTCAAATCAGAATAATCTCAAATCACTCAAGACTCAAATCAGAATAATCTCAAATCACTCAAGACTCAAATCAGAATAATCTCAAATCACTCAAGACTCAAATCAGAATAATCTCAAATCACTCAAGACTCAAATCAGAATAATCTCAAATCACTCAAGACTCAAATCAGAATAATCTCAAATCACTCAAGACTCAAATCAGAATAATCTCAAATCACTCAAGACTCAAATCAGAATAATCTCAAATCACTCAAGACTCAAATCAGAATAATCTCAAATCACTCAAGACTCAAATCAGAATAATCTCAAATCACTCAAGACTCAAATCAGAATAATCTCAAATCACTCAAGACTCAAATCAGAATAATCTCAAATCACTCAAGACTCAAATCAGAATAATCTCAAATCACTCAAGACTCAAATCAGAATAATCTCAAATCACTCAAGACTCAAATCAGAATAATCTCAAATCACTCAAGACTCAAATCAGAATAATCTCAAATCACTCAAGACTCAAATCAGAATAATCTCAAATCACTCAAGACTCAAATCAGAATAATCTCAAATCACTCAAGACTCAAATCAGAATAATCTCAAATCACTCAAGACTCAAATCAGAATAATCTCAAATCACTCAAGACTCAAATCAGAATAATCTCAAATCACTCAAGACTCAAATCAGAATAATCTCAAATCACTCAAGACTCAAATCAGAATAATCTCAAATCACTCAAGACTCAAATCAGAATAATCTCAAATCACTCAAGACTCAAATCAGAATAATCTCAAATCACTCAAGACTCAAATCAGAATAATCTCAAATCACTCAAGACTCAAATCAGAATAATCTCAAATCACTCAAGACTCAAATCAGAATAATCTCAAATCACTCAAGACTCAAATCAGAATAATCTCAAATCACTCAAGACTCAAATCAGAATAATCTCAAATCACTCAAGACTCAAATCAGAATAATCTCAAATCACTCAAGACTCAAATCAGAATAATCTCAAATCACTCAAGACTCAAATCAGAATAATCTCAAATCACTCAAGACTCAAATCAGAATAATCTCAAATCACTCAAGACTCAAATCAGAATAATCTCAAATCACTCAAGACTCAAATCAGAATAATCTCAAANGAAAATTTCAATAAATAACATAATAAAATACTGAAGGTTTGGAATACGAGTTATTAACACTATGCTCATCATCACAGGTTAACAGCCGTGGGGCTGGTTTGCAATAACTCGCCAAGAGTTGTTCATACTAAAGAATCCTTACGGATAATGCGGTAGATTTTCCTTGCTTCCCGCACGGGTAGGTAATGAAAAAAAAAATTGTTTCCCACCTTGCCCTTAGAGTCGCCTTTTACGACCGGCATGGACTTGTGTGCCTTGGAAGTATTCTTTTTAAGTCCCCCTATCCACAGGGAACTATTACCTAACTTAACTATGCTTTTGTATTGAAATTTTCTCAATCCTCTGACCCTGCTGTGAAAGAAATGAAAAGTTAACTTTTTTCCAAAATGTTTACTTATTTAGGTTATTTTTCATTGTTTGTCCTAAATATACAGATATTCACCTTACTTTCTACCTCCAAAATTTCATCAGAATATTGTTGTGTTTCGAACGTTTCCAAAACCACAATTTATCGTCGGCTCTTTCAAAAGGTTGATTTCATTTGCAACTGCTTCAGAATGCAAGTAATTTAAATTGTCCCCAATTTCAAATAGACCAATTAAAAACTGTTCAGAGCAGTGACGATCATAAATTTGAAACATTTCTGACAAAGAAAGAAAACCTTTAGAACATTTGTTAGAATCATTTTCATTTCTTGTATTTCTGAATCCGCCACCTCTCATGTGTGATGCATACTCTGCCATGGAGAAGTTTTTCTTTTCGTTTTCAAAAATGGCATTATATTTTGATTAAATTGCATTAATCTTTTTCTTCATTTTTGACACTCCATCACAATTTAATTTTTAGGAAAGCGCACGCGGGGCAGCATGCGACTGCCTCAATTTTTCTTCTTCTTATAATGAATTGAAATTTCGTTCACTTAATGGTTTATTCAATCAAAACTTGAGTATCTTTTACCAATTTAAAAAAAGAAACATCATTCATTCCATGAAACACACACAGAAGAATACAGCAAAATGCTGCCGGACGCGACCTGTCACCTATTTAGGTGACATTGATTCAGCGTAATCTGGTCCTAATCCTAAATTCAATCATATATCAAGGAGCTATTCCTAGGATATTGTCTTTATTTTAATTTTCTAAAAAAGTTATTCATCACGAAATTCAAAATTCTGCACCACACATGTTTTGGGGTGATAAAATCATTGGTGGGTAATTAATTCTATGTGTGTCCTTCGAGTTGCATGTGTGTTTGCTCATTGTCTTTGTACTCCTCATGGACATTTTGTTGATGTCATTTACAATTGACTTTATTCCTTACGATGACATAAATGTTATTAAAGAAATTAAATAATACTTTGTAGGCAATTAAAAAGTTTTAATTGGAAAATTCAGTGAAGAAGAAAACTATATCCAAAAGGAAAAACACAGGAACTAATTCAAAACAAGAAACCCCAAACCACGAACATTGGAAACTGAGAACCCTAAAAAAAGTATTACAAAATATTCTCAAAAAAAAAATTTGTGGGAAAAAAATATTTCAGGAAACTTTTATTTTTGTTTTGTTTACAAAACACAATTTGTGTGACTCTTGTCAACAAAACAAGGCCAGCTTTTGCGGTTAGTATTGGGTAGGTAATTTTTTTGTTAACCTCAAAACATATAAAACGCACATTTAGTTACACAGACTTTTTAGATTTTTTTCTACTGGAGATAAATAATATTAAAAGAAGGCTTGGGAGCAAACCGGGGAAAAACTACGGCTAGAGTCATTCTGAACACAACTTATTGAGCAGTATGCATAAAACGAAGCAAATGCTTTTACTACAACATGCTATAGCAAATTAGTAAGACGTATGATTTAGTATTCATAATACATGAAAACTAAGGAAATGCTATAGTAAATGCATTAGCTTCATTTTATCAATCTCATTTGGAAATCTCTATTGTGACTGTAATTATCACTGCGTCCTTTATTTAGATCTATTGTTACCAGATGGAGGTAGATTTGAACCAACATCCTCCTGGTTACGAATCTACCACATCATCCAACTAAGGTACTGAGGTTGTCATTTTATGCATGGTACTCATTGTTCTATATAAAAAAAAAACCTCCACCAAACTCTGTTGCGTTCAGTGGGATTCGATCTCATTGGATTCTGAAGGAACCAGGGAGCATACAACGACCCCATTAGGGAAACATTTCGCTGCGCTGTGTTGAATGCTCCGATGTTCCTTCAGAAATAAACGAGATACAATTCCAATTACTGCAACATGCAAAATGACCGACATTTGTTTGGTAGATGTATAGATTAATTGTTGCGCGGGCAAATGTTGCACTCAGTGCTGGGATACTACCTAAGTAAATTTCGATGACTACAGCAGAGAGATCCAGTTTCTGCAGAACAAACACACTAGGTACGGTGATGTATCGTCAGCTGCTAAAATACCCAAGATAATTGCAAAAAGGTTTAGATCAGCTTTGCTTAGACACCCAAGATAATTGCAAAAATGTCTAGATCAGCTTTGCTTAGACACCATAGTTATAAATCAATCTGTTTCACCCAAGATAATTGCAAAAATGTTTAGATCAGCTTTGCTTAGACACCATAGTTCCAAATCAATCTGCTTGACCCAAGATAATTGCAAAAAGTTTTAGATCAGCTTTGCTTAGACACCATAATTTTAAATCAATCTGCTTCACCCCAGATAATTGCAAAAAGGTTTAGATCAATTTTGCTTAGACACCATAGTTCTAAATCAATCTGATTTACCTCTAATTGAATGCAAAAATTTTAAATCAGCTTTGCATAGAGACCATAATTCTAAAACCAATCTGCTTCACCCAACACAATTGCAAAAAGGTTTATATCAGCTTTGCTTATACACCGCAGTTCTCATTCAATCTGGTTCGAATGTTCGACATCGATTCTTGACCGCGTCTACATCGTCTTTCATATTATGAAAGCAAGACGTCACTCATAAGAATAACTCATAGTTTTATTAATTTAAATTCCAAAACAAATTGCGCCCATTTACAGCATTTTGAATAGAAAAAGGAAAAGAAGAGGAAGCTACAGCTACACCTGAGTACGAAATATCTAATGTTCACAATCTATATTCATCTATGTTCACAAAGTACTCGATATCTTTGGCAAATGAATAGTTCGCAAGACGAAAGATATAAGACCACACAGGGATTTAATTCAAACGAAAAACTAATTTGTAACTGGACCACAATCTTAACTTAAAGATTTTCCAAAAAAAAAAAAAAAAAAAAAAAANAAAAAAAAAAAAAAAAAAAAAAAAAAAAAAAAAAAAAAAAAAAAAAAAGAACCAACGAGTGTGAACAAATTCAAGATCATTAGAAACATAAGCATTTATTCATATATGTACTGAAGATTGTGGGAAATTACTTAATGGGTGACGGTTGCTGGGGTCAAGTCTACCGAGTGTAATGTAAACTAAAACAAAAAGCAATCATATATTGTAGAGGGGGGGACAAACACCCCTGAGGTCTTTGTCAGTAACCTCTAAGCCTAAAGAATACTTATATTAATGCCTTGGAAAATTGAATTTTTCAAATTCCTGCGGAGCACCATCATGTGAGTGTTCTATCTTAACTGAAAGATGCACCTATGATGCCTGACCTATGTTTATGATGACATGATTGGAATATTTGATTGAGCCAATCTTGTCATGAGGAATTTATTTGGAGAAATGATTTGAATTTATAATTTTTGAGGCGACTATATCCTAATAATATGAATCCAATATATTCAGTATGGTGTCAAGGGTATCTCATTGATCATAATTAGGCACAATATTTAGATTAAATTATTTTCACACTCTTGATCGAATGATTTGCTTTTTATCATTGTAAAAAGCAAATCATCCGAATTCATATTCGTATCTTCTAAATAAAGGCGGTGCCTAGGGGTATCTGTCAATTAAGGGGAGATACAGGTCTCCACTTGAGGGGCGATCAGAATTAAACACTGATCTTTTTCACCTTGTTCATCACCTTGTTTCCTTCGAACTTCTCCTATGTTTCTTTCCATCATCTGTCCCTGCATGATGTGAAAATTGACATTTCTCTGAAAATTGACAATATTATTGATGTCACTAGAATTTCTTTTAAGCTCGCCCTGTCAGGTTTTCCATAGCAACATTTCCATTAATTCCAAGGTGTTTCTTTCGAACTTTCCAATGTTCCAACATAAAAATTTTTCTTTTCATTATATGAGTAAAGTTATTATTATTATTATTATTAATTTTTTTACTTTCTTTTCCTATAGAAGATAAAGTATTGTAATCGTGCAGAAATTTTTGACATTTTTTATATTTAACTAGTTGTTTCGCCCGTGCTTTGCTACGGCCTACAACTTGGCGCCTTAGAGGCATGGCCGTTCACGCTCTTGTATGTATGTATGTATATACATGTATCATACTATCTCTCTCGCTCCAATGTATTTCTTATGGACTTTTCGCGATTTCTACCCCTTAAAATTAAAATTTTGCAAAATCCTTCTTCACATACATGGTACAACGAAGGTCCCTGCCAAATTTCAAGTCTGTAGCATCAATAGTTTCGGCTCTACGTTGATCAGTCACTCAGGACATTGCCTTTTATATACAAAGATTTTAATTGCCAGAGTGAGTTAACCACCCACTTCTGGCCAGCTAGTAGTAAAGTCATTGGACCGAATGACGTTGCACTTAAAACTGTCTGTCTATTGTCTTTTTGTACCAATTCTCGAACACCTGATCAAATATGATGTAATTGGCTATGAATATAATTATTATTAGGCAAGTAAATATAACTTTCCCCACATATGGACTGCAAAAGTTTACACTTTAAGTAGCTTTCTAAATTTTCAATAATCAAGAAATGAATTCTGTTTACCTATCTTCTCACTTCTAATACAGAAATATAATTTATATTAAACAAGTAAAAGTCATTCGATTTGACTCTTAAAGTTCTCCGAAATACATCGAACGAAAATATTAAAAGATAACACCAACAAAATTGAGAAGAGCGGAGAGAAAATTGGAAACTTTTGAAAAAAATAAAAGTTCGTGCCATTTTTCGAAAAATATACGCAGAATCTGAGTTCATTTAACATCATGTCGTTTTTTCGCACGGTTGTGTGTTACGCGTTCGTGCTTCTATGTATTTCCTCCCGAGTAACCGTAAGTTTTTTATTAAATTTTATTATATTTATTAGACTTTTTGGCATGCCTTATTAATATATTAAAAAAAAAATGTAAAAAAAATCACCAAAATATAGTGCTGGGTGGTCAATTTGTTAACGGTTACATTCGAGTATGGTGCTATCTGCTTAGTTTTTACGCTAAAAATAATTTCGATGACGAAAATTTCACGTTTTGAGAAATTATTGTCAATTGTCAAAAAGAAAATTTCTTCCAATGAAATTTGTAATTATAATACGTTTCCTTTTTGTGGTTATCATCATTTAAAAAATTTCATCATTACTTCCCTTTTCTAATAGGCCTAATAGTGCTACCAGTTTTATCAATTTTACTAAACTTAAGGGTAAACAACTTAATTTTTTCCTTCAGGAGAGTCTATGTTAAGGTGATGTTTATGTCGGTTGAAAAAAAAAAAAAAAAAAAAAAAAAAAAAAACCTTGTTTAAAAGACCCTGACCCTATTTGTTCAATTGTATAAAAAAATCAAGAACTTCAGTTTCGGTTAGACTTCATTCTATATTGGTTTGTTTGAGTAAAATATATTAGTCTCTTAAATACACATTTTCTGTTTTAGAGTAAAATTCATGGGGGGGGGGGGGGAACTTGAATTTTTCTGTGCCTAAACAACATACCTTTATAACGATAGTATACAAGCCATATATTTTTACCATTTTATCTAGTGTAAGACCCGTAAAAAAATCTGGGGGGGGGCTGAAGCCTTGAAATTCCGCCGCCCCCCACCTAAAACCGCCTCTATAAATACAAGACCAGACAATTCAAGTTTCCGGGCTTTTTCAATGACCTACACTTGAAATGAAATACAGAAGAACGTCAGATTTGACCTCAAAGCCCTATTGACTGATTGATAGATGCTGTTTTTAAAATTTTACCCCGTATAACGGAAATACTTTTGGCCTACACCAGACAAATTACCTCTCACTAAAATTGCAGCGAATTTAAGTGAAAGTTCATTTCCTATTTTTTGTGTTGGGGTCCTTTTCTATCCAAGCGGGAATCGAACTGAATACCTCAATCGACTGAATGTATCAATCCGAGTGATTGCTTGAGTTGGTCGAAAGGTTTCGAGTCAGCTCTGCACTTTTTTCTTCAGGAGGATCATAAATAATAATATACTGACGTACACACGAAGCGATAATCATCTTGCGCACTGATCACCGCTGCATACAGAGTATATATTACGAGATCTTCCACTATTTATGACGTGGAAGGGGAAAGGCCTTTGAAATGTTCATCTTTTTAAATGATTTATCATCATAAAAGATTATTCATCCTTATATTAATGAAAAAGATTTCCACGAATTTCCTTAAAACTTATATCTTACGTATAAAGTAAGAAATGAAATAAATATCTTCTCTTAATTAAAATGGGTGTAACTCATTACAGGTGGAAAACTTTGAATTGAAATTAAAGAAAAATGTTTTCAAAATGCATAAAATTGGATCAATTTGGCACATAATTATATGGCATTAATGTTTGAATATAATTTCGGTCATGCGTGGACAATTTTCACAGTAAATCAGGTCGTTTTTTAGCAATAACTTCTAGAATCTTTTCTGACAAGTGCTCAATTGTTTAATATTTATCGGCGTAGATCTGCGAATTTACGAATTCCCAAAAGAAAATAATTTATTGCCGTCAAATAGCACGGACTAGGTGGAAAGTAGTGTTGATTTCGTGAAATGAATGGTTCGTCAAATGTTTGCTTTGGTATGTGTATTTGTGTATTGGTTTTCGATATGAATTTGAACAATTTGTAAAAATTGCTTCGGCACGGCGCGTATGTATTCATGATACATTGCCAAGCAAAACTAATCTCAAAATAACTGTCAGAGAAAACAGTGTTACCAATTTAAAGTTCTCGTTCTCTAAAAAAAAACAGAACATTGTCGAAAACATCATCAGTTTTCGATGTCTACCTTAATTTAGATGAACGAAACCCTGAACAAAGAGGTCAATTTCACATTAAACAATAAGTACAAGACTATTAATATTAACTTGTAATTTATTGTGAAATGTATTTTTACCCTTGTTTAAAGAAACCATGACCACAGACCCATTTCGCATTAAACAACAAGTACAAGGTGAAACGTATTTTTACCCTCGTTCAAAGAAACCCTGACCAGAGGACCATTTCACACTAACTAACAAGTTCAAGACTATTAATATTAACTTGTGATTTATTGCGAAATTTATTTTTACCCTTATTCAAAGAAACCCTGACCAGAGGACCATTTCACACTACTCAACAAGTAGAAGACTATTAATATTAACTTGTAATTTATTGTAAAATGGATCCAAAAACAATTTTATTTTTTTCTCTTCTTGAAAAAATATCTTTGTTTGGACTAGTTAAATTAGGTAGGTGCCTATGTATTCACTAGTCTATAATGTAATTGAACTCTTTAACAGAAAAAAACTCTAAAAATACACTACCGTTATTTATATGGCGAGGATTCACTTACTTTACCTCTATCGAAAAGTAAGTGAATCCTCGTCATAAATAACGGTAATATTTTTTAAAGTTACCAATAGGATGTCTAATATAAATTTGTTAAATTATAAGAAAAAAACTCGATTCAACATGTTGAGGTGAACTGTACCTCATATTTCGTAACTTGTAATTTGGACGTGACTCCAGGCAGGAAGATTCTTCTGTGAAATTCATTATTTTAGAGGGCTATATGGCCACAAAAACTTATATATAAGGATACGTCCCTCCAATCTCCAAAAATTTTGTCCTTACAATTTCTCTCGAGTTTGAAATCCAAATTTACCTTAGGTATTCTGAGAAGAGAAATTCTTAAGAAAATAATGTTCACTTAGAATATTAAGGCCATTCGCAGGTAAAACCACATTATGTTATCACTAACAACCATTGAGAACAGAATAACCCTTTCCGGAGGACCGAATAAATGTTGATATAAGTGACCATCTATTTGTACTTCAGACAATTTTAGAACTAAATCTGAATCTTGCATAAAGTTTTAATTATCTCAAAACTACCCAAACTAATATTGAAAACCACACAGCCGGAAATATGTTCATAAAATATTGGTGAAAACCGTCGATAAATTTACCGTAATTATTTGGAGAAACAAAACAAAAGTGGAGCTGAACAGGGGGGGGGGGAGATTATTGCTGTAATATTGTTATGGTTAGTCATACGGGGAAACAAAACCACACCATACATCAGACTATAAAGTTATGTTATTAAGTATGAATTTTGAGGATGAGAGGGGAAGAAATTGAGGAACCTAATACAGCAGAGAGAAAACAAATAAATATCAGGATATTAATATGTTTGATTGCTATAATGGAAAACTTCAGTAGCACACAACAACGAATTTAATATCGCTGTACTCCAATACTCCAGGTTACCATTGAATAGGATGGCGCCACTAACCGTAAGGGGGAAACACAAACTCTGAAATCTGACATATTTTCAAGAACTATCCAAAAATACTTACTGGTATTAATACAATAAAAATTCTTTTAAAAAAGTTTGAACGATCGGAGGAGAGAAGCTCCTGGACCCTCCACCTTGTTACGGCCGCGATGATGTCACTTGCTGATGATCATTGTCTTAGTATAAAGCGATGAAGGTGGCAATAGCAAGAAAAGAAATGACCAGAGTAAAACACATACACAGAAAAAATGAATTAATTGTATTTGTATTATTGTAAGAAACGTATTTAAAATTATAGAATAAAAGAAAGAACCAGAGTAAAACACATACACAGAAAAATTGAATTAATTGTATTTGTATTAACGTAAAAACGTATTTAAAATTATAGAATAAAAGAAAGGACCAGAGTAAAACACATACACAGAAAAATTGAACTAATTTTATTTGTATTAACGTAAGAAACGTCTTCAAAATGATAGAAATCATCAATTTTCTTTTAAGGTATTACTGTGTACTGTGGCCACGAATTGCCGACGCTCGACATGGTTAGGTATACCAAGAAATGAGCTAATTGGATCAATTAAATTTAATTGGAGATAGTGTTTGTATTCATTGTGAAATAATAATCTTTAAAATTTATTATAACAAACTGCAAATAAATAACGGGTGTTTTCTTTTAATCCGTGAAAGAAAAAAGATGTGTTCTGCCAGGTTCTTTCACGGATTAAAAGAAAAAGAAAAAAGGTAAGTTAAATAAAACCCAACATAACCAGAAGTTGTCGTAACAGATATATCTATGGAACTTTGATTACACCAGTTCCCGTTAGACTACTGAAATTAAGCAACGTCCAGCGACGTTGTACACGTCGGTTTGCGCCCTCGACTGATTTGGTCGGGCCTATTCTCGACCAAATCAGTCTGGGTGAGGAGCTCAATGTGGGTAGTTAGTTTGTAATTTTCCGGCGAATGAATATATGGTGCGGGGTGAGTAATTTGGACGGGGCGGTCGGCTGTCCTGGGCCCTGTTGGTGATGCGTGTCTCTGGTGGAGTTCGCGATGTTCGGCTCTTCTGCTTATGTGGCTCACCCTGTATACCAGAAATTGAAATAATAATAAATTAAAACTTTAAATAATTTTAAATAAATTAAATTTAAAAAAAATATTTTTGTGAAAGTCTGACTAACTGACGAGGTGTAATTTTGTTATAAATCTTAGGGATTGTAAAATGCATCTTATGTAAAATAAAAAAAATATTTATTATTATTATTTTATGAAGGGTAACACCCACGTCTCGAATGAACAATAGATGTTAATTAAGACAAGAATAAAAAGAAAACAGAGGCTATTATTATATAATATTTAAAAAAAAAATGGCTTAACGTCTCTTTAACATCTATTGGTCATTCAAGACGGGGGGTTTCACCCTCCATTCACTGGAATCTTGCAAATCAGCTACGCATATTGACGTCACTTAGCCTGGGTTGGGCCGGAAAAAAGCCAGCTTCACGAGGGCGCGAACCCATGCGGGCGCCATGGTACAACCACGTACAACCACATGGTACAACCACGCTGGACGTTGCTTAACTTCAGTGATATAACGGGAACTGGTGTATTCAACGTGCCATAGACGCTAGTGATATAATATTTAAATATCTGTACATATTTTTGCTGTCCCGTTCCACAAACATCCTCTCTTTCTAAAGTAGCGTCCAACTGGGTTTGTTAGATTTAGAGACTACTGAAGTACGTTCAAACGTAAAATATTAAATTCTGGTGGAAGTATTCGTTATAATAGTTACTCGAAATCAGTAAAATAATTGGCAGAGTTTTATAAATTCAGATTGTTGCATCCAATATTAATTCTAATAGACGTCTCTGTGGCAGAGTGCGCATCACACTCGGTTTGCACCAAGGATGTTCCGGGTTCGATTCCTGGGCGGTTCGAAAATTTGATAAAGTTTTTTCCAAATTTTCTACTTACTTGGTCTGGTTGTGATTGCAGGTAACTCAGCCTACTGAGGACAATTGAGTAGCTATGGTAATAGCGACAAGTGGTAGCATTATAAGGAAATTGTTAAAGTGTAGCTTAGGCTTAGTGATATTGGAGTGATTGTTGAGAAATCCTTGTAATGCTATAATGCCCACTAAAATTGTGATATAGTAACATAAAGAAATATTCGTTTACATATATATTATTTCTAATGAAAATATTACCATTGGGGAGTTGACAACCCATTATGAGTTAAAAACTGCATTTTCTATTTTCAATCGGTAGATTAGACACGCTTTGAAAGATAAATGACAAATACTTAGTCGTACGTAAAGTACAATGCAGTCTTGATAAAAAACAAATTCAAATTTTCTTTTCAAAGTGTATGTTGCATTTTTTTTTTCTTTCTGGTTTCTATAGAACCTCACTTTATTTAAGTGCATAGTGTTTCGTTAGCGTCAGATGATATCTCTAAAAGCTTCCTTATCATATTTCATGTACGTGAAGATCGAATAGGTTTATATGAATGACAGGTCTTTGTTCTACACCATTTCATACATAAATTCATATATAGGCGTGTATAAATTCACATTTGTTACATATTTTTATACTTGTATTCTAGGTGTTGTTTTCTGGGATTGTCTAAGGGTGAGCTGAAAAAATAACTTTTCCAGTTAGGTACAACATGGAATAATAATTGGTCAAACACAATGCGGGGGGCTAGTTCGTATACTCAAGGTTCAGAGATTTTAGTTTAATATTTTTTTTTTTGGCTTAACGTCTCTTTAACATCTATTGGTCATTCAAGACGGGGGTTTTACCCTTCATTCGCTGGAAACTTGCAAACCAGCTAGCCACATTGACCTAACCCGGCCTGGGTTGGGCCGGAAAAAAGAGCCAACGATACGTGGTGTTCCCAAGCGATCACCCAGCCAAATACTGACCACGCCCGACGTTGCTTAACTTCAGTGATCTGATGGGAACTGGTGTATTCAACGTGGTATGATCGTAGTATTTACCTTTGTAATCGTTGACTATTTTTATATTCTAATCATATGGATCTGAGTCTTTTGTCTTTGAATGGAGAAAACTATTGGAAAAGCTAAATAATCAAAAATAGAGTGTGATTGAGTTAATGTGGAAACGTCTTTACGGCCATTTCTCACCTAAAAAACCCCTATAAATATATTTCGACTAGAACGGTCTTAGTCATTCAATAGAATGCCCAGTCAATGTATGAAATATTCTTTTATTTCATACATTGACTGATTTTTTAGGCATTCAATAGCATGAACAGGAATTAGGCACCTATATAAAATGTCGGATTTCACACATTGACAGTAGCCACTATATATTAAAATGAAGAAAATACAATATCTCGGCCATGTATTATGAGGGACAAATATGGAACTCCTGAAATTTATCATTCACAGGGAAAAAAATTAAAACGGGCCGACCAAGAAAAATGTGGATCAGTTATAATTAACATTGGACCAGAATTTCATCATTGAAAATAATAAATAAATAGAAATCTAGAATGATTGTAGACGACCGGCGTAAAAAGAAGAACATATCCATGCGTCGACAAACTCTGGAAAAAACTAAATTGTAATCAATTCACTTTAAAAGGGATCGAGTCTTTGCGGGCTGATATTGGTGGTGCTTACAATTTGTTATAGGCCTGGCACACTTTGGGTACAGAACCCTAAAAATAACAAATTTATGAAACATCACTCTCCCTCATTCATCCGAACCGACAATGCCATAATTTCATTTCACCAGTTTGTACAACATGATATTTTCTATCTGTCATTCTCTGAGAAATCTCAGAGAACAAAAATTTTGAAAGCAAAGCACCACCACAATCACCACCAAAACAAACGACAGAAGAAAACTCAACATTATATTTATCAATGTCACTTTGAATTTTATTCAATGTCAGTTGGAGACATTCAACTTTCAACTCTTTTCAAAATATCGAGAACAAAAAAAAAGTTTTCTTCTCCAAGTTTTGTATTTCTCATAAATTTAATGAATAAATGTTCTGAGTGTACCGCGCGATGTCTTTGTTAGGTTGAAAATTATAAATGGTGCTATCAATTGATGTATCTGAATTACAGAGTGGCATAATGAGATCAATGAATAAGTTTCTAATGAATTCATTGAATAAATGTTTGAGTGTACCGCGTGATGCCTTTGTTAGGTTGAAAATTATAAATGGTGCTATCAGTTGATGTATCTGAATTACAGAGTGGCTTAATAAGATCAATGAATAAGTTTCTAATGAATTCATTGAATAAATGTTTGAACGTACCGCGCGATGCCTTTGTTAGGTTGAAAATTATAATGGTGCTATCAGTTGATGTATCTGAATTACAGAGTGGCATAATAAAATCAATAAATAAGTTTCTGTTGAACTCATTGAATAAATGTTTGAGTGTACCGCGTGATGCCTTTGTTAGGTTGAAAATAAATGGTGCTATCATTTGATATATCTGAATTACGGCGTGGCATAGCGAGATCAATGAATAATTTTCTCATGATTTCAACGAGTTCAATGAATAAGTTTCTCATGATTTCTGTTTGTTTGTCTTTTTGTGCAACAATATCTCTCGAACCCCTTGTGCAATGTGGTGAAAAAGGGCATGAACATTAATTATGTTCATGGAATCTTAAAGCTTATTAGTTATTGGACTCTCTGGACCCTATTGGGCAAAATGTCGACCTAAATTTTGCGTGAGATCTATAGTTCACAGAAATACGGAATTTACATGTACCTACAAACCTTTGTTAGTTATCAAAATGCAAAGATCATTCGGAACAAACATATTGATATCACTCGGAAATCTTGCATCATAATCAGACGCATGAAGTTAGAGTTTTAAACGCGAATCATTTGTCACAAAATTTAATGTACCTACACCCTGTTTGAATACATTTAACGAAAATACAAATCTTGCATATTTTATCATCATTTTATATCTTATTTTTAGTTTGGTAATGGTTTTCCACTCCCACTCACATTAAGGTGAAAAGATTACGAATTAGGGAGTAAAAGGAAGAGAGTATATTGCATAATATATTTAGTAACGCCTCTTACTTGATTATCAACAAAGTTGGAGGTGAGATAAGACAGGGGAACCTCGAGAAATGTATTAAGAAAGTTATAGGAGATGGGGAAAAACAAATGAAAAGAAAAGAAAATTGTCTGGTGTAAGTAGGTTAGTAAGAGAAAAAGGGGTCCATATATCCGAAGGGTGACATTGATTCATTCATTAGTGGCACTATCGTGTTCGGTGGATGTATGAGATTATAGCTCTATACAGGGTATAACAGAATGTTTGGACCCAACGGATTAGGTGTTACAGAATGATTTAAAAAAAAATGTTTTCTTGTACCTACATCGATTTTTGATTTGAGCTTATAAAGTTACAGGGTGTTTTGATGGACCGATTTTTAAATCGGTCATATCTCTCTTATTACAGCTGTGATTTTGAAAAACTAAAATGATATGGAGAGTTCAAAATAAGAAGCACAAAATCGTTTTCCCATTTGGGATCATCAAAATGTAGAATAACAAAATGGAAGGCATTTTAAATATTCAAATTCAATTTTCTCAAATTCTGCTCCATTAATTTTTATATTTTTCCTCTCATTTAATTGAACATAAACAATTAAATAATTGTTGTTTCTTTGACTTAGTAAAAGAAATAAGACTTCAATCGCTTTTTGGCCGCGCAAACATACTCTTTTGATGATCAATTTATAAGAACTCAATATTTTTTGCACATATTATGTATATGGTCATATTAAAAAATAGAGACATTCCTATTATTATCGGTTACTACTATTTATTTCATTACTAGCAGAATACGCCCGCTTCGCTTGGCGCCTTAGAGGCATGGCCGTTTATAGTTCCAACCCCCTTTTTTTCGCGATAAAAAGTAGCCTATGTCCTTTCCTAAAGTTTAGTCTATCTCCATACCAAATTTCATCAAAATCGGTTCAG
>CM022877.1:10501447-10513270 GCA_012654025.1 Pachypsylla venusta | reverse complement strand
TGTTTTTTTTTTTTTTTGTGTGTTTTTTTTTTGGCGTATTTCTAAATCCGCGATATATGTACGCATAGAATTCTAAAACAACCTCGTTGTATCTTTTCTTTTTTGCGTATAACAAAGGCTGTATTTGGTTTTATTATTATTTTTCTTGCCTTGCTTTTCTTTTTCAAGTTGTTATTTATTTTTTCCTATTATATTTTCAAGAGCTTCGTTCCGCTCGTTAAATTCGTCTTGTTCAAATGCTACAAAGTTTAGTTCAGCATGTGCAGCGGCATGTGAGTGCGTAATAATAAGAATTTTATAATTGTGTACGGTGAATCTACTCACACACAGCCTTCCCACACTGGGAAGGCTGGTATTGTACATTTATAATAAATTGGGAAGGCTGGTATTATACTTTTATTAGAAATTTGATGCCCAAAACTTTTCTTTTCGACGTGTTTAAGAAGATCATTTTTTCTGAACATAATCAAGAGGGCCTCGTAACTTTTATGTTCAGCAAATATATTCAAAATCATCATTTTCAAGCATTTTCAAGGAATTCAACATGTTATTCAAAGATTTTCAAGGAAGGACTCGATCTATAAATGCATTGACATAGACACATTTTACGTAGCATTATAGGAATAAGGAATGCCATCTGACACAGTCTTCAATTAAAAGGCTTCTTCTGCTACCTTACTGAATGTAATCTACTGGTGTTTCTTAAGTCTAAGGGACTTATTGCTAACATTTTACACTTCTGAAGCACCTAATTTAATATACGAGTAGGTACATATCCCCTAAAGACCCAGTGTCTAAGATTTTGGACATTCATTTTGTAGGCCTAAAAGCCCAGCGTATATTTGTACCTCTTAGTCATAAAGACCCAGTGTCCAAAATTTTGGACATTCATTTTGTAGGCCTAAAAGCTTTTGGGCTTTGAAGTTGAGGTGTTTTATACCGCAATTCATTTGTCCATTTTTCAATAATTACTAGGATTTTCAGAGGGTTAAAAAATGTTCCAAATTTTGCATTATTGTAACAACTCAAAATGTCCAAAATTTTGGCGTTTAATCTTACAAACTTCTCAGCAGCTCTGGGCTTCTAGAACTACAAAATAATTATCCAAAATTTTGGGTTTTGGGCACTGGGCCTTTAAGCCTACAAGATACAAAAAGTCTTTGGGCCTTTAGAGGATATGCTGGCTTCCATCTTCTCCTATTCCTGTTCAGGTTGCTTTCATCTAGTTATCTAAAGAATTATTTCTGGTATTCTTTTCATTATAGCTGTTACAACAATCCAAGATAAAAATCCTGAAAGTTAGACATTATCTAATGAATTAATGTCTTAGATCAAAAGGCATCCAATACTTCAATAAATGTTAATTGAAGAGCAGTCTGCAAAATGGGTCATATGCCAAAACTTTGTTTTGTGGAATCGGTGATCAAAGTTTTAAAATTAATAGTTAGGCCCATGCTAACAAAATACAAAGGAGAGCTTATTTCAGACGCGGCGGATCCCTGTGACCGAGTTGTTAGGAGTGTTTGACTCATTCTTCGGAGACAAATCACACCTGGAGTGAAAATTTTAGCGTGGATTGTAAAAATATAAGAAATGCAAAAGCTATTCCAGGCACAACTTTTTTTCAATTAAAAATAAATAATTAAAAAGAGGTACGGCTGAATACAATTGTTCTTATTCTTAAAGTGTTACCTGTTTTGACCTCCTCTTTGTTTTATCAGTTCCCTTTCTGCTTTAGGGTAAAAAATCAGCATACTATTAATAGAAATGACCTCTCTCCTCACTTTGGTAATAGAACGCTCGCCATCCATCTCTCTTTCATTTGCATTAAAATATTCATTTTTCTCTCCTGCTCTAAATTGTGCAGTAATTTCGTTATACTATTAGGAGAGAACGGATGGGACAGGACGAGGCGAGGAAACATTAAAAATGGCATTGCACAATTGTGATGAAATAATGGAATTCTAGATGTTCTCAATTCTTTCTCCATTTATATTTGTTGCATATTCATTATAGATTTCCCTTGGTCTTTTTTTCGTCTCTTTGGAATCGACCGCGAAAAAGATATTTTAGGTTTTGCATGATATACAAAATTTGATATTTTAGGTTTGAAAGCAAAATTCGAATTAAAAAATGAATATACATACGTATCCTTAACTATATTTTCTATAGGTACTATTGATTTTGTGAACTGTAGAACTCATATACTTAAATAGCCACCATGTGGTACCGGTTGGCCATAGGACCCAATTCTATGAATATACTTTATGTTCATAACAAATTTCATCAAAAATCGTATAAGACGTTCGAGAATATTCGTGAAACAAACGGATAAATAATTTAAATTTTGTCGTGTCAACCTATACCTCACATTGTTCGGTCAATTAAGATTCACGAGCGCTTTCGTCTGGTGAACAGAAAAAAAAAACGCTCGGTGAATCCTAACTCTTATTTATTTTTGTTTAGATTTTTTTTTATTTTCCTATCCACACTCTGGTTTCGGAAATCGGTCAGGAAAGGTTTTTACAGCCATTAGACATCTTCTATACAAGAAGCGACTGATTCGAAAAGATGTTTTCTAAGCGAATTTTAGTCCGAGACAAAGTTAAAAAGAAACACGCATAAAGAAACAAATGTAAGTAATAAAATCAAAGTTAATAGAAGACGACATTTTCATGTTTTTCAAGGGATAATCTAGAAACTAATTATTTTAAATTCAAAGGACAAAATAAATTTCTTTCATTTGGAAAACATGAAAAAAGGCCAAGGCTACTAACTAGAACAAAACGAACTTTTCTTTTATAAATTTAAATAAAATGAGAAGCAAAAAAAAAAATGCAAATGACTTTCTCTTTATTTATTTCCAGAATGGGAAAGTCTAAATTTCGATTTTAATAATATATTCCCGTACCCTTAAAATCTAAAAAGTTGAATGCTTTCGCCTTAGTTCTCCCTCTTTGTTTGTTATCTTGGAATATTTATTTTATTGATTTTTGATTTATTGTTACTTTATTCACATTTTCTTCTACTTCTTATATAATTCTGCTTGAATTCTGTCTATATTACTGAAAAAAGAATTTAAGGCATTATTTCAAGAAACATATATGTTGAATACAATTTGTAAAACCACTATGAGTCCCCAACAGTTTCAATAGGACCCAAAAACTAATCAGTAAATTCCATGTAAGTATTGGAGATTTAAAAAAATCTTCTAAAAGCGGCAAGGGCACGTAGACCGCACAAGGGGACTAGGAGCCAGGCCGGAAATTTTCTTAGCTAATGATCCTGAAAGGGGAAATAGTGCATTATATTCCACAATTACAAACATAAATAAATATGTAGGTGCCCATGTTTTTGCACATACAACGCCGTTGTTGAGAAAAGTACCGTTCTATTGAGTCTCAAAATAGTATAAAGTGAAATGCTGGTATTGCCCTCCTCATTGTTTATGAATAGTAAATTTGTTAAAGCATACCCATTTTTCCCAATTTACAAAAAATATGAATCATTGATTTGCAATCATTTTAATGAAGCCGAAGAAAGTTACTTTGCTTTCGTAAAAATTACGATGAAAACCTAACTTTATTTATATTCAAAAAAACGATTTTTGAATCGTTTGTAATTTGTCTAGGTGCCCATTACTAATATATTTTTCTTCCTCCGACATTTTCATTTGAGAGTGTTGAAATTAATGTTGTAGTTTTTTTGTGAAATGGAACCCAGATCACAATATTGAAAAAAATATCATAATTAGTAATGGCATTGATGAAATTAGAAAACAACTTTACACGAGTTTTTTGTAACCCAGTAGGAAAATCTCTATAAGCAGGTATTCAGGATTGAAAACAATAAATCAGTGATGACGTCACAGCAGTATACAATATAGTTAGTATGGGGGCTATACGGGGTGTCCGAGATTGTACAATGCTGTTTTAATCCAGACAGTCTGTAGGAGGACAAAAGGGATGATTTTTTGCTCAATGAAATGAAAATTGAGACTCCAGGAGGATACGAAACAACTCACATTGCAAATAATTATTAATCTTTAATTAAGCTGTACAAATGTACATCTCTTGTTCTTGTTTATCCATGTAAAATTTGAAAAATAAAAACAATTTTTGAGGTGAATCAATATACGATTTGGGGTGGAGCAAATACGAACAAAAGGTTTTTTGACGGTTTTTAGCAGAACTAGGTGTCCTCATTGAGGAATATGTGGACAGTTAATAAAACTGAAGTTTTTTGTAAAAAAAAAAACTTCTTTATCCTTCCTCCAGTTTCTTACTTTCAGATTGTGATTCATCTTGATATAATCAAATTACTTCTTAACAAACCCCTACTCAAGAAAATAACTTGTCCAAACTTTTTTGATTTAGGTACAAATATTACAAAAATCTTCATGCGGAACTTTCTGACAAGTTGGAATGTATATTATATTCAGTAAGAAACTTAGTTAAGGTGAAACTATTAAAGCTCAAAAGTCATTTTATAAGTTAAGTGAAGTGAATTTATCCTGATAATAAAAAACAACTTTTGACCTGTCTTTAAAGTTCGTTCTGAACTTTATTTTAAATCTATTTTTACGATCAACTGTGTTTTGAAAAAAAAGCTAAACTTTTAATTTTTTTTCTACCTCATTATTCATGTTGAGGCACATTTTGAGACAAGGGGCTGTTCTGGAGTTAAAGAGAAATATTATACTTTAAAAATATTCCAGAATTTTATTTTCCTCTATCTTCTTCTTTAAATTCACACTTTCCCAAATTGTATTTGGGGTTTGGCTTTGCTTTCTTTAACCATGCCACAACCTTTTGTTCGGTGTCTACCCTCTTTAGCTGTAACCCTTTCCTGGAACTTGCTTCTCACAGTATCAATTTGAACAGCGTAGAAACCAGCTTTTTACTGATGATTTCTCATTATTGGTTTGAAGTAGAGTTTTTTAAAGTCTGGATGATCTTCCTAACACCAAATCACCTGTATTTACACGGGCTTAAGACCTCGGTGGCTACATTTTTATTCAAAAAAAATATAGCCTGGTGCAGGGTAGACTAACGAAAGGTTTCTCGTTTCTATTTCTGGGGGAAAAGTGGGGAAGGAGTTGTTTTCTGCGTGTAAACTCTGGAAAAGGCGTAGGGTTAGGTTTGCTTTTCTTTAAATGTACAAGTATACATAGTTAAATAAATAGACGTACAAGTTTTCTGAACAAATAAACAAACGACTATGACCTAACTTTCACAGTCTGGTGTAGGGCAGACGAAGAAAAGGTTTCTCGTTTCAATAGCTGGCGAGAATGAGAATATATACAGGGTGTCCGAAACATAATGTACATGAATCCATGTTTTCCTGTCTACTGAGCTATAGCGATTTAAAACGATCCTTATAAAACGCAAAGCTATGTTGGTATTACGGCCGTGCTGACTGATAAAATCATGAAGGCTAAATGTAGAACCTTAAATTTCGGCATATACATCAGTTTCCTTTTATAGTATGCAGATACGTAATAAGAAAAGAAACATTGAAAGTTCGAGCGGAATCGAGTTACTTCCAAAAATATCTTGTATAAGCAGCAGTTCTGTAAAAGCTGCGAAAATATATCGAAAAATGCGAAAACAGTATATTAAATATCAGGGCACTATAAAAAATATTAATTTGGAAGCTAACCCGATTTCTCGTTTCTCCCCGATTTAACACCGATTTTCACAACCGAAAAATCGATATTGAAAAGTACCATTTCGAGATGAGCGAGAAAGCTAAACTTTCATACAAAGTTGTTCCGCAGCACAAAAACGAATAGGCCGGAATTTAGAGAGATATATCGGACAAGGGAAAAGTAGAGTTTATTATTTTGACAGAAAATTATCCTTTCAAGGTTTTTCCAGAATCAAGGGCCAATTTTAAGACCCTTTGACAATTTTTTTTAGTGAATTAACCCTTTGTCAATTTCGGTCAAGTTAAAATTAATACGTGAACAACTTCTTACATTTGTTAACAACAGCGTACTACCGAAATGGTTATTCAGATAAAAATGATTGTTGATCAATTTAAAAATTATTGTCGACAATCATAAAAATTATTGTCAATCAATAAGAAAGACCGATGTCGATAGGTTTTGGACTGCTTATCCGACCAAAGAGAGAAATTTTTTCTGCAAATTTGGTATAACATCAGCTTTTGAAAACTGCACTTTGTGCTCGTTAAGGTAGTACAGCCGAAAACAGAAAACATTGCTGCAGAACGTGAGAATGTTGGGGAGAATCCAGACACATCGAATCTGAAAACAAAAGACAAACATGATTTCACGTTCCAGAACAGCCTCTTGTCTTAAAAGTTATACACCTTGCAAATCGCTCTTTGTTATTGGTTAACACCCGAAAATCGGGATTTTAATTTTTTAAATATTTAAATATTTCATTTTGGTTACCTCGACTCGTTGGGTACTATTAAATTTCTTTTAATAGTCCCTGTGTTGTGTCGGGGGTTGAGTTGTCTAATCTACCACTTAGGCGTGGAAAGCTTCATAATAATTTTAGTATATCTATGTCAGGTGTGACGATAATACCGCCAAGTAAATTTTTAGAATAAAATTTGCCCGTCCCCATTTTTTATTTGAAATCGCTTATTCAAGTTTAACAGGTTTCAAATAATATAGAAAGCTTTCGGCAAACTTTTTTAAAGAAAAAAAATGGAAGATAATATTATACCTTGAAAAGTTTTCTCCCTTGATAAATAAGATGAAGGAAAAGAATTAAATGCGACGTAAAGAAGATAGAACACGTACCTTTTCTTCAGGGCGTATCAAATGTATAGGACATGTTCCTTAGACCGAATTAGGGTGGGCTCATTCTGCTGGGTGTTTCAACAACATACATGCAGGGCTCAATATCTGGAGCACAGTTTCGTTATTCCAAAGGGGTCTCTTTTTTTTCTAGTGGTTTTTGAAAATTTGCAAACTTTCAGTGGAGGCTTCAGGGTAATCGACAATGAAATCTTATCACCTCACTTCATATCACAGGATCAGATCTGTACTCAGAGCTGGACCGGAGTTAGGTGAGGTTGATCTTTTGTACACCTTTTCGCCAAAAACTTGAAAATTAGGGAAACACTCGAATTACCATAATTTTTCTTCGGACATTGAAATCCCACTCTAGAGACCTTAGCTTCACTAAGGTCAGACCAATGATTTTTTTTAATAAATTACTTTCTAGTAATACTAGTATTATAAAGACAAAAATCTCTTGCCAATTTCATTTCCCTAAAAATATACACCTAAAAAGCTCCGATAATCTAATAATCTTGGGATACATTTCGAGTTCATGGAAATTTATTCAAAGATTTTTCTGTATAGAAGACATCAGTTAAATGTTTTTAAAGGAAATGTTTTTATGAAACTATAAATAGGTAGTTATATGAAGAAACACTTTGGTCTCTTACGAAATCGTCTGGTAATCAGAAGAAAGCGCTCGTAACTCCGTAATCAAACCACTTTGATTACAGAAAATCGGCTAGGAAATATTTTTACAACCATGCTTGCGTTGAGGAATATAAAGATTTTTGATTCAAATCTAATGTCCAGAAACTTCCTTAGCACCATTGTGATTTGATACTCAATGAAACGAAAAAGCGATTTTGAAAAGAGAAAAATACATGCATCATCCATAGGATTTAGCCTGCGAGAAGCTTTCACTTCTACCACGTGGGAACTGCACACATGTTTCATTCCCGTTTTTTAAGACAGTCAACATAAAAGTTAAAAATTACTTTGCTTCAACCCCAGCACAACTGAATTAACAGGAGAACTTTTATTAAAGAATGAAAACTTGTAAAAGTTAAGAGGTGTTGCAGATATTTAGTATTTAACCTAAGCAACATTCTCTCGAGAAGTGAATTCCTCAAGTTTGCATGAAATATATTTACACGTGGCTGACAACAGAGAAAAGTTTCACACATTTTTTTAATGCCTCTAGTCACAACGTTAATTAAATTTGTGTTGAATAATGGAAGGAATTTGTGTTAAACAAATGCTTGGTTACTAAAATTTTATACGCAAGGTTTGAATCTGAGCCAATACATAGAAGTATTGAGGCTATACATTTACAAGTACAGTGTCAAATATTCGAACTGGAAACCCGATTATTGTGTCTTTATTATTCTTATTATTTTTTTTTTTTTTCAATAAAANTTTTATTTTTTTTTTGAGAAAGAAGAAGATGATGTAAATCTTGACATTGAAACATCACAAACAAGCAGGACAGTCTAATAACGAAACCTTAAAAGGCCATTGAATGCCACAATTGGTTTGAGATGCAGAAAGAATATATACATAATACAGTTAGTAACTTCAGCTTAAGGATATGAGTAATCAAGGACTTTATATTATTTTTATTTTTTATATGAAACCGCGATAATTTATGTTTTCTATCGGTCACTGCGTTTCTTTCAAAAATGAATTCCTTAATAATCAATTGTTCCTAATTTTGAAACCCCAATTGTTTTAATCATGATTCGCCACTGATTCGGATTAATGTCTGCAACATACCTAACGTCCAACCTATAATCCTAAATTTCAAATAATTGAAAACAGTTCACCCCCCCCCNTGATTTATTAAAGTTCAAATATTTTGGACATTAGTATACAAAAATACATATTTTTTTTTCGAATGAATACTGAGTATGTACTTCTATGGCGTACATGGTCATATAAAATACATAACATCAAACAAAGTTGAACTTTCGAAATATAAATATTTTATTTTCCAGACTCGAAACCTCCCTCTCCGAATACTTCATTTCAAACAGATAGTTTGGATGTGCAAGTAAAAAATGATGTAGAGAGAAGAGGCGTGTTACGAGTATTTCAATAACAAAGTGGCGGAGCTACCTGTAAAATATATCTCACAATAAAATTATCATTGATGAAAGGCTAAGTTCCAATCACTATTCTAAAGAAAAGTCTGCCATTATTGAGGCCAAGACTCTTGTTGCTGTTCATCCCACGCCAAAATTATTAATCGCTTTTTATTTTGTCTTAAAGTAATACGCACTTTACATTTGGTAACAATCGCAATATATTAAAATGGTAATTATTTTACAAAGTGTATATTAAGTCGGTACTAGTTTAAGAACATTGAGACAGAAGAAAGTGCAAGAAATAATTTTTATCAGAATATACTTGGCCGCAATAATTTATATCACCACGCTTATCTGCGGATTTTTTTTTTTTTTTTTTTTTTTTNTTTTTTTTTTTTTTTTTTTTTTTTTTTTTTTTTTTTTTTTTTTTGGAATAGTGGTTGAGGCTTGGTCTTTAATGATTATCATGGTGTGATATCAATATTTTTTGTAAAGATTACTATCTGCAACTGTTTCTGGAAACAACCGGACACAAAACGGCACCGTTTTAGAGCGCTAATAGTTTGAATTTTAAAATTTGCCTGTTTAATTGGATGTAAATGTCGATACCCTCCTACAAGATTTCAGCGACTTACCGGTTGAAACAAGTTTTCGTACATTTTTGTTCCTAAAGCTGAACCATTTGGAAGCAGTGGTATTAAAATGAGATGGATTTTAAATTTGCTCGTCGCATTGCATCCAAATATCTCACCATGCAAAGTGTCATGGTCCTAGACGTTGAAACTATAGTGTTCACGCATCTCCTTGCATAAAGTGTTTGATTATAAATACTTTCCCGTTTAATTGCAAGTAAATATCTAAGTCCATGCAAAATTTCAGTGTTTTATATATATTACCTACATATGACATCAGTCAATAGTTGTCCCACACCACTGACATTGAGTGAAATTGATAGGACGTGTAGTTTGATAGATTATTCCATCAAAAAACAACAAAAGAGTATGGACTCAAATTTCATTGAAAGCTCACATAAATAAAACTAATGTATTATTGACAGACAACCACTTTACTTGTTTAAACGTATACAATATACAATATGATGCCTGTGAGCTGCGAGGAGAAAATCAATGTTTTCAGTATCTAGCTTCATATTATCAGTAATAATGGAGAAGATACGGGAAATTATCAGAACACTGTAAGGCAAATATTGGATCTTCATAAGAAGGAGCTTTTATAAAGGGTTTCCCATTAAAAAGTATCCATTTTCTGTTTGAATATTGGCAACCGTGCAACTTTTCTTGGGCGTTTTTTTTTTTTAAATACAATAAGAAAGATCTCGTGTAGGCAGGATGACTTCTGTTTTAACAGATAAGAAATGTTTCTTTGTTTAAATATTTTTAATTCATTTAAAATTTGTCAAAATATTATAGATTCTGTTATTCTTATTTAAACTCATTTAGTGACCCAATTAAACAATTTCCAAACACAAAAAAACGCAAGTTGTTAATTATATCTATTTAATGTTTATTTTCTGTGAAAGTACATTGTTGTATGGAACTCGCCCGCCTGCCAGAAAACAATGAGAAAGCGACGTTGAGAATAATTCTGAGGCTTCAATTATTGTGTAAATTTGATCTTAAAGACTAAATTCTCCATAAATTATTGTTATTACTCAATTCTTGTGAACGACGTGAAATTGATGTATTTGTGTTACCTAGACAGATGTTTTCACTGACAATATTTGGCGTAGACCAATGAACTTTTTATCTTTTGGGCATAGGAGCATCACTTAGTGCAAAATTGGTACTATTTTAAGAACTGTGTGGGAGAATTATGCCGACCTAATTTGATCTGTGCGCTCTTAAAGTACCAACTACCAAATCAAAATTTTACTTTTAACAATCTGTAAACATTCCTCGTTTGAGTACTTAGCCATTACTGAATGGCGGAAAATTATAAAATAAATTAAGGGGTGCAAAAAAAAACACGTACAAGGTGGAACATATGAGCGATGTTAAAAATGGCAAAAATGTTTTCTAATGAATGGGCATGCCACGACTACTCTCAAACGCATTACATGAAGCTTGGTATGATCATTCATTACGGTATGAACGTAATGAATACATTCATGAATTGTTCGATTACTTTTTGTACCCCATTGGGCCTCACTGTTTCCAGTGGTGATCCATTTGATCTAATGCCTTCCATCCTTCCAAGAGTTCCAAGCGATATTTTTTTTAACTCAAGTATGCTGACCTCGTTTTTCAAAACATTAAATTCAAAATAAAATAAGATATGACCTCAAATGCTGGAGTGGATTTTGCAACAGTGTCTAAAGTTTGTAGGTATAGTTATATGTATTTGTGATTTTATTTTCACATTAAATGGTTTATTTCTGTTTCATTTATAAAATCTTCTCAGAATTCTAACTTCACAATAATATGTACCTCGTTAAAATTTTGGGTTCCCAAAAACTTTGTTATAAAATTTTGTAAAGTTATACAGGGTGGTCGTGGTTTTATGGTAATCTCGATTATTTCTAAAACTAACCTGCTAAAATAAGAAGATGATCACAACATGGTGAAAAACCTTCACAATATTCTGATCCAAGAGGAGATGGGGGCACTTTTTCCAGTTAGCGTTGACCGATTTGGATTTAGTATATAGGTCCCATCTGGGCTCTTACTGTGCTCCGAAACATTTGGGTGCAATCCAATACACCCTTGGCGATTTTTGCCGCTTTTTCGCGGTTTTCAGTATTGCTGTCTAAAAAGAGAATGGTAAGAACTAGAGATTTGAAATTTTGTATGTATGTCATATTTGGGGTCTCAGCTAGCTCCGAAACTTTTGGGTTCAATCAAATATACCGCTGGCGGTTTTTACCGCTTTAAAGCGGTTTGAAGTCTCTGGCTTTAAAGCCGGAGACTTCAAATTTGGTAGGTATGTCAAATTTTTTTTTTTGGTGGGTACCCCCCA
>CM022877.1:10488167-10501274 GCA_012654025.1 Pachypsylla venusta | reverse complement strand
CAATATCTAGAATATCAGGGGGAAGATATGTTCTATAGGGGTAGTGCGTTGGATCTTCAGGAGCGCAGATAAGAAAAAGGTTTTCTGTAGAAATATTAAGTAGCCTATTGCCATTTGAATTGTTGGCTCTGCATCCCCAAATGTCATTTTTCGAATTTAAGTCACCCAGTAAAAGAGTAGGGAGGGAAGACGAAAAAATGTGTCTAAAATCATTTGTGGAAATTCTGTGGTTGGGTGGCTGATAAGCAGCAATAATTTGAAGGGTCAGAGTGGAAAACATAACGTTTACTGCAACAGCTTCTAGTGTTTCGAGAGGAGGTAGAAAGACTTCGTTGTGTTGAATACGTCTTTTTATCAGTATAGCGGCTCCGCCCGATGCAGTGCGAGCAACGCGGTCGAACCTATAAATTGAGTAGCCAGGTATAGAAAAGTTTTCTCTTTCAGCAAAGTGGGTCTCGGATACGCAGGCAATATCAATTTGGTGTCTGGTAAGGAAGTCTTTAAACAGGGTCTTTTTTGTTCGGAGGCCATCGGCATTCCAATTTAATATTTTAATATTGTTGAGAGAAGAAATGATAGGTAAGTTAGTCATCCTGATTATTCAGACATAAAATTTCGCTAATGAGAGATTTAATTATTGATTTTATTTGAGGCAGGAAAGCTTTGACCAGTGCCGTAATTATGTTGGACATAGAGTCGCAACTGTTATCAAGATTGAGGGGTGTTGGATCCTGAAGAGGGGACAGATTGGGGTTGGTATTTTCCCGATTTTGGCGGGGAATACTGGTAGATGAGGATAGACAGTTGGCATATGAAGTGTAAGAACTTGTTCCAGGGCGAGGTTGCGAAATTGGGGTGGGGGTTGATTGGACCTGTGGTTGGCTGTTCAAGTACCGGTTTGTAGAGCTAATGTTCGGGGTATTACGAATATATTTTTTCAGATATGAACAACCGCGATAGTTTGCGGGATGCTCACCATTGCAGTTGACACATTTGGCAGGTGTGAGAGTGTCCTTTTTTTTACAGTCTTTGGTATGATGGGGAGGGTTATTGGTACATTTTACACAGCGAGGAGTGAGGTGGCAATAAGATTTCTTTTTTTTCTGTATGCACATGTAAAGTTGTTGGAAAGATGCCTTTCATAAGGCTAAAAAAAAAATATATCAAATATTAATGATAACAAAAAAGAAAGAAGAAAACAAAATAAAATGCAAGACAATTACTAGTAAGTGGGTCAATGATAGTCCTCATTGGATCACTCGTCCCCTGAGGAGGATGACTCGTCTGATGAGAGGGCAGAAAGTATTTCTTGGGGCAATTTTCGTTTTAGTCTCGTTCGACACCTTTTTTTGCCAAGTTTAGACGAGTTTTCCGTCTTGCGTAGTCTTAGAAAAGAATTCGTTGATATTAAAACCCCCGTCTTGAATGACCAATAGATGTTAAAGAGACGTTAAACCAAATTAAAAATAATAAATAAATAAGGCATTGTAATACACCAGTTCCCGTTGGATCACTGAACTTAAGCAACCTCCGGGTGTCCACGTGGATACGCGCTTACGTGATGCTGACTATTTTACCAGCTCAACCCAGGCTGGGTGAGGTCAATGTGGCTAGCTGGTTTGCAAGTTTCCAGAGGGTAAAATTCCCGTCTCGAATAACCAATAGATGTTAAAGAGACGTTAAGCCAAAAAATCATTAGGTGGTATTATTGCTTCCGAAGGTAGGCAGATGGGTGAGACTAATACAGCTTTCAATAACATGTTATTTGGTGCCTAAGTTTTAGTCATCGTACATCTAATCTAACTAAACCTCTCAACAGAAAAAAAATTTGGATTCCAGCCTCATACTATTTATTTTTATTGTTCACTTTCTTTGTCATAGTTTGACGGTCTACCAGATGTTACTGTAAATGACTGGCATTAAACAAAATATAGGACCCCCCAACCGGCATCAGTGACACGTTGAATACAGCAGTTACCGCAAGATTAAGATTACTGAAAGTAAACAACATTCAACGAGGTTTTATTTGGAGGTTGACCACGTAGTTTGGAGCTTTCGTGATGCCGGCCGACTATTCTCTGTTCAACCCAGGCTGGGTGAGATCAATGTGGGTAGCTGATTTGTAAGATTCAAGAGAATGGAGGCTGATCCCCTGTATCGAATGGCCAAAAGATGTTGAATAACCCTAAGCCAAAAAAATAATCTATATTTGGATTGGAATAAGAAATTATGATTCGGAAAAAGAATAAAATTTGAAATTGCAGCAAAACACACTCGAATTAAAAAGTAGACCATACTGTAATAAAAGTAGACCCGAGTGGGTTCGTATCGCACCATGACGAAAATTTTCTGTTCGAATTTTCTCGTTTCCGGAATGGCATGGCTGTAGAATGAGTGCCCTGAAGTAATGCGAAAACAATTCCGGGGCACAACTTCTTTTTAATTAAAAAAAAAGAAGAAGAAAAAAAACATACTGTAAAAGACCTTTAGTGTAGTGAAGGGTCCAGTGTTCCCTAAGATGTACTGAAGGTTCCAGTGTTCCCTAAGATGCACTGAAGGGTCCAGTGTTCCCCAAGATGTACTGAAGGATCCAGTGTTCCCGAACATGTACTGAGGGGTCCAGTGTTCCCTATGATGTATGGAACCCTGTATAATATTTGTACGTTATTATTTTCAAGATGGAAAATGTTTTCTTTGAAATATCCCAATTTGAAGAGCAAGCAAGACTATGATGTTTTTTACCTCGGTATTTACTCAACATACCTCCGCCCGTTTCGTCTCTTTTCTTCAGTTTTTTTACATCATAGCACTCTTTCGTCAATCCCCGATTGCACCATGGGATGAGAGTATTCTCTGAAACTTATAATTTCATCAAAGGTTTCGTGCAAAGGATAGGGGCAATATTCTCTACATATACTCCTTCAGGTTAGCAAATTTCAACATACTTGCATTTGATATGTTCAAAGAAAAGATTCTTTTTAAATTAAAATTTCATGGGTCACATTAAATTAAAATTTCATGGTTTTTTTCTTTCGTTCCCGGAAACTGATTATAATAAAAAAAATTACAGTAATTTATTTTTACATACTCCTTTCAGGTTAACAAATTTCAACATACTTGTATTTAGGTATGATGTTCAAAGAAAGAATTATTTTTAAATGAAAAATTTCATAATTGAATTATTTTTTTCTTTTGTTCCTGGCAACTGATTATAATAATAATTATATTTTTTTTTTCCTTTATAGGAAGATAAACTAAAATAGTTTCATCAAAAATTAACTTCTATCATTCATTTCCGGACACCCTGTATGCCCGGAAAGAAAGAATTATTTTTAAATTAAAATTCATTTCCGGACACCCTATAAATATGTCCGGAAATGAACGAGTATACATTACGGGCTCACTATAACACTAGATGGTACAACTGAGGTTCACATATTCTTAGATACATACACGTACTTAATATATATATATATAAAAAAAAAAATGAAAACATTTTCCATGGAATTCTCTGTACATAAAAACATAATATTTGATGCACTGGGAACGTATCATCTGCTCTTCGCGGATGAGAGAAGGCGCGAGCAAATATTTTTTTTTTGTTCTCCCAAGGGGTTTGTGGTATATGTTACACAAGGTAGCTACCCTTATTTGAGGTCAACATACTCGTAAGCTACAGCGTATCTTACAGATTTTTTTCTTCCCAATTTAGTATGAATCTTCTTACTAAACGCAATAACTGCAGACTCAAGGAATTATTATTTGTCTTAGATTCATCAAATATTTCGAAAAAGTCAAAACAAATAGCGGACTTATATGGTACAATACCTAATACTCTTTTGCAGATCGATAAAAATGCAAATGATGTATTCAAACGGGTGATAACAATCTTCAGTTGTCCTCAACAATGTGTTTTCCTATAGTATACGGATGTCTTTGGAGACATTAGGTATATTTGGTTCTTTCTAGAATGATTTTTTTTTGTTGTTGTTTCAATTTAAATTTTTGTCTTCGAACTTTTTCATTTGAGAGAGTTGAAATTAATTGAATTGATGAATTTCAACTATCTCAAATTAATTAGTCGGCAGACAAAAATTTAAAAAAATCTTTCCTTCATAAACAAAATTTAGAATGTCCTCAGGAAACTAAATTAGGTTATTAAAAAAAACCTTTGCTATGAAAATCCCCCGCCCCGCAAATTTTTTTAATATATTTTAAGTTTAAAATACGTAGTATATCCAATTTTTTGAAGGGGTATTGAAAATAATCAACCAATGTAGCCACCGAGGGGAGCAAGCCAGCTTCAATGGGTGACGGTCCTTAGCTGGTGTAAATACAGAAGTTTTGGTGTTAGAATGGGCATCCAGTCTATAAAAATAATCTGCTTCAAATTAATGATGAGAGATCATCAGCATAAAACGAGTTCATTCGCAGTTTCACTGGATCCTCTGAGAAGCATGCTTGGGTTATCGTTCCAGCAAAATATTACATGTGGGGAGAGTAGGCACCGAACAAAATGTTTTGTAGCATGGTAGAAAAAGGGAAAGCAGCACCGACTCCAAATAGGTAAAATTGGAAATGGGTGAAGTTAAAGAAGATTGAAAATAATAAACCAATGTTCTTGAGCAGAAGGTAACCATTAGGTGAAGTTAATGCCAAAGGAATTTTCTACCTCCTAACTCTTAGAGGTATTAAGGTTATAAACATACACAAAATTGATTGAATATACGAATTGTACGTCCGCCTATTAACAGACGACCTGATATGAAAAAAAAAAAATCAATTTTTTAATTCGATCGGGGATTGATCCCGTGTTAGTTACCATAGAGAATTTTAAACCTAGCTGTATTTGTATTGGGGAAAGAAAACGTTAACATTTTTATACTTGTGTGTTTAGTTTGAGTACCTACTTTTTTGTTCATCCTTTTGTAAAAAAGGGGTGTGTACGTATTTTGTGAAACAACATGGAAGTAAATAATTGAATCATGATTTCCGAAACTTTATCTCCTGTGCTTTTTTTTTCTTCATGAAAAATTCTACCACATTTTTAGCATACGGGTAAAGTGAGACTTGATGGCGGCTTCGGATGTTGAATAGATGAATTGCAAGTTAGATGATTATGGGCAGAAGGGACTCGCATTAGTTTTTAAGTAGGTACTGATGGAAACATTTTGTTTGTTGAGAGAAAACTTAATTGCCATTGCAGGTTCCCAAAAAGACGTCCACATAAAGCATAACTTTCTGTATTGGTAATACATTTCGAGGAGAATTTTTGACGCCAGAACTTTTTTTAATGGATTGAGTTAACTATTCTCTCCTTCAAAAAAGAAAATTTAGAGCCTCCAAAGACATTCATATCAAAAATATAGACTGTATTTGACCTAGATACTGGAAGCACCAAATTTAGGAGCTCAATTTTATACGATTCAATAAAAATAATTTACCAGTAGTTCTAAATATTTTTTATATAAATGTATTTGGAGACTCCAAATTTTCTTCTTTGACGGAGAGAATTTTTAATTTTCGTCATTTGAATTTTTCATTTGAGAGATTTGAAATTGATTTGATTTTGAATCAATTTCAAATCCTAATGAAACAGTCAAATCTCTCAAATGAAAATATCAAATGACAAAAATTAAAAATTATCTTTCAAAAAAGAAAATTTGCTAGTAGTTCTGTGAACTTTAGACTTCACTCTAATTATGGGCCGCCATTTGACCCCGGTTTGCTTATAGTTCAGAAAAGTTCTATAAAACTATGTTTATAGATGGCCATACCAAGTTTCATCAAAATCAGACAAGGCGTTCGAGAGCTATCATTGAAGGAACAGCCTGACAAACAGACATTATATTGGGATACTATGTCAAGTAAAATGATAATTACGGTTTATATCTTCATCATGCTCATTGCATAACATCATCATGCTCAATGGTAGCCAGATGTATGAGAATGCAGCTCTATGTTGCTTTGCGCATATAGACACGGCCCGTGAGAATGTCAAGCTCAAGTAACATGTTACAATCTCAAGAATGACCTAATTTTACAATATTAAGTCATATTTGGATTGGAAGATTTGGCCTTCAGATTTATAGGTATCTTGACTAGAAATTAAATAGATGTAAAGTAAAAAGTAGAGATAACTAGTTTTGTCCACTCTGTGTAAGCCCTTTTACACGAGCCATCACTATTTTTTTCTACCTAAACTAAATGTAATCTATTTAATTTTATTATTTTTGTATAATTTTCAATGTGCTACATGAAGCACAAAAAAATGCAGTGAAAATTGTCCATTTGAAATTGTAAAGTTTGTTGAACCGTTAACAAATTTATGAAGCATTGAAATAATATAAAAAAAACTCGGCGACAATATTCATATTTTATCTGCTTTAAATTTTAACATTATCCAAAAATACTAAGTTAATTAATTAATTTAAATGACTCATTTAAATTAGCTTTCATAGCCACTTTTTTTTTTTTTTTTNAAGACGGGGGTTTTACCCTCCATTCGCTGGAAACTTGCAAATCATCAGCTAACCACATTGATCTCACCCAGCCTGGGTTGGGCCGGAAAAATGAGCCAACGATACGTAGTGTTCACAAGCGGTCACCCATCCAAGTACTGACCACGCCCGGCGTTGCTTAACTTCAGTGACGGGAATTGGTGTATTCAACGTGGTATGATCGTTGGCTATAGCCAATCTTTCATGTAACCGAATGACTGTAATATTTTCATTATATTTAACAGAGATTGACCTTTTGAATTAAGATTCCAAAAAAGCAACGTCAACATTTGATGTTTTAAAGTAAGCAGAATTCGAATAATATAAATCTGTTCGTTAAATGGCACATTTGCCCCTTAAAGTTGACCATAATGAACGTTCTAAATTTATCAAAGTTTAGTACATAGGTCTTCTTTTGGGGCCTATGTTAGTCCTGTAAACTCCACGTTGCTTTAAAAATTTCCTATGTGGCCTTCTCCGTTATGTCTAAAATCATCATATAAAAAAGGGCTTGGTACCCATAGATAAGGTAGTTTTTTTTTCAGTTAGCGTGTACAAGAACAATTTAATTAAATTCGAATAAGGCGTCCGAGAGTTATTATGTTACAAAAAGACAATCAATTAAAAGTGGTCAAAGGTATGACTGCTGTTCTAGTTTGCTGAAGTTTTGATCTTCATCTGACATACGGATCCTCAGAACTGCAATATTACAAAGAAAACAAAAATCATGGTGTTAAATATAGACTTTAAGTTCATTCGGACAATAAAGACACTTCTCTGGAAGCAAGCTCTGTACATTTTAGTTAACACGGCAAAAGAGAACGCTAATAAATGCATTTAAACATACAAAGCACGTCGCTATCTTTTCCTTTATTTATCTTTCACAGTTCTCATTCTTCCTTCGCCTTATTATTACTCCTGTGAATCCCAGTGTTCCCTTTTCCTATTTGCCCCTGTGTGAACTATTAACTAACTGTAAATGGAAAAAAAAACTTTGCAATGTAAAATATGACCAGGCTTCTTTTCTTTTTCACATTTGATTAATTAAAAGCATAGCAATATTAAATTGCAGGAGTTGATATTGCACAGTTGCCAAAATAACGGTTGTAGATGTTGACAGTAGTATACTTCTTCTACTGAAAGAAAAAAAATACTTCTGTGAAAAAATTTGTAAAAATCTGGGGTCGCAGGGAGACAGTGCTGCCAGCCTGTTTTCTCCCATATTTTTCCCTCCATGTGCAAGTCAATCCATACTTCCATACTGTATGTATGTTACGCTTTCACGCTTAAACTACTGAACCGATTTTGATGAAATTTGGTATGGAGATAGACTAAACTTAAAGAAAGGACATAGGCTATTTTTTTAAAAAGGGGTTGAAACTATAAACGGCCATGGCTATAAGGCGCCAAGCGAAGCGGACGTATCCTGCTAGTATAAATATAAAATTTAACATAATGTGTTGCAGATTTTCTATTTACCTACCATGAACATTTTTATTGGAACTAATTCAAATTCCAGCCTAACTTGGAGCCCTAGGTCGTGGGTTCGATGAATAATTTTTCATAAATATGAATTTCCCCCATTTTCTTCTGTTCTCCATTACTTCTGTGGTTTTCTCCGAAAACGTTTGACAATATCGAGATATTTCTTTTAGTAGAAACAGTATAACACACATGTCATGTATTGAAAAGTATACGACAACGTTTCCTCCCTCCTGCACTAATTTGTAAACAAAGCGTAAATCTCTTGTCTTCGACTCCCATAATTTGAATTGTAGTAATGTCTTAATTTCATCATTTGATGTTTTTCTGGTTGTCAAAAAGGTGATTTAATCCAGCCAGATCCACACAGTACTTATAAATCTCAAACTCTGACTACTAAATTAAACATATCGCGACGATGCCGATAACTATAACTAAAATGTATTTTCTATTCGACTTTCCTTTTAGTATCTATGTAAATATGAAATAAGGAATAATATCTCAATGAGAATTGTAAGTCTTTTTTATTTGTCAGTTTACCGTACGATCACTAAGTAATGCATTTTTTTTAAATTTGGCTTAACGTCTCTTTAACATCTATTGGTCATTCAAGACGGGGGTTTTACCCTCCATTCGCTGGAAACTTGCAAACCAGCTACCCACATTGATCTCACCCAGCCTGGGTTGGGNGCTAGTTTCTAGTTTGTCTATTATGTTCACAGAAGGATCATCACTCTAATGCTGATTGCATATTATTATTAATTTTCTCCAGTTTATTCTGCTCAGAGCTAGTTTCTAGTTTGTCTATTATGTTCACAGAAGGATCATCACTCTAATGCTGATTGCATATTATTATTAATTTTCTCCAGTTTATTCTGCTCAGAGCTAGTTTCTAGTTTGTCTATTATGTTCACAGAAGGATCATCACTCTAATGCTGATTGCATATTATTATTAATTTTCTCCAGTTTATTCTGCTCAGAGCTAGTTTCTAGTTTGTCTATTATGTTCACAGAAGGATCATCACTCTAATGCTGATTGCATATTATTATTAATTTTCTCCAGTTTATTCTGCTCAGAGCTAGTTTCTAGTTTGTCTATTATGTTCACAGAAGGATCATCACTCTAATGCTGATTGCATATTATTATTAATTTTCTCCAGTTTATTCTGCTCAGAGCTAGTTTCTAGTTTGTCTATTATGTTCACAGAAGGATCATCACTCTAATGCTGATTGCATATTATTATTAATTTTCTCCAGTTTATTCTGCTCAGAGCTAGTTTCTAGTTTGTCTATTATGTTCACAGAAGGATCATCACTCTAATGCTGATTGCATATTATTATTAATTTTCTCCAGTTTATTCTGCTCAGAGCTAGTTTCTAGTTTGTCTATTATGTTCACAGAAGGATCATCACTCTAATGCTGATTGCATATTATTATTAATTTTCTCCAGTTTATTCTGCTCAGAGCTAGTTTCTAGTTTGTCTATTATGTTCACAGAAGGATCATCACTCTAATGCTGATTGCATATTATTATTAATTTTCTCCAGTTTATTCTGCTCAGAGCTAGTTTCTAGTTTGTCTATTATGTTCACAGAAGGATCATCACTCTAATGCTGATTGCATATTATTATTAATTTTCTCCAGTTTATTCTGCTCAGAGCTAGTTTCTAGTTTGTCTATTATGTTCACAGAAGGATCATCACTCTAATGCTGATTGCATATTATTATTAATTTTCTCCAGTTTATTCTGCTCAGAGCTAGTTTCTAGTTTGTCTATTATGTTCACAGAAGGATCATCACTCTAATGCTGATTGCATATTATTATTAATTTTCTCCAGTTTATTCTGCTCAGAGCTAGTTTCTAGTTTGTCTATTATGTTCACAGAAGGATCATCACTCTAATGCTGATTGCATATTATTATTAATTTTCTCCAGTTTATTCTGCTCAGAGCTAGTTTCTAGTTTGTCTATTATGTTCACAGAAGGATCATCACTCTAATGCTGATTGCATATTATTATTAATTTTCTCCAGTTTATTCTGCTCAGAGCTAGTTTCTAGTTTGTCTATTATGTTCACAGAAGGATCATCACTCTAATGCTGATTGCATATTATTATTAATTTTCTCCAGTTTATTCTGCTCAGAGCTAGTTTCTAGTTTGTCTATTATGTTCACAGAAGGATCATCACTCTAATGCTGATTGCATATTATTATTAATTTTCTCCAGTTTATTCTGCTCAGAGCTAGTTTCTAGTTTGTCTATTATGTTCACAGAAGGATCATCACTCTAATGCTGATTGCATATTATTATTAATTTTCTCCAGTTTATTCTGCTCAGAGCTAGTTTCTAGTTTGTCTATTATGTTCACAGAAGGATCATCACTCTAATGCTGATTGCATATTATTATTAATTTTCTCCAGTTTATTCTGCTCACAGCTAGTTTCTAGTTTGTCTATTATGTTCACAAAAGGATCATCACTCTAATGCTGATTGCGTATTATTATTCACATCACAATGTCTCGTTTAAATACGACTTGACATCTTCTTTTAGTTTTCCAATTAAAAAATGTTATTTGCTTTAATGAGTTTCTAAAATTACTGTCGTAGTTCTCTCTACTTCTTCGTTTGTCTCTTCTGTTTGTGCTATGTTGTCCTCATTTTTCAACCTAATCACTTCAATACAAATATTGACTCTCTCTCTCTCTCTTTCTTTCTTCTTCTAATTTCAACATCACCATTTTCTCTATTGAACTTTTCAACTTTCTTTCTTTCTCTCTCTCCATTTATTCTCTGAGGATTTCTTCTCTTCTTTTGGTTCTGTTTGTAAAAGTTTAAATTTTCTCTTCATTGTAGATACTGACTTTGTGTATGTTTAGTTTTTTTTTTTCTCTCTCTCTCTCCTTTTTCTTTTTAACTTTAATTTTATATTTAAATAGACAACTTATTTATATTTTTTTTTTTTTCGTTTGCATTAGTGTCTAGGGGGATCTCTCAGTTGAATAATTTTCAAATAGTCAAACAAAAGTAAAAAGTATAAAAAGTTATTTTTATATTTTTGGAATTAAATTAGAAGGCAAAAAAATTACCAAGCTTTGTTTTGAACAATTTTAAATCAATTTTTATAGGTTCATAAGTATGAACCTATAAGAAGTATGAATGTTCAAATCATGAGAGTTGAGGCCGAGAATATTACCGTTTTGTTTAGAAAAGGAGAAGAGACAATGATGCTGCTTTTATAGTATACCTTTTCAAATGAAGGCACTTTGCAGGACGTATTGCTGAGTAGTATAGAATATATAAGCAAATCAGCATATGGTTTGATTTTTTTTAAAAAAAATACGTGTTAGTTTGAGTAATATCTGCTCAACGAGTAGAGCAAATACTCAGAAATTGAGTATTAGCTCAGTAATTATGCAGACTACTCAGTACCCCCATTTTTTTGGTATTTCAACACTTTAAATTCAAACTATAGATAATTATGTTGTGTTCAAAAGAATTTTGTAGATATCTTAGTTAACTGTAATTGAAGAAGACTTCTGTGAATTGTTGACCTCATTCACTTGCAATGGCCACTATTGAGCCCCATGTGGTGTCAAAGTAAGAAAATTCTATGAATATAATAAATGACCCCACCAATTCTCCTCAAAATCGAACAGACAAACAGCCGTTCAAAGAATCGTGAAGTCAAACTAATCGATAAATTCAATAAATTGCATTCCACTTCTGACAAATCTGTTTTCCATCTAAGTAATCTTGGGCTTAGTAATAGGGTTACATTTCCACCCTCCAAAAATGTTATAAGATGGTTTTGTAAAAGATATTGAAAAAGAAAATTGATTTCGATGAGTTCTACTTAATTTTGCACATCTTTTAAAGCTGAAACTGCAAATGTTTCAAATCCATGCACCTAATCTATTTTTCCTCTGCTTCCCCACTCAAACGAGCAAGTCATCATCAGCTAATATAATATTATTTTTTATTGATTCAAGATGATTCGCTTTTATTACCATCAAAGTATTTTCTTATCCTTTTACTGTGGAGATAATGATGTAGTATTTCTAACTCTGAACCCATTATGTGTCTTTTCCCTTTAGAATTTAGAACATAAAACACAAGGACTTAACTATTAATAGCTTTCCCTACTCGCTCTATGAGAATAGTTTGAGATAAATTCAATGTACAGTGTGAAATTGAAAATCAGGAAGAGTGTGTTTTGGGAAAACAAAATATAGCACTATTGAATATGAATTTAACCTGATGGTGCTTCCCCCAAATAATAAAAAATGTTATTGGCATTTCTTTATCAAAAGACATTCATTCAGACAGAAGATAGTTTGCTTATATAAATGTCATTCAGATGTACCTCCTGCTTCACCACGGTTCAATATTATTTTGTTTTTTTAAACCACATAATTTTTGTGGTTTGAGTTGATAAATAACGTTACTAATTAATTCTGCTTATCAGCGTCTATGGCACGTTGAATACACCAGTTCCCGTTTGATCACTGAAGTTAAGCAATGTCCAGNCTTTATCAAAAGACAGAAGATAGTTTGCTCATATAAATGTCATTCAGATGTACCTCGTGCTTCACCACGGTTCAATATTATTTTGTTTTTTTAAACCACATAATTTTTGTGGTTTGAGTTGATAAATAACGTTACTAATTAATTCTGCTTATCAGCGTCTATGGCACATTGAATACACCAGTTCCCGTTTGATCACTGAAGTTAAGCAATGTCCAGCGAGCTTTACCAAGTCGGTGTCCACCTAGTTTCGCATCTTCGTGATTCTGGCTATTTTTCCGTCCCAGCGTATGCTTGGGTGAGGTCAATGTGGGTATAACTGGTCGTTAAGTTTAGCGAATGGAGGTTAAAGCCCCCGTCTAGAATGACCAATAGATGTTATAGAGACGATAAGTGTAAAAATGGGTGCGTGTATGTACGCGCGTGAGAATTTTACTTCTTTTTAAAAATAAATATAATAATACTAGCTGTTTTCCCGTGCTTCGCTACGGTTACAATATTCAACAACTCAATTTTAGGTTTTTGGTGGAACCGACCCCCAGAGTGAACACGGCTCCTATTTAGAAAATTCAATATTTTACTGGCGCCAAGCGAAGCGGG
>CM022877.1:10434599-10487808 GCA_012654025.1 Pachypsylla venusta | reverse complement strand
AAAAAAAAAAAAAAAAAAAAAAAAAAAAAAAAAAAAAAAAAAAAAAATGCTGTTTCCTAGGCACGATTTTTAGATTTGACGAAAAATTAGCTTAATCTCAGCCTCAACCTATGTCTCTTTGGCAGGGTCCATTTCTGTTTTCGATAGCTCCGGCTAAATAGATAATTCGATCAAATTAACAAACATACTTCATCACTGATCACTTTTCCATTCGATTTCGTGTATAAGTTATTTCTTAGATGAAAGTACAGCGTTTGAACGGAAACTTCTGCTAAAATTCGGACTGTTCCATTAGCTCTGAGGAGAAAATGAACAGATTGTGATAAAGATAGATGACTGACCGCATTTGTTTCAGACCTGACCAGTTATAGTTAGTTAGATGTGTCGATTGTTCTTGTGAATATTTTGATTGGTTATTCTTTCTCCATGAACACTCTGTATACTATGTTAAAGAATAAGTGAGTTTATATATTTTCTGAATAGGATATTCATTATAATGCAATGTGCCACACCCTGAACTTTGCCATCATTAAGATTATTTCCTATTCTCACCACAGGAGGTTGGAAATTTAAATTTCTTTCAGGTAGATTTATTTTTTTCCATGCATGTACGTATGCACTTTAGTACGTGACAGATGAATGTTTGTGGTAAATTGAAAAAAAAATGTGTATGATACGATGGTAGGGATGGAAAAGAAGCAAGGGGGAATAATAAATATATGTGCAGATTATAAGGAAATAGGAGGAACTTTAGTGCAGATTTAGTATTATCTTCGAATGCAGGATTAACAATTCAAAAGATGAGACCCGTATTGTCATATGGGTCTGTAATTAATTGAAGGATCTTTTGCAATAATAAAAATTATTATATTAAGAAATAGTTGAAGAATCGTAATAATCAGTTCCTGTTGGATCACTGAAGTTAAGCAACGTCCAGCGAGGTTGTACCATGTAGGTGTCCACGTGGGTTCGCGCCCTTGTTTTCTGGCTATTTTTACGGCCCAAACCAGGCTGGGTGAGGTCAATGTGGGTAGCTGGTTTTGCAAATTTCAAAGGGAATGGTGGGTAAAACCCCTGTCCCGAATGACCAAATGTAGTTAAAGAGATTTAAGCAAAAGAACAAAATTTCCAACAAAAAAATGACCCTACGCCCCTGGTTAGAATTCTCTTAAGCTTAATAATAATTTTCTAGTAATCCATAGGATAATGTTAAAGAGATATTATGCCAAAAAAAATAATAATCGCCATATAACTAATTATTAAAAAATATAATAATGACCAAATGAAATCAGTGTTTAATTAGGTAAAATGACAAATTAGAAGCTTTGAACAGTACTGTCATGATCAGACCAGAGCTATGATAGAAACGATGTGCTGAACATTTTCACTCATGTCCAGATGTTCGTCGATGTGTTGCCGATATCTGGCGTCACAGGTTAACTGACGAGCCCCGCTCGCGCTCTTTTCTCGTTGAACGTATTTCGTTTTCCGTTGAGCGTATTTCATCGGTGAACAGAAGGCGAGTATGATGTGGCAACTCTCCCTTTATCTCATATACCTTGGATGAGGTTGTTTTTCCTATAAAGTACGATTTGTATTAATTCATTTAGAAAGTGAGTATCTAGTTTTATAATAGAACTAGCTGTTTCGCCCGTGCTTCGCCACGATTTTTACATTGATATTTTTGCTTTTCAAGGAGAATGGAATTTGAGGGGGGGGGTNGAAATTGGGGGGGGGGGGTGTTATTAGTTTGTGTCCACCCTGTATATAGCAACCTTTAAAAATCAAGATTTAAACGTTTCACCAGGCGCCTTAGAGGCACGGCCATTCTTACTTTTTGGTATTTTCTAAATTTTATTTCACCCGTTCCCGGTTTCGAACTCGTAACTCTGGAATGGCTGGCCATACCTTTGCAGAAACTGTCCTAAATTAAGGACTAAACAGCCACCTAAAACTTTCTCGCTTTGAGTTGATATATTGTTGCGACAAAATTTAGGATATCGGACCGTGACTCTCCGATTTTGGAGAAGAAATTAGAAATTTGTCGGTTACTCGAAAACGGTTTAACATATTATAGTTTTGATAATTTTCCTCGGGTCGTAGACCATGGTTTTTTTTTGGGGGGGGGGTCCATTCCCATCAATTTTTCGCTATCTGCTATCGTTTGGTCTGTGGTATTGTAACAGACAACCCCTCATACATAGGTACACATATTAGGTATTGTCTGTGGTATTGTAACAGACAACCCCTCATACATAGGTACATATATTAGGTACGGTCTGTGGTATTGTAACAGACAACCCCTCATACATAGGTACATATATTAGGTACAAACATACAAATTTCTGATTTATATATTAAGAAAATTAGTTGTGAAAGTGTTCACGTCGTTCTATCATAGATCTGGTCAGATGATGACTGTGTGAGTTCTGCTGAAAACTCACCAACCTAAATTATTTATTAATTTTTATCTAACTCATTGATCTCCGAATAGTAATTGTCAGTTTTTCATATATTTTAATTAGTATATTATCAAACATTCATATAAATCAAAACCCATGTTCCATAAATTTCAAAAGTGTTGTGAATTCATCAGAACTGTGAAAACATTAGAATTTATCAGAACTTGATCGATCTACACAAGTCAAAACATCTCATACTCTAATAACGTCACTTCTACTCAGAAGACCGTAGTTAACACAGAAGACCGTAGTAACATCGGCCTGTCGATGATAGACTGTGTAGTATTGAAAACTCACCATCTAATAATTTTAGAATCGATATTGTCTTTTATTTTGTTTTTTTATTTTACTTTCAATACCGCTTTTAAATATTTGATTGTGATTATTTATGAAGTTCATTTAGTTCTCGTTTTCTAGTTTCTTAAACTCCGAATATCACAATCGGAATCAGGAAAAAGTACCTATGTACTCGTAGCTTACTGTTGTTGTTGCAGCGGTGGTAGTATCCCCTTAAAATCACCTTTTTTTCCATTTTTGGTTTGATTTTTTTTTTAAAATGTTAGATACAGGGGGCCAAAACGCTTTTGACGGACTTTGCTCGGAACTGTATTGGTATGCGTTCCAACTCGTCTCGGTAGGTAGAAGCGGCCATTTACGCTTACGGTAAACTTATTTACGAGTATCTGCGAGCATTTGAATTGGGTCTACTATCCGATAATTCTATCAAAGAGCAATTCTGGAATGTTTGCTTGTTCTTGGAACTAATCTTGAAGCTAATGGCAAAGGTAAGGGTGTGGCACATTGCATTAAAATGAATATCCTAAACATATAAACTCACTTATTTTTTAGCAAAGTATACAGGGATATAGAAAGAATAACTCTTGGTATCCTTTTCAGTTCAATATTATTGGTCCTGATGAAACGGTAACGGTCGTTTTTGTTTTCCGATTCATTTGCAGATGGCCATTATGCCATTTCCCTCTGATGTTATTCTTTATGTGTGTTTGCTACAAATGCTACTCCCTAACAACCGTTATTGCCTTTGTACAAAACGTTTTATATCTTTTGAATGCATGCCAAGTCAATGCAACTTTCTGTTTTTTCTTCTCTCTTTTTGTTGACCTTTTTTTTCTTCTTGTCCTAGATAGATAAAGTTTTCTCCACTTGCTCAGCTGATGTTTTATTGTTGTAATTTTATTTGTGCTTTTATTTCCTTTTTCTGTGAAAAAAAGTTTAGCTTCAATAATAATTTTTATGATTCGTATTCTCGTATTCATGTGCTTAATAATACTCTTCAATCATTTTATGATGAATATCCTGTTTCCATTGACAGTATCATCGGAATATGTTGACTACTTTCGAAGATTCGAAAGAAAGTGGACATATGGACAAAAGTGTCACCTCATTAAAAGCTAAAGGTTTCTCTAATAGCAACAAAAGACAAATATAATTCTCACTATTTTGACCCTTAAGAGTGTATCCCTAATGGTGTCTTCTTCGTTTTGGTGACTGGGAATAATAATATCTGTCTTTAATGTCTGAGGTTTATACTAACAAACCTATCAAAACCTAAGCAAATGAGTAGGAAATTTGACGCTGTATCAATAAAATACCACTGCATTGATTCAAAACTTTCGTCATATTGCGGAAACAATTTTATTTTGTCTTAAGGTCCCTTTCACATCTTATTGGTCATTCGAGACGGGTGTTCGCTGAAAACTTACAAGACCACTTCCCTCATTGACCTCACTCAGCCTAGGTTTGGCCGGAAAAGTGTCATCATCACGAGGGTGCGTAGACACCCACTTTGTAAAGCCTCGCTGGATGTTGCTTATCTTCAGTGATCTAACAAGAACTGGTGTATTCAACGTTCCATAGACGCTGGCACGGAAACAACTATTTCCTAGGATAGTGCGGCTGCAGAAAGTCATATTTTATGAAAATTCGAATATTGTGTTCTTACGCCCTTTATCAAGTATTGAGAAATTTCGCTGGAGGGGTATAATATCATGAACACGTTTTTGACCGCTGGAGGGGTATAATATCATGAACACGTTTTTGACTACGAGGACGGCAAACCTCGTTCATTTAGCGTGAGTTCTTATTTTTATTTTTTTTTCGCTGGATTCTTACGAATCAGGTACTAACATTGATTTTACCCAGCCTGGTTTGATAACACGAGGACGCAAATCTACGTTTTCCTACGGTCTCGCTGTACGTTGTTTCACTTCAGTGATCTAACGAGAACTGGTGTATTCAACTTGCCATACACGCTGGCTAAGGGGTAAGTCTTTTTTGAAAGTAATTTACTAATTTGGCAGGAAAATTCAAACTTGTATTGTTCAAAGAAATCCAGTTTTCATTTTCTATTCTAAAAGGATAGCTTTCTTTTTATATTATTCCTCAAGGAATTTCGGTTCGAGTTATACTGTCCTTTTAGTGATGTCCTTGATCTTTTTTATTTCATCTCATTCGTTTCTTTGTCTGAACCTTTCTGTTGTAATATGGACAGGATTTCTCCAGAGTGTCATTTTTTATCCATGGAAATGTTCTTTTTTTTTCTCATATTATTTTTAACTCTCTTTTAATTTTCTCAAACTTCTCGTTTTTGAAATGGCTATTTTTTCACTTTATAAAATTCCCCTGTGGTGTTTTCACATTTCCAACCTGTCTTTTTATTATTGCTATTGAATGATAAATGTTCATTTGGAGACTCTCAATGATGTTTTGGCTTGAATCACAAACATCAGTGAGAAGATAGAGGAGAGACAAATGAGATAGACACGTGCAGGGAAGACCGGAAAATCACATGGTAAGGGAAGCAATGAAGATAAACAATGCAAGAGAAAAACAAAGAGAAAGACCAAGAAACTCCTGGATCAGACAACAAGAAAAAAGTATGGGAATCACGAATATCAGTGAGATGATAGAAGAGATACAATTGAGATGGTATGGACACGTGCTGCGAAAACCAAAAAATCAAATGATAAAAGAAGCAATAAAGATAAACAACGCAAGAGAAAAACAAAGAGAAAGACCAAGAAACTCCTGGATCAGACAACAAGAAAAAAGTATGGGAATCACGAATATCAGTGAGATGATAGAAGAGAGACAAATGAGATGGTATGGACACGTACTGAGAAGACCAAAAAATCAAATGGTAAAGAAGCAATAAAGATAAACAATGCAAGAGAAAGACCAAGAAACTCCTGGATCAGACAACAAGAAAAAAGTATGGGAATCACGAATATCAGTGAGAAGATAGAAGAGAGACAAATGAGATGGTATGGACACATGCTGGGAAAACCAAAAAATCAAATGGTAAAAGAAGCAATGAAGATAAACAACGCAAGAGAAAAACAAAGAGAAATACCAAGAAACTCCTGGATCAGACAACAAGAAAAAAGTATTGGAATCACGAATATCAGTGAGATGATAGAAGAGAGACAATTGAGATAGTATGGACACGTGCTGAGAAGACCAAAAAATCAAATGGTAAAAGAAGCAATAAAGATAAACAATGCAAGAGAAAGACCAAGAAACTCCTGGATCAGACAACAAGAAAAAAATATGGGAATCACGAATATCAGTGAGATGATAGAAGAGAGACAATAGATGGTATGGACACGTGCTGAGAAGACCAAAAAATCAAATGGTAAAGGAAGCAATAAAGATAAACAATGCAAGAGGAAAACAAAGAGGAAGAACAAGAAACACTTGGATCAGACAACAAGAAAACACTTCAAACTTACAAACTTTGACATACAAAAGGAGAGAATTTACAATTTGCGTACAAGGAGAGCAGACCCCACCAGCAATAGATGTAATGGGAAAAATGCACAAAAGGATGATTCAAATAATTTTAGTGTTCAGTTTTACCGAGATTATTAGTGAATATATAAGAAAATTTGTTCTGTAGAAAGGTAAGAGCCTCAGTCGCTCAGATGGTTGGGGCCATCGGATTCGTAACCAAGAGACTGCTGGTTCAAATACATCTAAATAAATTGCCATAATTGCCGCAATAGAGACCTGCAATTATATTAATAATATAATAATAATGTCACTATATATGAAGAATTCAAAAGCCTAGTCGACAATAAACACTTGTTCCAATCCATTGTCGCAAATATATCACCAAACTTGGCAACCATCGACCACGATGAAGCTACATGATGATATTAAATTAAAGACAAAATGTACCTGAACAAATGTTCACCAAATTTGAACGGGAATTAATAGGGAAAGAGTACGAAAGAAAAACATTATTCTTTAACTTTTCCATAGAATTTTATCTAATTATTCATCCACATTTTTTGTATGAAGAACTTGATTACTCTTCATTCATCAAAAATGGTTAATTCATATGAATCGTCTTTTTCAGCGGAAGGAAAGGTAAACGTTTTGTTTCCTGGAGGGCACATCTTTTCAGCAATTTCGCTCCGGGCTGGGTTGGAACCCAATTTCTCCAGACCAAGTATCAATTATCTTGAAACTTCGTGACGGATATTGGTACTAAATGGGAACACCAATTCTTTGTATTACATTCTCATGAGTATTAACAATTACTTTATTTGACAAAGGAAACTATCGCTTAAAAATAAACAAGAGAGACATTCATACTCCTGGGAAAATCAAAATTATCGAATCACTGAGGCAGATAAAATACTATACTATATAGTGAAAATATAGTATTTTATATTCCTGTTATTGTTTTACTTGACTAAGTATCTCAATTAAATCCAGTCAAATCAAATTAATAATACTCTATTTATCATATTCAACTGCATAAACTGGATATAAAAGTAGATTCAAATTTCAATGCAAGTTTCCAATTAAAATTCCACTTCAACTTATAAGTCAGCGCTAGGTAAAATTGAAGGCGAAGATATAAGATACTCTAAACAACACAAGCTCATTTGTTATGCATGTTATGTGTCAGCGCTTCAAATTATGAGTCAGCGCTAGGTAAAATTGAAGGTGAAGATATAAGATACTCTAAACAACACAAGCTCATTTGTTATGCAGAACATGCTGGTTGCTAGACTTTTGTTATATTGTATACTCTTAGCTTTCTGTCTGTCGACAATGTCTTTGAGTTCTCCTTCTATATTGAGTATTCAGAGTTAATGGTACTGATGCTATTACAAAAGTTTGACTTGAGTTTTATTATATTGTCAACGTTATATTCATTTGCACATAAAGATGGATATTGGATATTGTTCATATTTTAAATAGAGTGCGGCCGCGTCAAAGAGATTGAGAAGTAAGTGGAAACTTTGGGAATAGGGGGAAGTGGAATAATGGGTAGGCCAAAACTAAAATGAAAAGATAAGGTTGAAGAGGACTTAAGAGTTATTTTATTTATTTATTCACTTGATGAATTTATTTTAATACATAATAATTAAACAATTTTGTTAAATTGGGATACTATGTCAAGTAAAACCATAATGAGGTAGATAATATAATACTATATCTTCATCAGATAGTCAATATAGTTTAGTATATAAATTTATCTTATTATTATTATTAAAAAAAAAAAAAAAGTGTTGCTGTATTTCTCTGACGATTGGATGATCTCGTATGTTTCCGATTGTCGGGGGAATCATAGTAACACACACAAAAATAAATCTATTTTGTACATCTCTTCTCATGTAAACTCCTAATCTTCAATCAGTCTTCATTCAACCAAGCTCTGATGATGTGCTCAGGAGAGCACGAAACTATTCAGCTTTAATCAACATCTTTATTAATTTTATAGTCAAGTGAAGATATAGTATTATATTATCTACCTCATTAATAATTAAATATTTAACAAATAAATTGAAAGAATTGTTGTTTCAAGATGGAAATTATTCTGGCCTGTTTAGCGCATTGCTGGTGTTGGGCGAAAAATACACTCTTTGTATCTTTCGATGGATGGAGAAAGGGAAGATTTAGCAACTTTAGAATGTACATTCCATATTGCTAAGTATGAATACAATGCATACTGTATAGAATGTACATTCCATATTGCTAAGTATGAGTACAGTGAACACTGCATAGAATGTAAATTCCATATTGCTAAGTATGAGTACAATGTACACTGTATAGAATTTACATTCCATATTGCTAAGTATGAGTACAGTGAACACTGCATAGAATGTACATTCCATATTGCTAAGTATGAGTACAATGTACACTGCATAGAATTTACATTCCATATTGCTAAGTATGAGTTCAATGTACACTGTATAGAATGTACAATCCATATTGCTAAGTATGAGTACAATATACACTGCATAGAATGTACATTCCATATTGCTAAGTATGAGTACAATGTACACTGCATAGAATGTACATTCCATATTGCTAAATATGAGTACAATGTACACTGTATAGAATGTACATTCCATATTGCTAAGTATAAGTACAATGTACACTGCATAGAATGTACATTCCATATTGCTAAATATGAGTACAATGTACACTGTATAGAATGTGCATTCCATATTGCTAAGTATGAGTACAATATACACTGCATAGAATGTACATTCCATATTGCTAAGTATGAGTACAATGTACACTGTATGGAATGTACATTCCATATTGCTAAGTATGAGTACAATATACACTGCATAGAATGTACATTCCATATTGCTAAGTATGAGTACAATGTACACTGTATGGAATGTACATTGCACTCAAAGAGAATATTTAATGCAGTTTCTTTCCTCATTTTTTTAATCAATTGCAATTTATTTTTCATTGCACATCCTATAGCCTGCAGTTTATCTGCAACATTTTCAGATGCACTTTTTCCATTTAGATCGTAAATAGATCTGCAGAAATCAACCTACATTCACTCGAGGCATATTGGGTCCCCTTACGGGTTTCTGCAACACTTTTGCCTCCCCCCTCCCCCGACGTCCCATATTATTATATCATGCTAAAATAATATTTACTAACAACCTTTTTCAATTTCAGCAAAATGAATTATCCTGTTTTAGGCAGGATGTGTGAAAACCGCCACCAAACAGTTCTCAGGTAATACCCCACCAAACAGTTTTCAGATTAGAGTTCAACCAAAAGTTTCGTTCTCAAAATAAAAGTGGTATTTATATCAATTTTCAAGTCTCTGTCACAGTTTTCGAAAGGAAAATTTAACAGATATACACTAGGGCCAATGCCTAGAACTCGAGATTTGGGCTCTGGGGACCTCAAAACGTTGACATTGAAAATTTCAGCCCAATACAATACTTTTCTTTTTATTGGGTTCGACAAATGAAAAGTTGAAACATTTTCTTCCTCAATCCTGCAAACAATGAGGAAAATTTCCTTATTGTACTCGTCTATTTCATTACTTTTTTTTTACCTTCAATTTTGCCCTCTTCAGATGTCTGTCTATTGTTGTTATTTTTTTCTATTTTGTTTTCAAAATACCCCTGGAAACCCTGAGGAAAATGAGAAAAATGAGAATTATAAATTCAAAGCAGAAAATACAATTCCCTGAAGTATATTCTGTAATAATTTTTGAATTTTCCATATCTTGAGGCTTTCTGTCTGTGTGTTTATATTTTTCCAACTTTGACCTTTTTTTTCCAAATATACATACAGGGAAATTCATTGTACAGTTTGTACACTCATTAGCACGTGCAAGAGTATGCATAATATACATACAGGGAAATTCATTGTACACTCATTAGCACGTGCATTAGTAACAATGAGTATGCATCAGTATTCATAATATGCATACATGGAAAATCATTGTACACTCATTAGCGCGTGCATTACGCACACATTCCGCATTAGTAACAATGAGTATGCGTAATATACATACATCTACATACACTCATTAGCACGTACATTAAGCATACATTCTGCATTCGGGGTTAGTAACAATGAGTATGCATAATATACATACCAGGGAAATTCATTGTACACTCATTAGCACATACATTACGCATACATTCTGCATTAGTAACAATGAGTATGCATAATATACATACATTTACATACACTCATTAGCACGTACATTAAGCATACATTCTGCATTCGGGGTTAGTAACAATGAGTATGCATAATATACATACCAGGGAAATTCATTGTACACTCATTAGCACGTACATTACGCATACATTCTGCATTAGTAACAATGAGTATGCATAATATACATACATCTACATACACTCATTAGCACGTACATTAAGCATACATTCTGCATTCGGGGTTAGTAACAATGAGTATGCATAATATACATACTAGGGAAATTCATTGTACACTCATTAGCACGTACATTACGCATACATTCTGCATTAGTAACAATGAGTATGCATAAATTGAACCAATTGTATTTAGAATGCTATAGTAATTTCGTTAGTGATCTAAGCGAAGCACAGCCGATTTCCAGGATGGATAAGATCATTTTGGGACTTTATTGCTTGATGGGTTTAGTGGGTCTAACGCAAATGTCCGGATACTAACTTCTCTCTTAAACCTATCACGACGTTATCTCACAGTAACATTAAGTCCCTGTTTGATGAAATTTGAATGCTCATTGATCTTATCTCTTTAGTGGTCATTGATCTTATCTCTTCAGTGGTCATTGATCTTATCTCTGTAGTGCTCTGTGATCTTATCTATTTATTGGTCATTGATCTTATCTCTTTAGTGGTCATTGATATTATCTCTTCAGTGCTCAGTGATCTTATCTCTATAGTGCTCAGTGATCTTATCTATTTATTGGTCATTGATCTTATCTCTTTAGTGGCCATTGATCTTATCTCTTTAGTGCTCAGTGATCTTATCTCTTTAGTGCTCATTGATCTTATCTCTTTAGTGCTCATTGATCTTATCTCTTTAGTGCTCATTGATCTTATCTCTTTAGTGCTCATTGATCTTATCCCTTGCGTGCTCATTGATCTTATCTATTTAGTACTCGCTAAAAAAAAAAAAAAAAATGCCCCAAGTGCTCTTTAGGTTTCAGATATATAGAGTTGTCAGCTTCGATATTCTTGCAAGTCTTTTCGTAACATGAAAGGGCCGTTTAGATGTACATATTGTGCAATAATGCTGACATTCATGCAATTATGAAAAAATGAGCGTCTAAAACCAAAACTGACAGCATGTGCAATCCAGCCGTCAGTTTTGAAAACTCTTCAACTTGTCAAGGATTTTTACTACATGCGCGCAAGAAATAACGGTAGCACTACTGCTACGCCTACCATCATTTCTCAGCAATTGTCCCTGCAGATGTTTTTCAGATGAGAAATATGAAGGCACTGAGTCTTGCGCAAAACTATACGTTTGAACGCGAGCCAGTTTTGTTAAAAGCATTAATGCAAAACATATACAAGCGCCTCTTAAAATTTGTCAGTTTTTTTTAGTAATATCTATCGCATACGAGTGAGATTATGGTTCAAAATAGATTAACTTTTATTGCCAGTTGTGATAATGCACCAAAATTTGAAAATATTTTATTTTCCACTGACACTAATTTTATTTAAAGACGTAGATAATAATAAACACTATAAGTATAACTGAACTCAGAGCAGAGATAGTTTCAAAACCCAAGCTCATATACGAATAAAATCTTATGAATTTGGTTTAGTCCCTGTCTAGTCATACGGAAAAATTAAGGGTGTATCAGCGGAATATTTCAGTTCTCGCAATTTATTACTTCAAGCTAGTTTGAAAAAATTCGACCAGAGTTAGATGAAAAAAGGATTGGGTATATATTTGACACTTTCCAGATTGACAAATCATTTTTTTCTCAATTTTTTTCCACATATGGATATCCAGAGCAGGAATTTGATTCTGTCTGTTGTCTTCTATTTAACCATGTTTCTATCTAGATTTAGACCGTTTTTCCCTTTGAACCTCAGAATCTTATGTTAAACACACAGGGTAACTTCAAAATCTTATGTTAATCAAAATACTTTTTTGAGATTTGTACTTATAACAGGGACGAAGTTATTCCAAAAAAACCTACAAGAAAATAGTTTCCTCTTTGGAATAAAATAATCATTATTTCAGGGTTTTGAAATTCGAAACCGTTCTCAACATATTGAACCTATTTTTGTACCTATTTTTTATTTTTGATACTCCCATAATTGATTTTTTGGTTTTCAAACATCGTCACCGTGTAAGTATACTTCTACAAGCTTATAAGAATTTCCATTGAACATTTTCTATTATTTTCCTCACCATGAAAGAAACTAAGGTTTGTCCAGCTAAGTAATTTATTGTCACGTTGTCACTATGCTATTTATAGCCTCAGTATTGAAAATTTTCTTGTTTTTAAAAAACCACAAAAGATTCAATATTAGAGCGGTGAATTTATGGTGTTTATTAAACTTGTGTTACTTGCAAAGGGGGGGGGGGATAATACTGTTGTCGATAATGTGGTGAATTCAATTTCTAACTGACATAGTTTTAAAATAATTCAGCTGTGTCATAAATGCTGCTGTAAAAAAAAAAAAAATTAATCTAATAACTTCTTGTTCGCCACATCCCATCTGTGTCCTCCCTTAATCTGATTCGTCAGTGATAGACTTGATCTAATACGCCATTGTTATTAATAAATTGTTTGAATCTCAAAATTGTTCAAATCATGCAACATAATGTGTCCTTAACTCTAATATGGATGATAAATTGTATAGTTAGAATAAAAATACACAAAAATGAGATTCAAGACATGATGAGATTCAAAATGCTCAAAAATGAGATTCGTTCTTGGGAACGTAACGAACCGATGAAAATCAACACCTTCCCTTAAAATTTCAGGAAAAGTTTCTTGCTAAAAAATTCTTTCTCAGAAAGGGCTGTTTATGCCACTGTGCTAAACATGTTACATGTGCGATTTCGCAGATTTCGTTCCAAGCATTTGATTGGCTATTCCCATCTTTCCCCCTCTCTAATGTTAAATTATTAGTTACAAAATACCTACCGACCGTGATACGGTCTACTAATCTAAATATATCGCTAAATAAATCATTTAAAGTGCATCGAGATATGAAGAAGCTGGCCAGCCATCAAAAGAAGCTATCTCAAAAGTGTCAGGTAAAATAACCTTCTCCTATTTGTTGTTACCGCTCCCACAAAAATATACCTTCAAAATGTAGCCAGTTTCACATTTACACAGTTGACCTTTTAAATTTTTTTCGATAGAATCTCTTTGAAGATAGAGTTGTAAGAAAAAAAGATTCCTGATTTGAATTCTAATTCCTAATTATCTTTCCACAAAAGAAAATTTAAAATTGAAAAGGGTCAAACTTTTCTAAGGAAAAAGAAATCAAAAGAAATTTCAAAAAAAAAGTCACATAAAAGAAACTTTGTGATAAGCATCAGAATAATCATATTGGGAGGTACATTGTAATAAGCATCAGAATATCACATTGTTATGTATTTTCTGATGAGCATCAGACTATGAGCATTTTGTGAAAACGGTTTGAGAAATATTTGACAATTTTCATCTGTACAATTTAACTGTAACACTACATGACTTGGTTTTTGAGATGCAATCATAGGTCTGTATAGCGGATTTTAAGTGGGGTTATAAAAAACATTTTTTTCTGTGTCAAATTTTAATATCCTATTGGGAAATTCCTAATATTACTGAAAATGCCAATTTTTTTTGGGTCGCAAGCCCTGGTCCTTTTTTACTTTTAACCAAGTTATTTTCCATAGAATTTTCCCCGATCAGCTATATAATTTTACAAACATGTTTCGACAAATGTAAAATATACAACAGCAAGATACTCAGACACGTAGGTAACTTTATTGTTTTTATCCTGTCTTCTATTTTTCTTGTTTTAAAATCCGAATATGAGAAAACTATAAAACATAATAAATATTCGAAAACTTTCACAAATAAAAGTTCCATAAAATTGTTGGACAAAATAAATCTATTTATATTACACTTTACTTCTCCGTAAACGTACCGAAAATATTCGGAGATAAAAAGAAGAAGAAGATATCACAGAAAATGTTTCAATAAATTTAAGAGGTTTTTTCTTAACGTCGAAAAAATGCTTTCTTCGGATATAATATTACAAGACATATTCTTACCATTTCATACAGGGTGGTTCAATCAGTGATTTTGCTTTGATTTAAGAATCGAATCAACATTGTTTTAAGGTTGTTTACATTTTTTTTTTTTTTTTTTTTTTTTTGTTAATTATGTTGAATTGACATACTTCTATAATAAGGCATATTTTAAATAACTATAAATATTATAAAGATTTTACTTAGACCTGACTAGTTTTATACTCTATACTGTACATGATCGGAGCTTCTGAGATTGAGTTGAAAAAATGTGTCCCCAAGCGATTTTTTTTTTTTTTTTAAATACTTGAATTAAAAGTTAAAAAATATTGATATTTATAAAATTATTATTGATACCCCATTAAGTAATGTGAAGTGAAAATTATAATAAAAAAACCATGAATTCAGAAAAAGTGCATTCTAAAGAGTACAATTAATTTAAATCTACAGATGCGTTAAATCTACAGAATCTACAGTTTGGGATCAAATTTAAAGGCGATCTGATAAAGGCGATCGGATTCAATGCAATTTCTTAATTTTACAATTCGCTTTTTTTAGTGTTTCTTCTTATTCATTTTCTAAACTCCTATTATTCATATTGCGATCTTACTAGCTCTGATAATGTACTGAGGAGAGTAAGAAACAAGTCGCGCCCATTTTTATCATTGTTTATTATTTTTTAAGTCAAGTGATCTAGTCTCTATCTGCCTTATTAATTGTTTTGTAGTTTCGTTGTCAGCGAAAAGTGTTTCCATGAAAAACGATCTTAATGTCCTTTTTACATCTTTTTTTAAGCGTAGTTATAAAGGTATGTTATAAGGGAGTGTTGATATTTTATTCTCAGCGGAGAATGTTGGATTATAAATGGAAGATCTCGTAAAAAATGAGATTATGCTTTTTACGACATGGTTGACAGAAATTGTGACGCCACATTTATATACGAAGTATTAAAAAAATCATAAAACTGGTTTGCAGCACCACAGGATAGAAATAATTCCCCAACGCATTCTATTTGTCGGTATACACTGTCCCCCACTTGATGTACGAATATTAAAAAATCATAAAACTGGTTAGCAGCACCAGAGGATAGAAATAATTCCCCAACGCATTTTATTTGTCGGTATACACTGTCCCCCGCTCGATGTACGAAGTATTAAAAAATCATAAAACTGGTTAGCAGCACCAGAGGAGAGAAATAATTCCCCAACGCATTCTATTTACGGTATACACTGTCCCCCGCTCGAACTTTTTTTATAATCAGTCATAAGGAAATAGGCAATATTATTTATAAAATAATCTAGCAGATAAAAAGAGAATAAATCTGACTTTAACATTAGTTATCATATTACCGAGGTAAAACCGTTTAAACGCGATCAGAGCATACCACATATAGATTACATATTACCTACACGTTTGTTAACCTATGTAGAACGGGGGAATAGTAACGGGTTTTTAAGCTGCGTAGAACGTGTTGGGAGTAGTACTGGGTTAGGTTCCAAAAAAATTAAAATGCGTGTTGAATAAGGCTCCTGAGTTTAGGCTAGGTCTATGACCCAGCCTAACCTTGCGCAGCCTTCACCTAACCCAATACTACCCTGTTGGAATGGAATATTGCGAATAGAATATTCAAATTTTCTCAACCTGTGTTGACCTCAAACTAAGCCTTTAAGCGGTTCTCAAAATATGAGGAAAAAAGATCTTCCGAGATGGGGATCTCACATGACCCAGTCAAAAAAATATATGGCTCGAAGTGATCAGATACCCTTTAGGGCATATTTGTAGATTGTGATTGATCCATATAACCCAAGTGGTTCTCAAAAATATTGAGAAAAAGTGAAATTCCAAGATGGTGGCCTCACATGGCTTCGCCCACAAAATATATGACTCAATGTGATCAAAAGCCATTCAGGGTCAGGCGTATAGCAACTCACAAAAGTTTGGTCGCTACAAATTAAGTGGTTCTCAAAATATTGATGAAAAACCTAATTCGAAGATGGCGTTCACACATGGCCCCGTCCACAAAATATGTGACTCAATGTGATCAAAAGCCGTTTAAGTCAGACGTATAGCATCTCACAAAAGTTTAGTTTCAATATCTTAAACAGTTCTCATAATATTGAGGAAAAGCGAAATTCCAAGATGGCGGTCTCACATGGCCTCACCCGCAAAATATGTGACTCAAAGTGATCAAAAGCTTCTGAGGACCAACCGGGTAACATCTCATAAAATTTAGATCGCCATAACTAAAGGGGATCTCAAAATATTGAGAAAAAACAGAAATTCAAGATGGCGGCCGCACATGGCCCCACCTACAAAAAACATTGCTCAAAGTGATTTATGGGTCAGACGTATAGCATCTCACAAAATTTTGATCGCAATAACTCAAGCGGATCTCAAAATATTGAGAAAAAACAGAAATTCAAGATGGCGGCCGCACATGGCCCCACCTACAAAAAATATTACTCAAAGTGATTTATGGGTCAGACGTATAGCATCTCACAAAATTTTGATCGCAATAACTCAAGCGGTTCTCAAAATATTGAGGAAAAGCGATATTCCAAGATGGCGGCCTCATATGGCCCCGCCCACAAAATATATGACTCAAAGTGATCAGAGCCATTCAGGGTCAGACGTGTAGGAATTCGCAAAAGTTTAGTTGCAATAATTTAAGCGGTTCTAAAAATATTAAGGAAAAGCAAAATTCCAAGATGGCCGCCTCACATGGCCCCGCCTACAAAATATATCTTTTTTTTAGACCGAAACCATCCCGGACATGGGCCCAACAACTCACGAAAGTTTCAGAGTAATCGGATGTGTGGTTTAGGAATGCATAAAGGACATACATACAAACATACAAGTGGGCATTAAGGAGGACAACAATAATTAATTGGCTGATCCAAGATGCCAATACCTACCAAAAATGCTCCCTTCAACTTTTTAATAAATCTTTGTTTTTCAGTTAGTCGCATTTTTCATCTTTTTTATATACAAATATGTCCATAACTTTCTTGGGCATACTTTTTTTGAAAATTTGAAGATATTTTTGGAACACATGGAAAGATTCTGTTCAGATGTACTTTCATGACCAGAAACTTTGAGTAAGTGCCCCGTTTTTGAGCTAACTTGATTTTTTTTTGATATTTTTGTAAACTACGAAAAAAGCAACGGGACTCTCCCATGGTTGCTCAACATTTTTCTTTTTGGTTAAAAACGGAAAAATATCCTTATGCTATTAAGGTTTCAACGGTATATCACTTTTTCCGTTAACTTCTGTATTCGTAGAGAAATTTCTATTTTAATGTAACAAATTCATGAAAAATATGCTACATATTTAGATTTTTTTTTTTTTTACTTCTATTATTTCATTATAGTTTCCAAGTATAATTTTTCTTTTTCTTACCTAAAGACATTTTTTAAAAATTCTTAATATGACGTGAAAAAAAAGATAAAAATGCGAATAACTCAAAAAGAAAGCTTTTATTAAAAAGTTGAAGGGAGCATTTTTGGTAGGTATTGGCATCTAGAATCAACCCATTAATTATTATCCTCCTTAACTGGGACACCCTGTATATAGATTAAAACAAAACACTTACCAGAATACCAGAAACACTATTTATAATTATTAAAATTTAAACTAGTTTCTAATCAATCTAGTCGAGTCGAATCAGTCTAGTGGAGTCAACCGCCATTCTTCGGTAGTCTTTTTTATTTCAAGTTATTTAAAAATCGAAATAAAATATCCGTTTGTACGCCGCGCCGTAAGATGCACTTTTTCCACTTAATATTGAAAGGGTTTAATAATGCTTGATGAATAATATTACATCCATGTGCTAAATTGGCAGAGTTTTGTTATTGTAAATAGATAACGTCAAAAATTACATTACCATTTTCAAAAAATGAAACGCTTGCTATACTATTTGTACACCTATTGTCAAAAAATATAGCTTTATCAAAAATCATGTTATTTTCCCTCTATATTTTAAATAACTTTTGACCTAAGTGTCGTAAAAACAATTTTTGATACTTACGTTACTAAGTAGACCGTAATTTATGTCCGTGTTGAGTAGTTGCATCCTGTATAGGAAAACATAAGAGATTAAGAAATGGGGTAGATACTAGGAAAAGCCATTTTTTATTTGCCTGACATATTTTCTCTCTCTCTCTCCCCCTCTGTTTTTCTTAAACACTATAAATTTGAACATTTTCTTACCAAGGAAAATTATTATATTAAAATTTTGTTAAAAAAAAAAAAATGTGGAAATTGTTTATGTCAGCATTACGCGTACTTTATGACGCAGATGCTTCTAACACTTATACTCTTGTTTTTTAAACAAAATTCTGATGTAATACCACCTATTATGGCTAAAATAATAAACCCATTTTGATCCAACTAATTGAATAGTACATAATTATGGTTTTTATATGGTACTAGCACGGATGATGTGCTTCGCTACGATTCTGAAATTGCAATTATTTTGTTGTCTTAAAACACGAATTTTTCGTTTATATATATGAGAAATATTTGTTTCTCATATAAACGAGAAACTCGATTATGCGAGTTCGCCGTTCTAGTTAATTAGTAGATATTTTCTAAATTTTATGCTTTCGAACTCTTAACTCTGTAATGGCTGGTCATAATTTTTCACCTAAAACTTTCTGGCTTTGAGTTATCGGCACAAAATTTAGGTATCCATCTATGCAATCCATTTATGACCTACTAACTTCCATGACGAAAAATAAAAGAAGATTATTAGAATTTGAGGTTGACATTGTCACGGGATGGTCTAAACAGTTTTGTAACTCATTTTCTTGGGCTACCCTACCGACTTAATTATATTACAGTGATTTACATGGTTTTGAAGGTCATTTGCCTCCTTAACCATGATTTAACGTCTATTAAAATATTTTAATTTCGACGATCAAACACCTTAGTACTTTATTAAGTCCCGAATAAATTACTCGTCATCGGTATTTTCAACATTAACATCTCAGTTTTCTTCCTCAGTTTGTGATCTATCTTAAAAGCGAGCTTATATTAACTCTGAAACGAATAGACGGACCTCAACCTTTTCCAATTTCCCATAAGGAAACGAGCTTTTCACACCAAAGAAACTACTACACTATTCCAATTCAACTATATCGACTCTATTAATTTTGTCACTTGTGCATTCTTCCTTTGATTTGATGTTGTTCACAGACCAAAACAATGGCATATAATCCAGTCCCTTTTAATTCCTTACAATCATTTCATAAATCATAAATAGCATTCTAACAATCGTTAATCACCTCTCCACTTTTCCTTTTGTTTTCTCTTATTCCTTTTGGTCAGTGTTATCAGTTTTCTCTTTATTTACGACGTGATATTTATTCTTGCGTATTATATCTGTGTAATATAACATTCACAATCAAAATATGATTTATAATGTGTTGGGGCTGATGGTGGAAACAGTGCGATGGAGTTAGAGGCTTTAAATAAAAATGCTTTTTAGAAATTATTTTGTAAATTGAGTTGAGAGATATTCTGTAAAATATGGCGATTGTGAAAATAAAATTTTTACGAAATTATTTTCAAATATTTGTTTTTGAATGTAAAATCCCTTCTTTTGAGTTTCTTGTTCACTCATTATTTAGAAAGTTTTGTTCAAAGTACTGCACGATGATTCCATTTTTCACAAGTCCTTCCTTAAACAGTAAGTCTCTTATGAATGAATAATCATAATTCAATTTCATCACCTGTGTGTCATTCTGTTGTGTGTCTGACTGTGACACATATTCCCATTCGACCTGTTAACAACTGTCTTAGACGTTCACTCTCAGCCAAATCATCCGTCATTGCTAATGAACAGGGCGTGATCCCTTTACTTAAAAAAACTGAGACACCTGAACATTCATTTCAAAATTTCAAACGCTTTTTTAGTGATCAGCCCGAAAGACATAGTCCGCTATCAGTTAAAGCGCCTAACAAAAATAAATTACCCAACTGATCTTAACTGTAATATACCATGCAAGTAACGCATGAAGGTTCATACGAGTATTGTCCTTAATCTCCTGTTATTTCTTTCGCCCTCTCTACGACTTTTATTTATTCTTTTCGCCCTCTCTACGAGCTTTTATTTATTCCTTCGCCCCTCTACGAGCTTTTATTTATTCCCTTCGCCCTCTCTACGAGCTTTTATTTATTCCTACGCCCTCTCTACGAGCTTTTATTTATTCCTTCGCCCTCTCTACGAGCTTTTATTTATTCCCTTCGCCCTCTCTACGAGCTTTTATTTATTCCCTTCGCCCTTTCTACGAGTTTTTATTTATTCCCTTCGCCCTCTCTACGAGCTTTTATTTATTCCCTTCGCCCTTTCTACGAGTTTTTTTTTATTCCCTTCGCCCTCTCTACGAGCTTTTATTTATTCCCTTCGCCCTCTCTACGAGCTTTTATTTATTCCCTTCGCCCTCTCTACGAGCCTTTATTTATTCCCTTCGCCCTCTCTACGAGCTTTTATTTATTCCCTTCGCCCTTTCTACGAGCTTTGGGGTTCTCTAGGATAAGCCTCGGTTTATAAGTGTTGGTTCCTTTTTCTACTTCTTTTTTCTAGGATTCTTTTGGGTGAGTGAATTTTTGCGTTTGTTCCCCACACTGTGTAGATTTTTTTCGTTAGTTCTTTGTTAGACCTGATGTGATAAAAATATTTTTACACATGTAAAAACGTTGCAACAGTTTACAAAAAAAAAAAAATTCTAACTAACTAGTTTTATAATTTGCTTTTAGAAATTTAAAACTTGTAACATCTATCACATGCACGCATATGAATAAGAAATTTAAAGTTTATAACTTTCTTTTTTTGAAATAAATTTCTTCTGATTATCTGACATAATTTCCTTTTCACAAACTTCATTGTAAATTAAATTAATATTAAAGTTTTTGTAAACTACTAGCAGTTTTTTTTACAGTAATGATTTATATTCCTGAAAGGTTCTTTGTATGTTTGTGCCAAAAACGTTATACCTGATACAAGTATTTCGTAATATGTTTTAAGGTACCTGCAAGCAGCCCCAAAGTAGATTTTTCTAGCAGGCTCAGCTGGTCCTTGGGGATATTATACGAGTATAATTATTATTATATAAAAAATAAATAAAAAATAGGAAGATAGTTTTAGGAGGTAAATAATATAAAATAAAATAAAGTTCATTCAAAGGGCGGGGTTAATTTTATGTTTGACCATGTATATTAAATATGTAGATACTACAAAAGTTCAAAAAAAAATTCTCGTAAATTTTTGGATTTTTTTTTCTCATTCCAAACCTTCAAGATAAATCCGTGTTCCAAATTTCTGGGTTGTCCGTTTTATAATTATTCGATTAGACTAACCGACCCAATTAGCTCAGTTGATTAAGTATGAGGGTTTCGTGCTGAGGTTAGGCGGTTCGAACCCACAGTAATGTCGGATTACGACGTGTCTTACTCTCGTACACAAAAACAATGCGTTATTATTTTATTAAGGCTATCTAGTGCTCGCGCTCGAAACTGTATATGCGACCAATGTTCTTTCCCATGTCCTTTAGTCAAAAATAATTATGAATCTCTTCTTTTGTAAAGTTCTGAAAATCTGTCGTGGCTGGGATTCGAATATCTGAGAATAATTTTGGTGTTTCATTCCCAGTTTTTTATTGATATTCATCGTCACTTTTTTATCAGTCAGTCAGTCAGTTAATAAATGAATCCTCGTATCAAATGTAACCATTTCTGAAAAACATCGTAAACTATTATTCATCCAAGTGTAAAAACCTTGACTCCAAGTCAACTTCCGCAGAAGAAGGATTTTGAAAGTGGTCGAATAATACCACCTTCGTGTTTAGAACCATTTTAAAAAAACTGGTCTATTTTTCTGCCGAAATACAAGTTCAGTTAGATAAAGTAAAACTATAACTGACTCCTTTATAGAGAGAAAGCAAATGTCTCACTTTACTTTATTTATATTTTTATTTGTTTTTCCATTCTAAAACATGTAGGTCATCGGAATGTTTATACTGAGAACAGAATCTCTAGTGGTACTCCATACAGTACAGGGAAATGAAAAAAATAAAATAAAAACATGAAAACACAAATATTATTCCAATAAACTCACTTCAAGATTGTCTGCGAAATAAAATCATGGATTACATTTTTCTGATGCATGTTTTGTATCATAAAAATTGCAACATTTTTGTAGATGAGAAAATAGAAACAATCTCCGGATGCATTTTTATTTATTTATCAGCATAAATCCAGTTTGTATGTTATACATAAACAGTGCACGAGTATTATGTATCCATATAAAAATTTGATTCATAAGTATAGGGTTTTTTTATTATGAGCTCGTCGAAGTTAGAGGCCGGTGTTGACCATTTTGTTTCGGCTTTGTCTCTCTATCGCATCTATTCCGATTCTTTATTATTCTACTATACGAGTACATACAAAAATCTCCATTATAAGTTATACGCTTGGGAAGCAGACCCAAATTACAAAATTATACCATCTTCCCATGAACGAGACATGAATTGACCACCAAAATCATTAAATTTGGGTAAAATCGATTGACTTTTTCTTGTGGAGTTTTCTGGCTCGCAGTTCTTTTTTATGGTGATTTGACATGCTTAATAGAATAATAAACTACATATTAGACAGACAATACCGAAACATGGCTTGCAAAATTGAATCGCTGTTATTAAAAAATCCTTTGCTATACGTATGGATTACTGAGGGCCTACTTTGACGGTTTTTGTAAAATGATCCACCAATAGTAGTTACGTGTACTGTAGACTTATAATGCCACCATAAAGTACAGACAGGCCAATAAGACCTGAATACTATTCAATTAGTTATTTGATACTAAAAATCCATAACAAGTTTCATTAAAATCGGGCGAAACGTTCGAGAGTTATCGAGGAACAAGCATACAGATACAACGGATGTTTAAATAAAAATCGTCGAATTAAAAATAGACTTCACTAAATAAATTTGAATAAATTGCAGACCACTTCTGTCATAAGTTGCATTGGTAGCCTTCAAAAACGTGAAACCAAAAAAATCAGATAAAAGTAAAATCAGAGACTGCAAACCACAACACAATTTATTAGACTTTCATGCTGTCCTAGAAATTCGATCATTGTAGTGTTCTATATAAACAGATTGCCCGAGGAAAGTTTTTCTTTTTGCTTGATTGAACTTCAATTTCATTATGCAAATGACGGTGAAAATGACCCTTCAACCCACATCTTTCTGCCTTGTGGTACAAATAGCGTCTCCTTCAAAACATCATTTTCTTTTCTTTGAAAGAATTCTACTCGCTTTATAGTTGTATAGCGGCATACGAGCATTAATAATTATTAGAAAGTTTAAAAACTTCTAAAAGAACTTTATGATCATTTGGTTTTGATCTTATTTCACCACACTAAACGAAAATACAATTTTATTTGATAAAAATGATAGGGGCGGGGGGGGGGGTTGGCTATAAATGGGATCCCTGAAAATGGTGCTTAACTGAGACCGAATGGAACATTTCAAACGAAATTCAAAGTTTAGACGAGTTACTACAGGATAGAAAATCGATTTTTTGGTAAACCTTTTAACGTTGCTTGGTGCGTTCTGTGTGAACAAAAAGTGGATGCACACTAAATCATAGTTTTTGATGGTGATTTCAAATATAGCGTCAAAATTTTAAAAAGCAATTTNTTTTTTTTTTTTTTTTTTTTTTTTTTTTTTTTTTTTTTTTTTTTTTTTTTGTCTATTTCAAATGTGATTTGACATATGAAAATTAATTATTTTTCTATGGTTTTCTGTGTAAAAAGTTTTTTAAAATTCGAACACGATCTTTTTCTACGAACTTACGCCACAAATATCAAATGAAAGAAAAATAAATACAACTTTACACGGGTTTTCCCTCTATGAGCTCGTTGTATATATCTCTGTGATCTTTTCGTAAAAAAACAAGCATTGTCAAGATATCAAGAGTTTTTTATTAGCCTTCAGGCCTTGCCTTTTTCACATATTTTATATTTTGAATTCAAATAAAGGCCTTTCACTTAGTTTTCTTCCTGCGTTATGGAAAGTATGAACGTAATGCAATAAAATATTCATTTCTTCTTTCTGTTCCACCCTTTCCCTCCACTCTCACTTTGTTTCATATATTTCTGTACATACTTATATGCGGTAGGAAAGTCACACCGTTTTTACTTTCCTTGTCCTATAAGAAGAAAGTATTGTAATTCATTGTAATTTTTCATGTCTAGTGTTCAATGCCGAAACATGTTTTCGGGTCCCCACAGCCCCAATCTTGAATTTCAGCCATTGGTCCGTGTGTCTATCTCTCAACAAGATATCTCAAGAATGGTTAATGCTAGAAAGAAATACAATTTGGTTTTTTAAAAAACCACGAAGCTTTTACTTGAAATGCAATCTACTGCTTGAGATTTTTTCAGTTTTCTCGAATCCTGCTTAAAATGATAACGGTTAGAGGTATAGCTTCAAATTAGTGGCAATGCATATCAGTTTTATACATAGAACACACTACAATTTTAATCTACTCTTGTCAGTTTTGTATGCTTTTTACCACTTTTGGGAGATTTTCACAAATCCTGCCTAAAAAAATTGTAGTATAACAATATTTTATCTTCTATGGGAAGAGAAAATAAAAAGCTAGAGTTGAAATTTGGTGCCTTTGCAAAATCAATTATATGTATGGATTTGGACTTGACCTTATTTTTCACCTCTATGTTTTTTATGTTGAGTGCACACTACACGAAAAATAATACCGTTCTTGAGATATGTTGTGCATTATCTGATGCAAACACGGACCAATGGCTGAAACTTGAAATTTGGGCTCCGGGGACCTCAAAAAGTGTTTTGGTTTTGAAAACTCGACATCGAAAAATTCAGCCTATTACAATACTTTTCTTCTTATTATTTTCTTTTAAAATAAATTTAATTAAACAAAACACAAAAACAATAAATATATATATAAAGAAACTAGGTTCGATGCATGATCAGTTTACATTCTAGTCGAGTAGATTTATGGAGGGTGATTCATACATGCTTTTTGGTGTTTTGTTTTAATCTTCTTCTTTTTTTAGATGAGGAAATTCTTTTTATTTCGTGAGATATAAAGGTTGTAACCAAATGCTAACGACAAAAAAACATGCTGAATAGTACATAAAAAAATTAACTTATTTCCTCTAAGACAAAATCCAGAAAAATGCTTCCTCTTCGCTCTTCGATTTTTGGAAGTTAGCAAATAAAAATCGATTTTTTTTAATAATAACAAAAAAATAAGAAACCAACCAGGAATCGCAGAACGAGTATGAAACTCCATTCTTCGAAGGGCGGAGGCGCGTATCACTGCTGATGGAAGCCACTTCGAGCAATTCCCGTAACCTCCCCGGATTGCATAACTTCTAAACCGTAAGTCGGAGAGAAACAATATGAAGAGCTTTTTTTGTTTATTTTTAAACGGAGATATTTTGTTATCCATCTTGCAATTAGTTGACCACCAAAAAGTTTGGGCCATTTTTCAAGCCAGTACCCCCCGTATCTCCGACCCTGGTCATTGTACAATTATGGGGCCCTTGTCAAAAGATGCCCCAAGAAAAGTTTAGGGAACAAATTTTTTGTTTCATCGAAATATCTGGAGCAGTTTTTTGTTATTAAAGAAAATTGATTTTTATTTGCCAACTTCCAAAAATCGTAGAGCGAAGAGGAAGCATTTTTCCGGATTTTGTCTCAGAAGAAGTAAGTTTATTTTTTATGTACTATTCACCATATTTTTTTGGTCGGTGACATTTTGTTACACCCTGTTATTTTCTTTTTTCAAAGAAAGGTAAAAATTTTATTTCTTATTCGAGTAAGATAAAAGAAGAAGAAAAATCTGACATCTGACAAAGCCATATGATTTTTTTATTACATTTTACTCGTACTTATTTCTGACATTTTTTGAATACTTTTGAATGTACTTTGCTATGTGGTATGTATGTATGTATGTACAAAATCTACAGAGATGTGAGTAGATTTTCCTCACAATTTTATCTTCTGCTTTTGTTCAAGCATTCACTCAAACTAAGATCGCCAGGCCTTCTTCGATAGGTGGGAAATAAATTCCATGCATTCGTGCCGTAACCTCTTCTGTTCAAAAGATTGTTATAACTGTTCTCGATCTTCTGCCATTCGTTTCGCATTTGTCTAAGATGTGATTCTCATCATTTTTTTCTCATCGGTCACTACTTACTAATTTGTCTTTCTCTCTCACATCCTTTCATTTTGCCTACTTAGATTTTGATTAGGAATGACCCGGCCGAGCGTAGCTCAACTTTCTATTTAGTACCTCACATTTTCTTGTCTCGTTTTGGGACCATAATTGAGATCTTATTTTTATAGAGAATTTTCAAGTTTTGCCAAAAAATATCACATCTCTAATAGTGTTAATGTTGAGGAGTAATCTCTATTTTGATTTAATATTCAGATTATGAGTTTTCGATTTTTTTACAAACTCTCTTTAAATAACGACCATAAAAATTTCATCGAAAAAGAAAAAAATTATCAAAAAGTTGATAAAAAAATAAAATTGTGTTTTTGTTTCCATTAGACTAACGCCCTATAATGTTGGGAAAAAGTTCCAATTTTTTTTTTTTTCTTTATCAGTCTTCAGATACCGTTAAGTTAAACACGTCTTGCTAAAGTTTAGCCAACTCCATTTTTGTGGCAAAGTTTTTTACGCGTTTTTGATGATTTTTTTGCAAAAACTTATAGCTCTCCCATTTGCTTGGGGTAAATGGTGTCAGTAAAATTCTTACATAAATATTCAAAGAAAAGTGTATTTGTGGTATCTACCAACGCTCTTTTTTGGCACTTTTAAATGTTTCGATATACTTCATAGTGATCATAAAAATCTTCTATTAAAGATAACCTTTTGTTGGTGCCTTGTCGTCATATAAAGATGGTGCTTTGTTGTCATTCAATTACTCCCTGATCCCATGGGGGATGATTTTCCCAACGAGAGAGATCAATGGCGGTATTTGAAGATGCATATTATCTACTCACCGAGAGGAGAAAGACAGCTTCATTAAGTGACGGTTCTAAGCCTGCGTAAATACAGAAGGTTTGGTGTTAGGAAGGACAGCCTGAGAACAGTTATAACAATGATAAAAGGTCATCAAAAAAATTCGCGGTTTACGGTGCCAGGAAACGGTTTCAGCTAAAGAGAGTAGGCACTGAACAGAAGTTTGTGGCATGGTAGAATGAAATTTTCGATGTCGAGTTTTCAATGCCGAGACACGTTGAAGTCCTTAGAGCCCATACTCGGGTTTAAGCCATTTGTCCATGTGTGTCTGTCGGTCTGAAAACAAGACATCTCAAGGAGGATAAGTGCTAGAGACTTAAAATTTGGTATGTATTTCATTTTTATGCTAATCCTTCAAACGCACGAGACTTTTGGTTCAAATCGAATCTACCGTTGGCGGTATTTTGCCTTTTTTGTGTCTCAATCCTGCCTTAAATAAAAATATATAAATTTAATCAAAATCTTAATTTTCCAGTTACCAAATAAAATTAATATTAATGTTATAATAATTTTCCGGTAATGGGTAAAATATATTTTATATGAAGTTTTCAGCTTGATGTTTGGAAAAAACGGTTTAACAACGAAAATCTCCGAATCTTTACAGTATAAACAAAATCTTTTGACTGAAACGAAAATCTTTTTGGACCATTTTAGAAGATTATGTTGTTCAAAGCAATCTGAACATTGCCACAACATTAATCCTTATTCAAGAAAGCTTGTTCATGTGAAAAGATATCAAAAAGGTATTAAAAAAAGTCGGAGGAAAAGAAAAAAAAAACTCGTTTAATAGAATGAAGATGGCAAAAGAAGAATTGAAAAATGTGATTTTTTTTTTTCTTCTCTCTAAATCTCCACTCTTTACTTAACTTCTTTATTTTTTTTTATTTTTTTATTGTTTTAAAAGAAAGAAAAACATTTTAAAAATTATCAAAATAAAAACAAAGATTAAATGAAAGCAGAATGTAATAAAAGATAAATGAAGATAAAGATTATACGAAAAAGAGAAGAAAGTTTTGAAAAATGAAACGTTAATAAATTATTCAAGTAATGGCATGATTTTGACTAAGCTAGAGAAACATTTCAGTTGGGAAGATAAGAATAAGAAAAATATGAAAAAAGAAATGAGCAATAAAAATTAGTAGTCCAGGCATTCTAGATGTTTCTTTATGATATTTTTTGGTCAGTGAAAAGAGATTTAAATGCACCTGGAAAAGGCATTTAGAAATGTGTTAGAAGGATAAGTTATTGAGCAGACAAACACGAATGTTTTGAAATTATGAAGGTCAAATAAATGCACTAAATTGTTTTTCGTAACGCTATGCCTCGGGGGAGGATGGGCAAGGCAAGAATGGAATGAGGAGATAGAGAAGTGAATTGAGAGAAAATGTCATATAAGACAAATATGAAAGTGTTAAAGAAATAAAACGAAACAATCCCTAAGAAATAGTATCAAATTTTCCTCGCCATTTTTTTTTTTAAATGAATGACCAATTAGAATTTTTTTCGTAACGTCTCCTATAATTCCTACTATGTTATTAAATTTTCAACGGAAAATAATACTTTTTGCAAGCGCAATGAGAACTATTTTTGTATACAAAATATAATACTTTAAATTCCCTTGCTTGCTTTTTACTATGATGATACAAATACAAAGCCCAGTTGGTATATAATTCGACTCATTGATTAGTCCATTTCTTAGATGTAAAACATCAGTTAACCAACCTTATTTTTGCTTTTATTTTTTTCTAAATTGACTGAGCTGAACACAAAGAGGAATGGGAAGAAATGAAGTGAATAATAATTTAAGACACTTTCACGAAGAAAAAAATGCTGAAATAATTTGACTGAAAATGAAAATCTTTTTGTGGTGTGAAATTATATCTTTCTTTCAAAAAGACACTCCAATGTTAAAACGAGGAAGAAGAAGGCAATTTGCGACCTTATTAATATGATGATGTCTTCCAACTTTCAATTTACCGAAAAAGTATCCTTTATATTTGAGTGAGTGAACGACTTACTGAGTTACTGAACTGGTATAACAATTTAGCTTTGTGGCCTTTGTGATTTATAGATGTTTTTCTTGGCGTTGCAAAACTAGCGTTTTGCTTGATAAAGTAAACATACTTATTCACTAGCAATTTATAGTACTACAGTAAAGTTGATTGGAGCGGAGTTGAATTGCGAAGTCGATTTGATTCGATATTTTGACAAGATTGAATTGAGAATTAATACTCTTATACAAGTCATCAACTAAGAAAAAGCGCGAAGTTACAGTACATTGACGTTTAACTGAATACCCTTAAAGTTCACAAAATGTAAAATAGAAATGACTTTTTGGTTTCAACACACTGTATATTCTGTATAATGCTAAGCTCTTTCTCGGAATAACAAATACTGTTAATGTTAAATCAAATACCTACACTACAGTATAAAAGCACACATTAAACAAAGATATTTGCTTTTGCCTGGATCTACACATTTGTATATGGTCGGTCGCACTTTAGCGAGAAATTCAAAACATTAAAGAAGGAGATTTCCTTATAAATGGAAAATACGGCATAGAATATTCGAGAACAATGCTGAGCTTTCCATATCCATTAGAACAACTTTCCGGACTGCTTTCGAAATACAAAATGAAATGCAAAGGATTAAAATTTCGTGTATTCCATTTTCCTCAATATATACAGGGTAGATTCTCTTTTCAAAACAAAAGTGGACAATTTTCAAATTTTGTAAAATATTCATCTTCTCAAGGGATTCACTATGTCTCTGTATATTAATCCGGAGATGTTCAAACCTTTAAAATGTCTCTTTTCCCTATATATGGCTTTTAAATGGACTTTAGAATATCATATAATTTATGGAAAAGGGATTTTAAAGCTTCATTAAAATTAATTAATGCCCTAGTATATAATTTTATTTTGAAATACCTACTTGTACTATGCGGTGGTTTTATATTTATTATGAAAAAAGGTTGTATGGTGCAGAGAACAAAAATGAGTAATTCAAGTTTAGTAATAATTTACAGCAGCTTGTGGGAATCTTGAGATGTAGGTAAACTAAAAGACCCTCCACGGACGTCGAGAAGTTGACGAAAGGGAACACCATCCTGGCATGCGCCCCAAAACTTCAAAAAGACTGAAATATGACTTGAAGATATTTCAATTTATTATTTCTTTAATTATTTCCGAGCTTTATTAGAACTCACTCAAAAATTGGGACACCACGAGGCCCAAAAACTGATCAGAATAATTGAAAAAATTTAATAAACATAATGAATGTTCATGCTAAGTTGGAACAAAATTTGTCATCTCCACTGAAAATATATTAATTCTTCACATTACAGTTCATATTGAATCCTGTGAGACATAATTTGTCATCTCCACTGAAAATATTTTCATTCTTCACATTACAGTTCACATTGAATCCTGTGAGACATAATTTGGCAACTCCACTGAAAATATTTTCATTCTTCATATTTCAGTTCACATTGAATCCTGTGAGACATAATTTGTCATCTCCACTGAAAATATTTTCATTCTTCATATTTCAGTTCACATTGAATCCTGTGAGACATAATTTGTCATCTCCACTGAAAATATTTTCATCCTCCACATTACAGTTCACATTGAATCCTGTGAGACATAATTTGTCATCTTTACTGAAAATATTTTCATTCTTCACATTACAGTTCACATTGAATCCTGTGAGACATAATTTGTCATCTTTACTGAAAATATTTTCATTCTTCACATTGAATCATGCCTGCGGGACATAAATTGGTATCTCCACTAAAAATATTTTCATAGTTTACACTATAATTCGCATTGAATCCTGTGGATCATAATTTGGTGCCTCCACTAAAAATATTTTCATAATTTACACTATAATTCGCATTGAATACTGTGGAACATAATTTGGTGCCTCCACTAAAAATATTTTCACATTATAGTTCGCATTGAATCCCGTGAGACATAATTTGGCGTTTCCACTAAAAATATTTTCATTGTTTGCACTATAGTTCGCATTGAATCCTGTAGGACATAATGTGATTTTGGTCTGTGGAGAAAACTTACAAACCATGTACCCATATTGAACTCAATGAGCCTGGGTTGAGCCGGGAATAGTCACCAAGTTAAATCTCGCTGGACGTTTCTTACCTCCTTTGATCCTACGGGAACTGATGTATTCAATTACTCATATCCTGTATTTATTTATCTTTAATAAAAGCACGGTTATAAATCATTTTGAAAGTAAACTAAGTTTTTTTTCGCATTTTATTGTTACAGTATTTTGAACCCTCAGTCTCTAGAGATATCTGTTGACCCACTTCCTACCTCATGACACCGAATAAGAACCATGATTGTGATAATAAAGTTACCTCTAAAAACTTTGTCTTCTTTAGAGACATAAAATGCCCTAAAAATGTGTCCTCTGTCTCTGTCGATGATGATAATAAAACCTAGTCTATATACATATCCTATATTTATATGGAAATTATATGGATTACTAGAAAATTATTATTAAGCTTAAGAGAGTTCTAAACAGAGGTGTAGGTTCAATTTTTTTGTTGGAAATGATTTTGAAGTACTGAAAGGCTTCTTCTTTTGCTTAAATCTCTTTAACAACATTTGGTCATTCGGGACGGGGGTTTTACCCTCCATTCGTTGGAAACTTGCAAACCAGCTACCCACATTGACCCAACTTAGCCTGAGTCGGGTCGGAAAAATAGCCAGCATCACGAGGGCACGAACCCACGTGGACACCCACATGGTGTAATCTAGATGGACGTTCCTTAACTTCTGGGATCTAACAGGAACTTGTGTATTCAACGTGCCATAGACGCTGGCATAGAGGACTTCTATAGCAACCATAGTGTTAGGGTTTGTATGAAACAGCTTATTCTGTACGTATTAGAATAAACATTGCACAGTAAGATGAAGCTCTACTTCTACTTACAGAGCTGTAAATATACATGGTTACACTAGTCCACATTGATTCAGGAGTTCAAAATGAGACTTTTTTTCTCTCAAATACATACAAATCCCACCCAATATTGAGATATTGAACAAAATCAAATAGCTTGAGTTTTCTGTGTTATACCTTGAGTAGGTAATATTTAATTTCAGTCAGTTTTACTTTTAGGTATTCATTCACAGCTCTTGTCCCAGTTTCATTTTATTGGATGAAAAGTAGTCCTTTTTGGGTGATTACCAGTTTTTGGTCATAATCTGTTAATTTGGTAGAGAAAAAGTTTAAGTATACTCCTTCATTCTGAAAGATAATTAAACTTGTGTAACCCAACCGAGCATTCAAATTATGGGGGGAGGCGGGGCTAATAGTCAAGCAAGATCTAAGTTGTTTTTTTACCTTTACATTTATGCCATTATCTCGTTGGTATAAGCTACATAGTAATCGCCTCATCCATTTACCACTAGTCCCTATTACCATAGCTATTCAGTTGTCCTCACGAGCCCACGAGTACAACCAGACAAAGTAAAAAACTCTGCCAATGTGACACATGGGTTTATTCTTTTCTGGCAAAAAATAATAAACCTTTTTTGGGCTCCCTAAAAAAATTGTGTGGGGGCAAAAAAAATTGAGGAGGGGTCTCGTGACGATTTCAAATCTGGGACGTAATTAGACCCTAACTTTGACATACCTACTAAATTTGAAGTCTCTGGCTCTTACCATTCTCTTTTTAGACAGGATTAATGAAAACCACTTTAAAGCGGTAAAAACCGTCAGCGGTATATTTGATTGAACCCAAAATTTTCGGGGCACAACTAGAGCTCAGATGGGACCTACATATTTCGTACAAATCATTCAAAGCTAAGTTAGCTAAGTGGCGAAATTGCCCATCGCGGCGGGCGGCGCGGCGGGCAAACGTTTTTTTTTTTTCATTCGATTTTTGGATTCTACGTACCTTGAAACGTATAATATCAAATTNTTCAGGGGGGGGGTAATTTTTTTTCGTGACGCCACCATTTTTCAATTTTCGTATTTTAAATTTTCAAAAACTCATCTCTTTTCTTGATAATATTGTTCTTTACTAAACCCTCATTTGTCCCTTGTTTCCAATCATTCATCCTCCACTGATGTCCTATTCAGTATACTATACAGGATAATCTCTCCCTGTGGTAACATAAAATGGAGGACTGCTGTTTTATGTAAATTTTGCGTTTTATGCAAAATAATAATATTGTTATGAATTATTTTATGAATTGCAAAATGATGAACTTTTGTGTAATTTTAATATTTTAATACTTTGTGGAAAACCTATTACACGCTTGTTAGTTTCGTAAAATGTAAATAGGGAGGGGGTCAACATGTGACGATAATTGGAAAGGAATCTTGTTCTGTGATCACTCTGTCAATAATGTAAACTCACAATTCCCACATAAATGGGATAGTACCATTTACCCCAAAGTAATCTTGAAAAATCTGGTTTGAATAGATGAGAAATGTCGTGTGATGACACAACATTTCTCATCTATAAAAAAATCGAGACGTGTACAATACATAAAATTGAAATGGTAAAAAGAATGTCAAGTCTCTTACTATTTACTTTTTATGCCAGATTCCTGAAAATTGCTAAAAAACCACCAAGAGTAAATTCAGTTTCAACCAACAGTGTTATTTTGTATTGCGTTTATGCACATTAATATAAATGGGCACCAAATTTAAAGTTCTACGCTTTTAGGTGGAATTATTTAAAACTGCTAAAAGCGGCCAAAAACCAACATCTGTAACTTTGATTTCAACCAAAACCTTCGTAATTCGTTCCGGGAATATATTTGACGTAAATATAAAATTTCAAGTCTCCGGCACTTACTGTTCTTGAGATATCTTGTTTACAGACGGGCAGACACACACATACAATGGTTGAAACTCGAAATTTAGTTTCTGTAAACCCAAAAATTTGAGCCCAATTCAATACTTTCCTCCTTATAGGATAATGAAAGTAAAAACTGGTTAAAAATATTTTCTATTTCAAAATGAGATAGGTATGTAACATAATTATGAATATACAAAAGAGTGTCTCAGAATAATCGGACAACCTCATTAAGTTTTCAAAGCTTTAGGTAACAGGCTGAGAAGCTCATTTGATTGAGGTGGTGCATTCATAACCAGGAGACTGTTGGTTCGAATCCAACTGCATCCTCGACTATTCAAATTACTGATCATAAAAGATCTAAATAAAAGTCGCAATGATAATTAGAGACAATTTGAACCTGTTGAATAATAATAAAAAGCTCTGGGGATTGGAAAGTTTACGGTAGTGTTTTAAACTCGCGGAGTGACATTGTTAGACGAAAGTGTCGATTCCTTGAGAAATTTTACAAATATTTTTTATTTAAATCAAATCCAAATGAAATAATTTTCCTTTGAGTTTTTGTCCTCAAAAAAATAATCCGTGGTGAAGCTAGAGGGTTAAAATTTTAGTTTTGTGTCACCCGTTATAAGCTTTGAAAATAGTTTCTCACTACTGATACACAATAAGTGAAAATGGTTTCTCATCCACTGATACACAATAAGTGAAAATGGTTTCTCATCTACTGATACACAATAAGTGAAAATGGTTTCTCATCTACTGATACACATTAAGTGAAAATGGTTTCTCTTCCACTGATACACAATAAGTGAAAATGGTTTCTCATCCACTGATACACAATAAGTGAAAATGGTTTCTCATCTACTGATACACAATAAGTGAAAATGGTTTCTCATCTACTGATACACAATAAGTGAAAATTGTTTCTCATCCACTGATACACAATAAGTGAAAATGGTGTCTCATCTACTGATACACAATAAGTGAAAATGGTTTCTCATCTGTTGATACACAATTATTGAAAAAGGTTTCTCAACCAATCATACACAATAAATGAAAATGGTTTCTCATCTACTGATACACAATAAGTGAAAATGGTTTCTCATCCACTGATACACAATAAATGAAAATGGTTTCTCATCTACTTATACACCATAAATGAAAAAGGTTTCTCATCTACTCATACACAATAAATGAAAAAGGTTTCTCATCTACTCATACACCATAAATGAAAAAGGTTTCTCATCTACTCATACACAATAAATGAAAACGGTTTCTCATCTGCTTATACACCATAAATGAAAAAGGTTTCTCATCTACTTATACACAATAAATGAAAAAGGTTTCTCATCTACTCATACACAATAAATGAAAAAGGTTTCTCACTACTTATACACCATAAATGAAAAAGGTTTCTCATCTACTCATACACAATAAATGAAAAAGGTTTCTCATCTTCTTAGACCATAAAAGGTACACATTGTCACTTTGCTGTTAAAAAAAATATTATCAGGGTTTAACATAAGATTGAGTTGCAAATCAATTTTATTAACTTTTTATATTTGTAATCAAATTAATTACATTTTTCTTTTGTTTTGTTTGATTTCAGTGTAAAAGGAACATACCTGGATTCACGTCAATCGTAAGTTAAATTATTATTTTACTCATCAGCTTTTGTGCTAAATCCTGTCACATCAGAATTAGTTTTAACTGTTAAAATGTTTGATTAATACTCACAATAAAGGACTATTTTGTCATTTACATTTCACGTTTATAATGAAATGTGGGATTTGTATTGATTTTATTATAAAGTATGTTGATTGGTTTGTCATTTTTATCCATCGAGATTAGTATAGGGGCCTGAGATTGCGAACTTAATAAAATTGAAGCTCGCTTAATTAAAAAGGACGGATTTATTGCAACTACCAGATCTATTTAGTTATCTATCTACAAACAGGGTTTGCACATTCTAGTTGTTGTCCCATAGGATTTTACATGTAAATTTCGACTTATGGTTGGCATATGCCCCCAACAAATATGAGCAAATTTGTTTCAAATTGTGTCCATATTTTTGCACAAGTTGTTCAATTTTGATATTTCTTTTTCATCGCCATTTCTATCATTTTCTTCTTCTTCATTTTCTTCTCTTTTTCGTTTCAAATTTCCTTTCATTTCCTTAATTTTGTTCTCTATGCATTCAAATTCACAAAATTTATTTCCTTCAATATATTTATCTTTTTTAATAATGATTTTCATCTCATCTTCATTCTGCTCCTTCATGGGCATCATATTTCATGTGTCATAATATCTTTTCGCTCTCTTAGAAACATTCCTCATTGTCAAGATGTAACGCAATATCATTTTACTATTACAAGTTCGTACATATTCAGATAGATTTTTTTGCTTAACATCTGTCATTCGAGACGAGGGGTTTACACTCCAATCACTGGAAGCCTGCAAACCAACTACCTACATTTGTTTCACCCAGCCTGGCTTAGATCGGGAACCTAAGTATCCACCAATTAAAACATCTCTGGATATTATTTAATTAGAGTGATCTTATGGGAACTGTCATTGTCCAGATAGGAACAGAAAGCCATTCAACTTTCATTTACTAGTGACGGACGTCTCTGTGGCAGAGTGTACATCACACTCGGCTTGCACCAAAGAGGTTCCGGATTCGATTCCTGGACGGGACGAAAAAATGATTTTTTTTTCTTCGAATTTTCTGCTTGGTCTGGTTGTGTTTGGGGGTAACTCAACCTCCTAAGGACAATTGAGTAGCTAGGATAATAGAGCCAAGTTGTAGTATTAGGTGGTAAAAATGGTTCAAGTGTAGCTTAGGCTTAAAGTGAATTTTGAAAATACTTTATAATACTATGATGACCACAAACATTGTGACATAATAACACAAAGAAATATACTTTTACATTTTAATTTACTAAAAAAGTGAATTTTGAAAATAATTTATAATACTATGATGCCCACAAACATTGTGACATAATAACACAAAAAAATATACTTTTACATTTTACTTTACTAGAAAAGTGAATTTTGAAAATACTTTATAATACTATGATGCCCACAAACATTGTGACATAATAACACAAAGAAATATACTTTTACATTTTAATTTACTAGTAGTGCCCGTTGAAAAATCAGCAGAGATGGCTCTTAAGGGGTACGTTCGAAAGTTATTATATTAATATCAAATCCTTGTCTTTAAGGTGTGACTTAGAACAGTTTACACAGCTTACCTAGTTGTTTTTATAATACTTAGCTAATTTGATTTCTTCCAGAATTAAACATAATATGCAGCGTGTCCCAGAATGACCGGTTACAACCCCCCCTTCCTAAAATTTTGGACGGCTTGGATTTTTTGAATTCTGTTAGTCTCTAGGGATTGAAAATGGGGCATGGTATGGATTGCAAGAAATTACGCCTTCAGATAATTACTTTTTCGGAGTTGCTTCATTGCATGATAAATTTATACCTACAGACATTTTGTGCGCATGACCAAAGTACTTATCTACCGTATTTAATTAAATTATTAAAGAGCTCCGCAGAGAAATATGTTTTCCGAAAGTGTTGTCTGAAAGCTTTACGAGATTCTTGTGGTCTCATATTTTATTTATATTTCCTGGGATGAGTTTCAGATAATGGCGTGGCAAAGTATTGTCCATAGAGAAATAACAAGGATAATACGTAAAGTGAAATTACTTATGTAGATTAAAAACCTATTGGAGTTGGTGCAGAATATTAATGGAGCCCAAAGGAATTAGTTGTATAGGCTTGTATAGGAGTTATCAGTTATCAGAATACCATCGAATTACTTCTCTGTAGTAAATTCAATGAAACTTGGGATTTACTGCAGCTTGTGTAAACTATCATATTTCGGGGTGCGGCACCTGTTTGTAACTTATCAAATTACTTCTTTAGAACTCAATATCGGCCAATTTCTAGAAAAGTTTTTTTCAAAAATGAGGTCTGTACAATACACAATAAATGGGACATCAATTGCACCTGTATTTTTATTTTATTGAAAATTTCAGAAGTACTATCAATATGTTTTCCTTTTTATATAAAGAATTATTAAAAGTCATTAATTTCACGAAAATGTGAGTGACATTATTACTTGAGTTTAATACTAGCCGCCCATAGAATATTCAGTTTACCATAGAGATATGTTTAACTTTAAACAAGGATGCAGAGAACAGAATCAATACCTAGTGCGGAAATGTGTATATGGAGGAAAATGATGAAAGTAAACTTGACAGAGGGAATGAGAAATAATGAAATTCTAAGAAGAGTAAACGGAGAAATAAAAGTATTGAAGACAGCGAAACAAAGGAATTGTGAAATGTGAACCAGAGCATATAAGGAAAAATAAAAAGGGGACCTGGAAGATTACAAACAACATCGATCAACAATGCCTGAAAAAATGGTAAATAAATTTGAATCACCCGGAAAATAATAGTTAAACCTGCAAAAAAAATAGTATAATCCACTTCTTCTTCTTTAACTTCACCCTTTCCTAATTATATTTGAGGTTAATGTTGCCTTTCTTAATTCTAATATGCCACAACCATTTGTTTGGTACCTACCCGTTTTAGCTGTTACCCTTTCCTGGCACGGTAACCGAGTTTGTTCTCACAGTATCAATAGAAACTGCGTAGAAACTAGCTTTTGTTGCTAACGACCTCTCATCATCGGTTTGAAGCAGAGTTTTTTTAAAAACAGGATACCTTTCCTATCATCAAACCTTCTGAATATACACGGGCTTAGGACCGTCACTTAATGTTGACTACATTAAATACAATTAATAATAAAAAGGATCATAAAATTAATTATATGGCGTCCACTATGCAGTAAGGGACTGATTCCAAAAGACCATTTTGAGCCGAATTATAAATTCTCTCAAATTTCCCTCTATCCAGGATGCGATGATATTTTTGTAAATCCGGATACCGGATACCTTCGTCCAAAAGGAGAGCCACAGTGGGAGTGACGATGTGTCGAACAGCGAATGTACATTTCTAATGTTGGATAGTCGACAGTTGAGTTTTCTGTTTATTGTGTCAATTCTCTCCTTCTAATGGTCCATAGAAGGGGAGATTTTTTTAAATATTTCTCGGAATGACGCAATGTAATCAAGACTATACACAGCACAAAGATAGGAAAAGAAAAGTTCAGGATTGGATGAAGTAGAGAATGTGGCGTAAGAGTTTATCGTTCTTCCGATTATATGACCTAAATGATAAAATCAATCAAACGATTGAAAACACTATGCAGAACATCAAAATGTAAATCAGGTCCAAACTTGACAAGGATCGCTGTTTCCTTACTCTTTATTTCGTTAATCTCTTAAGATTAAATTCCTGCAATGATCCAATTTGTTTACATTAACAGATTGATTTCCCGTTTACTTCATAATATGATATTACACTCGTATACAAGAATATTGAGAACAATAAACATTCATAGGCAATCATGAGGAAAGAAATAAATCCAGCTTAAATTATGTTTCACGGTAAAAGGGAGGATGAAGAGAGCAAACCTTGTATTCAATACGAACAAGCAATGGAAATTTCTTCATGGCAAAACAATTTCAGTCGACAAAAATAAGAGAACTTTGGTTCAAGCATGAGCAAATAGGCTTAAACAAACATAACAAACCGATTGTTCATCTGATTTCGATGAAATTTTCTGGGATTAACAGGTTGTGTGTTCAGATGCGTCGGAATTTTTAAATAGAAGATCAACTGTGCTTTCGTCTGAGCATGTGCAAACGTGTTTAACTTTATGGAACTACTTGTGATAAGAATTGTAGACCTCACTCACTTAAATTTGATGAAAAATACAATTATAAAAATCAGAGACACTAACTAAATTTCATTAAACAAGAGTAAGGAATGTTTAACATAATCCCACTATGTATAAAGACAACACGTGTTTTACGTATACCATTCGGTAGCATGACGGAGAAGCACATAGGATAGTTTTTATGTCGATTGATTGATAAATTATCATTTATTTTACTATTTCAAATGATTGTGGACATCACAACAGCACGAGAATGGTCATGCCTCTAAGGTGTCCAACGAAACCGGCGGAGCCGGCTATAATCTCTTATGTATGAAGTTCATTTTCCGAATTGGTATTTTCAAATTTAAAAACAATCTACCTTTACAATGTTTAGATGAATAAGCTTCCCGATAGTGCGATCCAATAGGTGGTCCTTTATAAATACCATCTGGTATAGTTTGGTAGAACTATACCGAATACAAGAAATGGAAAACTATGTTCCACATACATACATACAACATTTTTCAATTTTATATATTTAAAAATCAAGTCCTGTCCGGTGCCTCTAACTTTGAAACCAATCCGCATAATTCTGATTGATCCTAGGGATAGAAATTGGGCCTTGGCCCATTTATTACAACCTAGTAAAATTCCGGGGTAAAGCCTGGTTTCTAATATGAGCAATTGAATGACCATGTCAATCGTTTCAAAAGTAATAATTTGGGGTAGGATCTCTGGGATTTACTTTATACCAAGTTACGTATTTTAAAAAAATAAAAATAATATCCTAAAATAGTATGATAGTTAAGCCTCTTAGCCCTTTCTTAAAAAGAAAATATAGACATGAACTTAGCTTCATATGAAGATGGAGCATTATTTCAAGATCATGAACACATAACAAGCACACGTACATAAATAACACAAGTGTGATAATAAAAGTTTATAAAAATGAATCCTACTAAAAAGTCATCTTTGGCAAACCTTTATGCGGGAATTCGGGCTTTTTTACTATCTCCTCTATCCTTTTTAGTGTACGTATAGTGTTGTTCTGTTCTTCTCCGGAGTGCTTTCGCTTTTCATTCCATACAGAACGGACAAACCCCCAAGACGTCAAAAGAAATAACTTGTACAAGTGTCAGTAGATATACAGTGTATCACAGAATAACCGGTCACTCTCCTTCACATTTGAACGATTTAAATTTCAAATTGTGTAAAGCTCTAGGGATAGAAAAGTGCCCAAAAGGGTTATTTTTAAACTTTGGTAAAATTCTATGGATAAGTGATCCTTGACGTTTGTTGACTGACAGCATTCATCAGATACCATCAAACAATCATCAATACAACACACATCATTGTTATGACATCCTGGAATAGCGTGTCACCATTTGCCGCAATTTTTGTTCTGGGCATTGGTATCCGACGCTATAATTAGATGACAAAATGTTGATTGGGCATCAATACAAAAAAAGCTAAAGACTCGTCTATTGCTGGCGCCGCCCTATGACTTGAAAGAGTTTCTGTGTTCTCTTGATATGCAAACTTCTCTGTGGATCTTCGACGTCTGGAGGATCTTGGGACCCGACGCGACGGTCGGTGTTAGGTGGTCGCTATCCTGACCTCCCGACATTTATTGGTGAATCTTGGGATTTGTCACTCGTCCCTGGCTTTCGTGACATATATGCATATAAATTTGGACGTATCTAGATATACCTTTTACTTTGTATTTTTTGTAATTTTCTTTTCTATTCCCTGTGGAAGCGGTAACAAAAAACAGGATAAGGAATAATTTACCTGCCGCTTTTGTGGTAGCTTCTTTGATGGCTGGCCAGCTTCTTGAATCTTGATGCACTTGAAATTATTTTACGATGTATTTAATTAATTATTATTAGATTATAGATAGTAGACTGTATAGCGGGTGGTAGGTATTTTGGAACTGAATTTTAAAGTTTAAAGATAGGGAAAGATAAGATCGGATGCAAGGAAGAGCCAATCAAATGCCCGGACAGAAATCTATGAAACACTACATGTTCAGCGCAGTAGCGTAAACCTATTTCAAAATATATTACAATGTTAATCGACTCTCGTTAACTCTCAAGAGAGTGATATAGACCACGCTGAGTATCACTGACACTCAACAGTTGATGTGTAACAAATGAAATGTTCCACATAAAGTGAATCCTTAATGAAATACCATCCTTAGGGGATCCAAAATTAAAATTGATAAATGTCACATTTATTTATCACTCGTTACCGTTTATTATGAATTGTATAAAAGGGTGACACACAAAAAACACTGAAATGTGTTATAATAAAGAGTTTGTCCCAAAATGTACGAACATGGGTGTGCGCAACCTTTGAAGTGTATGTAGACGATAATACTTTACTTCATGAACGACATCCAGCCAGACATTTGCGAGAAGGTTGCCGCAATTTTTTTGAGCTCATTAACTGTGGATTACATAAAGCTTGCATTTTTTTATTTTTAATGGTTGGGTATTCATGACCGTAGACATGTAATAACAATATTAAATAATTACTATTATTAACGGCTCAAAAAATGAACATAATAAATTTGTATACCAATTTTCATCAGAATTGAATTTTGGAACGTTTGAGAGTTACAGTGGTAAAAAAAGGACCACAGGCGGCTTTTTCTGTACCACCCTGTGGAAAATGATTTCAGTGAAATTTCCCCCTCCATGTTTGACAGCCACTATACTCAAATGATTTAAACAATGAGATTTGTTACTGTTCTAGCTTTTGTAAAATGACTTGGAAAATTTTGTAAAGTTTATAACGAATGTGGAAACATTCATGAAAAGTACTTTGGATTGATTGGAACTGCTTTTCATCTCCCTCGACGAATCAATAGAATACATCCACAGTGTTTCCAAAAAAGGAGCAGAACTTAATATCTCATGAACGGTTGCGAATTTCGAAAAAAAAAGTTGGCCATTGATAAACACGTGTTGCTTTGTCTAAATGACTTATACAGTGGTTTTCGAATTTTTGGCGTACATGTTAAAAGCAATTCATTTGTGAATGCCAAGTTTTTTCATGATGCACTTTCTCATGTAATCATATTCCTCTGGATGGTATGAATATTTACAGACTTCGGTCTGTTTGTAACAGTTTTTAAAGTTTAATACAAACTGTGGAATATCAGAGACAATCTGTGAATAACGAACGGCTCATCACAAATCGCCTCAAACCACAAAGGAAGATTTGGGCGGGGAATGTTTTTGAATGCAGTGAACATAGTCTGGTCAATCAAGTTTTCAAACGCCAATACAGTGCCCAGAAGAAGGAGAGAAGGACACCCTGAAAAGGGTTGTTCGACAATATCACGCAATGGTATGATGATTTGAAAAAATCAACCAACTTGACAATTGGAGCCAGACAAGATCGGGAATTTTAGAGAGCGCTTATCCAAGGAGACCCACGGAGCCTGTTTGAAACCATTGAGTAAGTACGCAGGAAGCTATAAAAATTGTTTAGGAATGTTTGAAACAAGTTGTTACCTTGTTCCTTATATTATCATAAGATTGTCCAGTGAGAAAATCACATGTTTTAACGTCTATGTTGTGCTTCAATAAACACTATCCACTTATATTCCGAGATACTTAAAACCAACACCGACTCCTATGTGTATGGAAAGGCGGGGCGGTTACTTCTTTCCTTCTAATAATGTTCGTATTAGTTCGAGATTGTGTGTTTGTCAAACTCATGTTATGTTTGGGATGAGAACTTTCAATGGTTTCTTCTTTCCTTTATATAATTACATTTTTATTTTGTATTCTTCTATACGCTTGCCTTCCTTATTAAATCCAAGTATTATTACTTCCTCATTCTTGGAAATTTTTGAAATATATCAATTGACTGAGATTTTTTCTTTGGCGATGTGCTTGTTGAAATTTCAGATTTCTCCTTTTTCATTTATGATGAACAGCTGTAGTGATATTATGTATAGAACAGGAAATATGGTTAGATTGTCCTTTCCAGCACTTTGAACTGGTTTTGTCTCATGCTGTGTCTAGCATTGGTTTAAGATAATTGATCAATTTGTGCGACAAAATTTGAAAGGTTCAAATTTTTATGTACAAGATTTCACTTTTACTAAAGAGCTCTTGTTGCATTCGACGCGTCGGATGCTTTTGATATCTAGTAGTAGTAGTAGTAGTAGTAGTAGTAAATAATATTTGTATTTATTTAGTTTAAATAATTACAATGGTTAATATACAGGGTGTCCATAAAGTCTCACCCCACCCCCCGTATCTCGAGAATGGCTGAAAATATAAGAAAACGCAAAAACACGTATCCCTTAGATTTTGTGGGGGATTAATTTTAGACTAAAAATTTTTTGCGGCCGCACCGAAATGGTACGTAAAAATGCCTAGAAATATTTTTTTATGATCCCAAATAAGTAATTTAGTGAAAAATAGTGTTCCAACAAGATGGTTGTCCCGCCCACTTCGACTGCAGAGTTCGAGCTTTCTTACACCAAAATTTTCAAAACAGCTGGATAGGTTTGGTCTAAGAGGGCTCGATTTCTGCGGTCAAAGTGGGCGGGACAAACATCTTTTTTAGTAAATTACTTCTTTGGAATCATGAAAACTTATTTCTAGCCATTTTTAACTACCACTTCGGTGCGGCCGCAAAGGGAATGGGTCACATGTTCCACCCTGTCATTCGTGAACGGTAGATCCCTGAGAGCTCTGGTTTTCTATAATGAACTCGTATTAACGAGACCTTTAAAATAAGGTGTCACTTGATATACCTTCTCATTTAAGATTTTGAAGTCAGTCGGTGCCTAGCCTAAACCCTAAACGGCTGGCCGAGGCCAAACATTTTTTAGTCTTGTTTTTGCATTTTCTTATATTTTCAGCCATTCTCGAGATACGGGGGGTAGAGTGAGACTTTATGGACACCCTGTATAGAGATAGTATAAAAAAATGTTTAGAGTCACAATTCAAAAATAATTGTAAGGGGCTGATTCGATGTGGTTCAAGAAGCTCCATCAGTGACAGAGGTTGAGAAAACACTATTATTTTTGGCTAGGATGTCTAAAATAAAGCTATATATGATTATAGGACTTTAACGTTTTACATAAGCCAAAAAGAATCCAACAATGTGACACATGGGTTTATAAATTTCATCTTGGTAAAAAGTACCCTCCACCCCCCCAAAAAAATCCTAAAAGCCGTTAGTCCGTCACGTGCCGCCCCCGTACACAACTTAGCGTTGACACATTTGGATATGTAGCTCTCATTTGGTGTCTAATTATATAGCGTTGACACATTTTGATATGTAGCTCTGATTTGGTGTCTAATTATATAGCGTTGACACATTTTGATATGTAGCTCTCAATATATAGCGTTGACACATTTTGATATGTAGCTCGCATTTGGTGTCTAATTATATAGCGTTGACACATTTTGATATGTAGCTCTCATTTTGTGTCTAATTATATAGAGTTGACACTTTTGATATGTAGCTCTCATTTGGTGTCTAATTATATCCCAAAACTCATCGTCGTCACGGTCAATCACATTCACATATGTATATTATATGGGGTTCCATATTAAAAATGTAACAGGTCGTATGTGGCAAAAGTGCCACTCAATGCGGTAATACGTATTAAATTAAATTTTTATTAAATTATTTTTTTTTAATAAATTTTTGGATTCCACATACAAATTTACACGTCGTAAAATTTCAAATTTTGAGTGAGAGGGGTACAGCTAATAAACCAATACGAGCCAGGACATGCCTGTCGAAAGAAATTCCTTTCTACAAAATACAATCCCCAATGAACCCCCCTAATTTGGCCTCTAGTAGGTACTTATAGTATAGGTAGGAATATTGATATGATATTATTGCATCCTTTATGAAAATGTTAGAATATTTGCAACGAAAACAAATACTATTAGAAGTTGTGTGTCTATGCAAATAATGCTAAGATGACATATACTTACTTATATTGTTAGTTTTTCCGCTCGGGTAGAATTATTATACGGAAAATGTAATTTCCTTGAACAGAGAAAATTGAAAATTGTATTTGTTCGTACTGAGAGAAGAGAGCAAAACAAAACGAATAAATATTTATCTGAAAAATTCAAAACAACTAGGAAAAGTTTGTTGTTGCAGGAAAATTGTTTTTTTAGTGTTTACTGTTTGTCATATTATGTCGGAAGCTTTGTGTTCACAAATAAATACAATAAATTTATAGTAGTTTCTTGTTGTTTCTTAATCACCCAGAGGTCCTTGATGAATTTGAAAATATTTGTTTACAAATAAATACAATAACTTTATAGTAGTTTCTTGTTGTTTCTTAATCGCCCAGAGGTTCATGATGGATTTGCAAATATTTGTTTCCAAATAAATACTATAAATTTATAGTAGTTTCTTGTTGTTTCTTAATCACTCGGAGGTCCTTGATGAATTTGAAAATATTTGTTTACAAATAAATACAATAAATTTATAGTAGCTTCTTATTGTTTCTTAATCGCCCAGAGGTCCTTGATGAATTTGAAAATATTTTTTTCCAAATAAATACTATAAATTCATAGTAGTTTCTTGTTGTTTCTTCATCGCCCAGAGGTCCTTTATGGATTTGAAAAAATTTGCTTCCAAATAAATGCAATAAATTTATAGTAGTTTCTTGTTGTTTCTTAGTCACCAGAGGTCCTTGATAGATTTGAAAATATTTTCTTTCGAAATAAATACAATCTCACAAAAAAAAATATCATTGAAAAAAGGCCAAGTTCCAAGAACTCTTCCAAAAAATTCCGCCCATAAACGTAGTGATATCTATTATTGAGGTCAAGTTTATTCTTGCTGCTGTTAATCCCACACTCAAATTTAGTATTGCCGTTTTTCTGTCTCAATTCCCTTAAAGCAATACCTACTTTGCACTTGGTCAGTTTTAGGAGAATCGCAAAATATTATCTAACATTTTACAAACTGGCCCCCAGAGGTCCTTAATTCCCAGAGGAAAACATTTGTTACGACATATATGAAACAACTGTATGATATATTGCAATGGTGCAAACCCACACACAGGTCTTTCTGAGCTTGGCTCGCAGTTTCCTATTGACACTTATGCATAGTGCTGCAAGAGAGTGGACTGCTAAGGTTCTATAAAACACTAAATTATATAATAGAAAGTTCTTACCTTAATATCACGACACTAAACGAAAGAAACTATTAAGCACTGCTACAAAGTGAGTTGAAACAGTAGGACTTGGGTTCTAACCCAGCCAACCCATGGAATTTTATCTCCATGAATTTAAGATATTTAGCACATAATAATGGCACCAAAAATCTGCCGGTGTCAAGAGACAATTCAATCCTATTCGGGCAGTATAAATAAGGTACTATTATAAAATACTTACTAGGATAAAGAATTAGGACAAGGCGAGTAACGAATTTAACAGAACCGAGTTGATGAAATAATTCGAATGAATGACTTTTAAAAAGTTATTATTTGAAATAGGTAAAGGTGTTCAGTTGTACGCTGCGCATCAGCTGATACAACCGCCTACAAGAATCGGCTCCAAGGAGAATTTTGCTAATCAATTATTTTTATATGACTGGAGGGCATTTGAATTTGATGAAACGGCGCGAACATGTGGCTTACTGACTGACTCATAATTAACGTATCTGAACATTGACTAATTGTAGAACTAATATGTAGGTATGTTTAAAAAAGTTCGAAAATCCTACTGAATGCGAGTCATTGTCAAAAGCGACGTTTTTTAGTGGTTCACGTACATAGTCTAATCCGTAAGATACATTGAACACTGGAGTAGACCTGTAGGTAAGATTTTATCGGTTTCAAACTTTCAGGAAAAAAATCAAATCTATCGTATCTTAATTTTTGGGACAATTGTTTTATTTATTTATGTGATAACGTCATAAATTTCATTTAAATTAGCTTCCTCTTTTCTCAGTGTGCTCAATACTGATACAGAGTTACCTCTCTGTATTGCCAGGCCTATTCTTTTTCTGAAATATTCCCCCGCACGTTGATCCCTGGTCTCACGGACCAGAGAATTGGATATTATGTTGAACATATCCATTATCCAAGGCTGCTGGTCCGAAAGAGCCAAAGGTTTCGACGGCGAAGGGAGTAAAAATAAAAACATTTTCTTCTCCTATCTCCTTGTACTTGTTTCTTTTTCTCTCCTCTGCCTGTTTGGCCGCTTCTCCTGGACCTTTTAGATAAAGATGGATGTTGGTTTTTGCCAGATTGTCCACACATGTTACGTCCTTCTAATATCCTTATATCCTATAATCTTACGTTAGCTTAATTAGCATCCCATCTATGTCAGATTTTCCGATATTTGCATTAAAAAAAATAGTCGTGGGAGAGGACGCAAATTATTTTCTGCCCTTTCCCACGACTAGTTGTTGTTTCCTAACTGAAGAGTCCATAGGAAAAAATGGGGGTCTATTTTTATATGACAAAATTCATGGTTTTTAATTTGAAAAAGCTGTCATCTTTGTTGCAGTGTAAGGGTTATTTCAAATTGTCATACCTATGTACCCTTATCCTTTATCACATTTTGGTTTATTATTTTCTATAATTATTGCACGAAAAAAAAAAAAATCCGTTTGTCCACTGTACGCCGTACTCCGTGAGTGACACTTTTGTCGCTTAGCGTTGATCGATTTTGATTTAATTGTGGGTCCTGTTTGGGTTCTAATTTTGCACTGAAAGTTTTCGTAACTCTCAGTTACATATATGGGGTTCCATACAAAAATACCTACATCTTTGGTGTGAAAGCTCACGTATGACAATAAGGTTTGCTGTTTAAAGATGTACGAGACAGTCCATTAGAGGCATGCCCTTTCTATGTGTGATAGAAAGTGGGATATTCATTATTGAAAATCATAAACCATCAAAATGCATCTACGTCTTTTCAGTGAAATCTCTGATTTGGCAATGGGATATAGTGTTTATTGAGTGGCAAAATTACCGCTTAAGGCGAACGGTGTTCTGTGTAAAAAGACGGCGGCGACCCATGTGTCACATTGGCACAGTTTTTATCCTCGGTTCGGAATTTGTAACCTACATTTACATATATGTTATGATATTTAAAGATACCAGCTTTTGATCTGTGCGGAACTCGTCTCAGACTTCGGTCCACAGTCTGGGTCTATCCACAATTCTGCAGTCTAATAAAAATATTTTTTATATCAAAACCCCCGCATTTTCTACGTAGTCTATAATACACATTTTATATTGTTACACCTTCATTTTGAACAAAAGTTTTCTGCTTTTTCTGGCTGTCGGAAAAGTTAAGAGAGAATAAACTTTCATCGTATTTCTGTTTTATTTCAGAAAAGGGTTTCAAATTAGCAGTCATAGCAATGGCTTCCAAAATATAACTGTCTCCGTGGTTTAGAAGCTTTGGCTTTATAACGGATAAGTCAACAACAGGTGTCGCTACCAACAATAAAACATAGACCAAAGTTGGGTTAAGCAAAACGCAGTGGGAATTTATTGCTTCAGAAAAGATCAAACAGGAAAGAGTGAAGTTAAAAATGACTAGTTATCTAACAACTAATAAACCAATGCGAAGCAAGTGGATCCATCTGCGAATAATGTGAATAGGAAGGAGTATTCATGTATTTACCTTTTCTTTACGAAGCAAGTATATTTGTATAGAAGCAGTTTATGGGCCGGGGATTGCTGAAGTCATGTTTGATTCCGGTTATTAAGGGCTGCAAACCCCATAAGGAAAGGGTAGAAATGTAATTTGATGTTGATATCTTTTTAACATCACACAAAAAAACCCTAGAAAGCAATAAAAACCTTCAGCGGTATATTTAATTGCACCTAAAAGTTTCAAAGCTTACTGAGAACCCAAATATGACAAATATACAAAATTTTCAATTCTCTAGCTCTTACCATAAACTTTTTAGACAGGATAAGTGAAAACCACTAAAAAGCGTAAAAATCGCCATCGGTACATTCAATTGCACTCAAAAGTTTTGGCTCACAATAAGATCGCAGATGGGACCTAAATAAATTCATTCAATCGGTCAACGCTGAGCGGCAAAAGTGCCCATGACGGCGTACGGGGGACGGCGCGGCGGACAAACCGATTTTTTTTTATTTAAATGTTGGATTCTACGTACCTTGAAACGTAAAATCTCAAATTTTGAGGGGGTGGGTATTTTTGATCTTCGCGACTCTTCCAAAGGTTCATTATTGAAAATTAAATGATTTTTCAACACAGATAGTTGAATCTCCTTCGCTGCTGAGTACAAAAAAGGTACAGGGTGGTTCATTTTAATTTACGAAGTCTAATAAGTATCTCCGAAAGTGTTGGCAATACAAAAAATATANATTATTGAAAATTAAATGATTTTTCAACACAGATAGTTGAATCTCCTTCGCTGCTGAGTACAAAAAAGGTACAGGGTGGTTCATTTTAATTTACGAAGTCTAATAAGTATCTCCGAAAGTGTTGGCAATACAAAAAATATAGCCAAATTATTACTTCAGCAAGGGGGACATATTGTGACGACCTTGGTATGAAAAGTCCCACAGGACTTCTAGGTGTTACCTTTTTAAATAGTATTTTTTTCTTCACACAGTTGAATATTCATTTTATTTTTTATCCTTCAGAGTGAATCCAACAAACGATTTTTTATTTATTCTTCAATATTGTGAACTTTTCTACTCCAAAGGTAAATGTTTTGAAACGAAAGGTCTTACCATTCTGAAACAAATGATGAAATGTACAAAACTATAGAGAACCAGCTGAATCTCTTTACTTTCTCCTAGATCATTCCTATATACTTCATAACTACCTCTTCTCTTATTTTTTTATATCCTTCTCCTACATTTCATTAAATGCCCCTAAGAATTTTCTGACATGTAGGTTATAACAATGAAAAATAAAAAAATAAATTAATAGTGACTTTTTAACAAATTTCAGACCAGGAATACATTATAAAACGTGTCCCATTTTAATTGACCAACTCAATTTATTCAAAAAACTGTTTTACGCCAATTTTGGGAATGTTTTTTGGTCTGACATACCGGTGTGGCATATTGAATGAAAGCTCTCGCCATTGTTTTTTCACTTGTTTGTCCATTTTATAAGAAAAACTACTCTTGCAATGTATTTTGTTTGCAAGAATGCATTTTGTTTTGTTTGTTTTTTGGTCTGTTATACCCAAACGGGTATGTCAGACCAAAAAACATTTCCAAAATTGGCGCAAAAAAATTTAACGGAAACATGAAGTCAATAGTAAAATAAACGTAGAATTGAATGGGGAATGTAATAAAATTCAGGTCGTCTCATTTAAGAAAATGAAGTTAACCTTCAGCTGACCTTGAAGTACAACCTTGGCAAGAAAGCCAAGGTCATCATAATACGTCCCCCTCTTACGGTCAGAATAATTTTTTTGTGACTCACAGTAGATTAAGTTGGTCACTTAAATTGGGACACCCTGTATTTTACTATGGATTTGGAGTAGAAAAATCCCCAAAATGGAAGAAAAAATCAAATGAATACTCGATTGAATGTAGAATTTGGTTGAATATTTTTACTATGTTTTTTTTTTGTCCTATTTAAAGACAGATAGCACATCAAGGTCAGCACAATATGTTCCTCCTTGATATTTTGGTGAGAATATTTTTGTATTCCCAACTGTTTCGGAGATATTTAAACTTCATAAATTAAAATGGACCACCCTGTATAAGTAGATGATCTAACTATTTAACATTCCTTCCCGGTACTCTTTAATCCTGATACGCTCCTTGAAAATGATTCTGTAGTTTGAAAACCCCTATCTTGGAGATACTAAAATTTTATCTTGTGTTGTATCTGTTGTTGTTGTTGCTATATAAATAAAAATTAAATCCACAACAAAATAAGCTGTCTACAAGTTTGTACTTTGGAACAGTTCTTTTTCTTTTTATCAGTAACTTCACTCTTTCTTTTTTCTTGTGTATTATAATTTAATTTATTGCTTTTAAAAATGGGGAACGCACACGTATTTCAAGTTTTAGCTTATCTTTTTAAGAAAATTGTGCTAAGAAATTTTCTATTTTTAAAAAAAGAACAAATTGTTTTATGTAAGAAAATGTTTGGCAAATAGCTTTTTTGTATTTTTCTTATACAAATATAATAAATGCTTTTTTTTCAACAAAAAAAGATTTGGAATGTATTTTATATAACTAATTTTCAAAAAACAACATAGATAAAAATATTAAGAAACACATACAGCTTTTTGCATTTTCTATTTGTCCCATGGGATTTTACATGAAAATTTTGACTTATGGTTTGTATATCCCCCGAGTATGTCCAGGATGGAAATGATTTTGATTTTTGGTGTAATTTTAACGAGGATTCCAATGCAACTACTATCACGAAAATAGGACCTACGGTTCCTGACTTAGAACTGATCTGGTGGACTAAGGAACTGTGTTTATCAGGAACTGTGTTGCTTAAAATAACAGTGATGTACATCTCTCCAGAAATATCAATCATTGTAATAGTATGAGTTTAGCTTTGTTTGTATTTTAGTTTTGTTTTGTTTTTCCATCTCAATTCGGTAGAGGCTATCAACATGAATTAACACTGTTTTCTTCCGATGTGAAAGATAGAAGCAGACCGCATAAGAAAAAGGGGATTCTCCAGGCGTACGGGTCTTTTGGTGTGGCCCTGAAATTAGTAAATAAATTTGAAAAAAATAATAGATTGGAAATTCACAAACATGTCTTCTCCTCTTTTAATGCATCAAGGGTGGACGTCCGCCGACTCTATTAACGATCAATGTTTGTTGGTATGAAGACTCACTTTTTTCTGGTATTATATTTGACAAGAAGGTTTTGTCCAATTTTCATGAACATTCATAATGTTCATAGAATTACTTTTTAACTTTTAAATAAATAAAAACAAAACACTTACCAAAAACACTATTTATAATTATTTATAAAGAAACTAGTTTCGAATCATTCGATTCATCATCAGTCTAGTCGAGTC
>CM022877.1:10420402-10434156 GCA_012654025.1 Pachypsylla venusta | reverse complement strand
TAGCCTATGTCCTTTCCTAAAGTTTAGTCTATCTCCATACCAAATTTCATCAAAATCGGTTCAGTAGTTTAAGCGTGAAAGCGTAACATACATACATACACACATACAGACAGACAGAGTTACTTTCGCATTTATATATTAGTATGGATTATAAATAGTGTTTTTGGTAAGTGTTTTGTTTTTATTTATTTAAAAGTTAATATTTTTAACACTTATAATTAACATGTTATTCAAAGATTTAGAATTACTTTTTGACTCCTTGGTGGCCATTTTAACTGAGTGATATAATAAAGAATGAAAACATGTAATTCATATTTTCATCATTCTTTGTACATTCAGCTGTTTTAAATTTCTAATGAAAGTCGATAACAATATCAGCCTTTTAAACTGAGGTAAAAAAAATTCAAATTATATTATGCCTACGAACACAGCTGTTTACCAAATTGCTTGAAGCATGACTTTCTTTTCCATCTTCGGTTCGGGTTCTAATTTTGTAATGAAATTTTCATAAAGCTATATGTATATGTTCGGTTTTCTTACGAATAGTTGAAATGTAATTATAAAGTTTTTACTTCATATTTTAGACAACTTTCGTTAGCTTTTTACCTCTAACCTTGCGGCAACTTCTTTTGGAGATATTTTGTTCGAACCAAAAGTTTTACGTAAGGTTAAATAAAATTATTATTACATTATTATTTTTAACAATGAGAAGTGAACAGTTTTCAATTAGTAAAGTGATTGTTAAATAATTAACTTCGTAGAGTTTCCCCTCACTTTTCTTCTGGGAAGTAAAAGCTCTCTTTGAGCCTTTATCTTTGATCAAATTTGAAATGGTGGGATTTGGGATATGATGAAGAAGTGTTGAAAGTAACTTTCGGTAGGCGCCATTTGCTAGAATGTTCGTTTGGGTCTAATGGAGCTTCCTCAGAAAACTCTTCATTATGTCAAATTTGTTCAGTAATATTTTTCAGTACCTAGCAGAGAATGTTTCTGTGACGGAAATTCACCGCCTTATAAGTCAAGTGTATCGTGAAGAATCATTAAGTTTTCTTGAAATCGTAACGTGGTGTTTGATGTAGATTGTATTCGAAATTTTAGAAACTGCGTCCGAACTCCTGGAAGTTGGTCTCCCTGTACGATTATCATTGATTATTACACCACTTCACGACCTGATACTCATTTGGATTCTTCACTATACATTTAGCCTTAAGAAGAGTGATGGTAAATGCCTAAAACTTGACCTACGAGAAATTATATGCCATATTTAGATCAAATTTCCAAAATAATTGAAAATCATTTCATTTATAGAAAATCATTTTTATCGATTTTGTCTTTCGATAAAAATCCCGTCAGTTGCAAAATAGCTATGGCCCTGTATTCATCAATCAATTGGAACTCATTTGAGAATAGTTGTCGAAGTTTTAAAACAATTTTATTTTGAATAGGTTGACAAAACTTCACGGTTGTTCAAATGTTCATAAAGCAAAACGGTCGCTCTAGAAGGAAAGACTGCGGTCAAAGGACGTGAGTAGAAAATAAAAACTCTGCCAATGAGTTTATTTTATTCGCTTAGAAAAAAATATCCCCTCCAAAAAAATTGATACTTTCCGTGTCAAGATACGTGAAATAAGAAAACGTATTATAGAATCCGTTTGTCAGCACACCCCCATACCACCTCCACACGCTTTCCGTTTTTTTTAAGTTGTTTTTTTTTGCAACTTAGCGTTGAGGTCTCATTTGGAGTCTAACTTTGTCTTCAAACTTTTCACCAAGGTCAGTCACATATATGTAGGGCTCCAAATTAAAATTCTAGTATGACAGCTTAGTGACAGTAGTGAAAAGATTAGGGCACAGATGGCTAAAGTCCAGTTTTCCGGCGACGGCTGATGAACGAATTTTTTATTCGATTTTTGGATTCTGCATACCTTGAAACGTAACATATCAAATTTTAGGTGAGGAGGATACTTTTTTACCGTCGATTCCAATGGTTTATGATTGAAATTAATAAACCAAAATAGCTAACGATCATACCACGTTGAATACACCAGTTCCCGTCAGATCACTAAAGTTAACCAGCGTCGGGCGTGATCAGTACTTGAATGGGTGACCGCTTGGGAACACCACGTATCTTTGGCTCATTTTTCCGACCCAACCCAGGCTGGGTGAGGTCAATGTGGGTAGCTGGTTTGCAAGTTTCCAGCGAATGGAGGGTAAAACCCTCGTCTTGAATGACCAATAGATGTTAAAGAGACGTTAAGCCAAATTAAAAATAAAATAAAATAATAAATCAAAATGCTCAATGTTTTGATCGATTTAGTCTTCATTACCCATATTCATCCCGTCAATTTAAATGTACCATCTGCATCTGTATAAATTGTCTAGTTACGTTTGACTGTAAGCTTCGAGGCTCCATGTTTCAACCTTTGTCCAACTGAACTCAACTATACCCTAAAAAACTATTTCAAATTTCAGCAAATTTTACCTGAAGCCTAATTCCTATATTTCTATGCGGAATTCTTTCCTATATTAGTGATGACCTTTTATGAAGCATGAAATTTTCATGGAATCATTCAAAATGTATTATGGAAACAAAACATATTGGTCTGACAGCATTGCATGTCAAAAGTATATTTCGGAGCCTTGTCAGTCTCTCCGTCGGTAAGCTGCAAAGTCTTGGTTTTCATCCTCTTAACCTTCAGCGCGCGCCTGGTGTCACACGTCTTTCTTTCTATTCATCACGAAAATTACTTTTGAACAAGAAATTTCTTCTTCTTCCTATTTTTATTTTTTTATCATAAATGAAAAATGACTTTCCAGATGGAAAAACGTGCAGAAAAATGAAGAAAGAAAAAAAGGAAACTAGAAAGGGAATCGATAAAGTCCAGGACAGACGCCTCGCCAGTTGCCAGACAAGATTATTATTTTGGCGGCGCCTCTAAATATTCCAGATTTGTTTATCTTAACCAGAAAATATCGTCTTTCTCTTTTTTTAAAATCCAAAAAGTTTTTTTTTTTTTGAAAACATTTCAACTACTGAACAGTGATGCTCAATGTGAGCTATGTCGGTCCCTCCAGTTGGCAATCGGAGATTCCAAGGAGGTAAAACGAATAGGGAGGTAATGGAGGGAGCGATTAAAATTCTATATTATTAGCTCGGAATCAGGGGCAATTTAAGGTCATTTATAGGTTTACACAATGGAATAAAAAAATTTAGGTTCTATTTAAATTTTAGCATTTACAGCTATTTTTGACCTTACTCCTTTTGATAAAATTAGAAGTCATTATTTGCGGCCATTATATATTTAAAAAAACTTTCAACAGGCTGTTCCAAGAATAATTAATATTGTGTAGCTCGGGACTCAAACCCCGGACTAAAATTTTCAACATTAAAAAGTTCATATTTTGTTTCGTGCATTAATAATATGCATTTTTTTATTATTATTTCGAGCTTCTACCTTGAACGGTTCGTGAGAAAATGATAGTGGCCAGATGGTCTAAATCACTTGACAAGAGAGGACATTCTGAAAAAAAATATTGGACATAGAAGTGGGCCATAACAATTGCCACCGTCTCCGGGAAATATGAGTAGAAGACTGATTTGGAGGGAGCGGGAGATGGCGAAATTCATTTTGTGTATAAATCCTGATAGTGGGCAATGGGAGAATGAATGTTGAGAACCACTGTGCTAGAGTATACAATAATAATGTTGCAAGTTTCAACATATCCATAATATCCGCAATAGCTGCTCTGTTTGACTTTAGCCAAAGTCATGTTTTAAAAGAACTCTGGAAAGCTCAAATAAGCAACGAACGTTTTTAAAATTAAAACAATCATTGCCTTAATTCCCGCCGAAAGTAAACACACTTGCCTGTAATATATCTAACTTTAGTTTGTCTTTCTTGTTTTGGAGGGAAGTCTTTTCCATTAAAACAATCATTGCCTTAATTCCTGCCAAAGGTAAACACACTTGCCCGTAATATATCTAACTTTAGTTTGTCTTTCTGGTTTTGGAGGGAACTCTTTTCCATTAAAACAATCATTGCCTTAATTCCTGCCAAAGGTAAACACACTTGCCCGTAATATATCTAACTTTAGTTTGTCTTTCTGGTTTTGAAGGGAACTGTTTTCCATTAAAACAATCATTGCCTTAATTCCTGCCAAAGGTAAACACACTTTCCTGTAATAAATCTAACATTAATTTGTCTTTCTGGTTTTGGAGGGAACTCTTTTCCATTAAGACAATCATTGCCTTAATTCCTGCCAAGGTAAACACACTTGCCCGTAATATATCTAACTTTAGTTTGTCTTTCTGGTTTTGGAGGGAGCTTTTTTCCATTGTAATGCCAGCTACTTTTTCTCTGTGAATCTTTAGTGTTTCTAATTCCATAAACGAGCCCATCAAAAAGTCATTTATAAGCCCCCCATTTTTTTTCTTCCTCTTCCTCCATTTTCCATTTCTCTTGTTGTTATTATTTTCGTTTTACCTTTTCCTTTCCTTTCTTAATACTTCCTGCTTTCAAAACAAGGATTTCTTTTCTTACCTACGTTGAACAATCCTACAGTAACATTCCAGAAATTCTATTGTTCAAGTTTAGGTATTTTATTTGACGTAAATTTCAAGAAATATTTTTTTCTGCAGTGAAACTGAATGATGCTTTATACAGAACAATAGGGGAAACATCTATTCCGACTGAGGTTCAAATAGACAGGGTGAGAGTCGGTCGAAATAAGAAATTATGGAATTAGCCATCTCATAGCATTACTATTATCAAGGTTGGACCCGAATTTAGAACATTAGCTTTTTTCTTGTGTCATATGCCAATGTTTACATTTGCTTTTCAATCCAGTCACGAATAAAGCTGACGGTAATTAGAGAGATTTTTCGAAACTTTAATTTAAATAACTCTCAATTAATGAAAGTACGCTAAAGCTGAAACCACGCTCCAATACTGAATTCCGCCATTCTTTTATATCATTTTGAATCACGTGATGTTCCAACTGATGATCATAACCATGATATGATCACTGCGAATTTCTCTTTTTCTACTGTCAGTCTATATTGAACATGGATGAAATATCCAAAACAAAAATGCCATTTTTTACGTTTGACGTTTATATCTTTCGCCCATTTCTTGTGCTAAAACTGAATGATCTCTTATTGTCTATGGCTTACTTCACTATGGAGGAATATTTTTTTTTCCGAGGCAAAAAAACAAAACATCTAAAAGCTCTTATCAGACTATCGTACGTTTTGTTCTTGTGGGGATCCCCTGATTAATCTGCATTTTACATTCATATGTTTTTCCTCAAATTCTTTCCGATATGATACCCAATTATTTTTTTTACCTCGGGAGTTTCTCTTGTTACTTTATCTCCTCCTTTAACTTTCTAAAGTTCATTTTGTGGTTTCCCCTTCCAACCAACATTTCAACTTTAATCCTTTTCATGCTTCTTTTTCTTTCAATCTTCTCGTATAGTTTATCATTCTTTAGTTTTTATATTTTATTTTACAATTTTTTCCTTATTATTTTGAAATCACTCATGTACCTAGTTCATGTGAAAAAAAGGAGATGTGGGATAAAAGGAAATTGGAAAATGTTATTCCTGATTTATACCAAGGGGTTTAAAATTCTCTCTTTCTTTCTTTCTTTCTCTCTCTCTCTCTCTCACACACACACACACTATTTATTATCCATCTATCTTCCTATCTTTATTGATGCTTATGTATTTCTTTCTCACTCAGGAAATTGGATCTTCAGTTCTTCTGTGAAAGGTTCATGTTCATTTTCATCCCTTCGTACGGTTCACAAACCGTTCGAATATTTTAGCAGAATATTAAAGAAATAGATCTATTAGTATCAGTGTAGGTGTTAAAAAAATATAAATGGATATCTTTAGACTCTAAAGGTACTTTATCAAAATAAAACATGTCTGTTTGTAATGCTCATTGATTTTGGATAGATGCTCGTTAACATTTTCTGTAAAAAAGAAGTGGTAAACTGATTTTTGCTATTTCCCAAAGTAATTGACAAAAAACTTGAAAACATAGATTTTAGGGTATTTTATTGATAATTATGAAAAGACAATTCAGTTGTCAGTCTGTGAAATAGTCGTTAAAGGTATTTGAAGGGGCCATGTGTTTTTGCTATTATTACCCTCCGCCCGATAGAACAAGGTTTAGGACTTTCATTTTTTGGTGTATAAATTTCTGAATAATAGGAGTTTTTACTTTGCAGCATAATATCTTTTTGCCTGTTCGATCAGGCTATGTATTAGATTTTGGGATTTCTTGTGAAAATATATCCCGAAATTTTAAAATTATTTACTCAAAGTGCAGCACAAAACAAGAACATCACATANTGTATATATAAAATTTAATTTTCCGATTTTTTCGCGATTTAAGGAGAAATGCCACTTCGGGATAAGAGTGAAAACTGAAATTTTGTACAAACGTGATCCGCAGTACAAAAAGTAATATCCTTGAGTATTAAAACTTTGAATTTAACCACCGAAAGTCCAAACTTGGGAAGCTTTAATGTCGCATTCTCAAAATTGTTGTTGAATTTCATAACCGTAACAAAGCACGGGCAAACAGCTAGTATTTTATACACTTGCAGTGGGCGAGGTTCATTTACCTATTTATTATATCTGGCTTGAAGTCGCGTTTAATTTACAAAGAGAATTCGCAACTAGAGTTGCAGTTTTATTTTACAAAAGATATTTTACAAAGATAAATAAATAAAATTAAATAATGATATTAATATTAATAAAAAGAAACTACAGTTGTAGGTAGTTACATATGCCACACCTTTAAAGTCGCGTTTAATGGCTTCCAAAGAACAAGTGCCCTCAGGTTCGGAGGATTAAATGCTCATGATGGAAGTGTTTCATCAATTTTTTTCATTTTTTATCAATTGGGAACTCAGCCGTTTTCAAAAAGTTTAATATATTACCTTGCGGGGCAATCTGGGAGTTTCTAAAATGAAACGTCCATAATATAGGAACCTCATTAAATAATTTTAAATCTGTTAAAATGAAAGCGAGTTCAACAACAAGAACAACTATTTTACGAAGAAACAGTCAGCATGTATAAATAAGAAAAGTCTTACTACCAAATCTCATAAAATAAAAGATAAAAATAAAATTTATTGTATGACGATGAAAAAAATGGGAAAGAAATTGGGAGCAAATACTTTTTACTAAAACGAATAAAGATAAGAAAATTACCGAATAAAAGTAAATAAGATAAATTGTAGAGGAAAAGCAACCAAAAAATGACAAAGAGAGAAAAACTAGAAAATCCATTAAACGACATTTAAAAGACAATAATAAAAAATGAGGAAAAGAGAAAATAGAAGATTTCAGCAATAAATAAGGAATAGAGAGAAAAAGATGTGGAATTCTAGTTTTTCATGAAAGTAGGAATTTTGTTTTTATTTTAAAAAAATCTGGTGTGAACATCACACGACTTTCCTTATTTTTAAAAAGAAGAAGAAAGTATTGTCATGGGCTGAAATTTTCGTTGTCGAGTTTTCAATACCAAAACACTTTTTTGTGAAAACCGCCAAAATCGGTGAAAAGGCTGTTTTTCATTTAATGCCAGATTTGTGAAAACTGTTAAAAAGAGGCAAAAAACATCCAGCGGTAGATTTGGTTTGTACTGAAAGTGTCTGAGCATTCCATGCATAAAGTTGTTACCTATATTAGCAGCAATTTTCAATCAAACTCTTACCATTATCTTTTTAAGCAGAACCGCCAAAAACGGTTAAGAAGCGACAAAAAACGCTCACTATAGATTAAACTTCAACCAAAAGCGTCTTTGTACATTTAATGTATGAAATTGATATGAATAAGCACCAAATTTCATGCTCTGGCTTTTACCGTTCTCCTTTTATGCAGGATACGCGAATACCAAATTTCAATCCGATAGTCACACACACACACGAACCAATGGTTGAAACTCGAGATTTATTCTCTGAGGACATCAAAATGTGTTTTGGCATTGGAAACTCAACATCGAAAATTTCAGCCCATTACAATACTTTCCTTTTTATAGGATAAGGAAAGTAAAAAAAAATCATAATAGTTCTCCTTCTTTTGAGAAGTATTTTAGGACGCTATTTCCGGGAATTCCTAATTTTCAATTTATCCACTTATATTTAATAACCGAATGAAGTGACGTCAATTTTGAACTCCACGATTTTTTCTTGCCACGATACCTCTCTAACATTTTTTACGATTTTGATATGAAGTTGGGTATGAATATTAGGTTTATAGAGTTTGCTGACTGTTTTTGAGCCCTATTGGCAACCAGGTCCTCATGGTGGACACTTGACAGAGGTCTACAGTTTTCAGAACTACTAGTTCAGGTTCTTCCACTCTAAATATGATTTACTAACTTCCATTTTCACAGTGGAAATAGACTTTAATTGAGATTGTGTGATATTACATGAGGTTGATATCATAACGGAACTAGTCCACTGTTACAGTGAAAAAAAGTAAGAATAAGACGAAGAGTTTACGAATTTTGTCGGGAGTAACTCTAAAATATATTGCACTGATTGACATTGTTCTGGAGGCCCATGTCAATTATTGGCATCCAAGATTAAATGGATATGAATTGTAAAGTGTAGCAGCAAACAACATGTTCTTTAGAGCTGCAGTTTCATACATACGGATGATGATGACACGATAAACTGATACAGAAATAATATAAGCTATGGAGTTTTTATTTTCATTTCCACGGCACTGCGCCTGCCCTATTCAATATACGCCACTTAAAAATAATTATCCTAAAGTAAAATTGAAAGTGAAGAGCTTTACCAAGTGATTGCTACTACTTGGACAAAAACTTTTGCATTTGATTTATTAAGGTTCATTAAAATAAAAGAGAAAACTTGCTCCTCACAGAATATGTTACATTCAGGAAACTCGAATCCGAAACTGGTGAACCCGACTTGATGTTTGTAGAAAATGTTTACATTTAGTACACTCGAGAAAAAAACTGGTGAACCCGCCTTGATGTTTGTAGAAATTGTTTACATTTAGTAAACTCGAGAGAAAAACTGGTGAACCCGCTTTGATGTTTGTAGAAAATGTTTACATTTAGTAAACTCGAATCCAAAACTGATGAACCCGACTTGATGTTTGTAGACAATGTTTACATTCAGAAAACTTGAGTCCTAAACAAGTAAACCCGACTTGATGTTCATAGTAAATGTTGACATTCAGAAAACTTGAGTCCAAAACAACTAAAACAAGTGAACCCGACTTGATGTTCCTTTTTGATGATTATGGTGAACATTGTACACTTGATTTGCGTCCTTTCACGTGACTAGAATTCCTCCCGAAAATTTCCCAAAACTAGGATACAATGGATTTAGCATAATTTCTGAAGGTATTGTTTGCTATTTCTCATGGTATTGGCTGTTTGACCGTAATCGCTTTTTGACGATAACTCGCTTTCGCTTAATACTTTAGTAAGCGTCGAGTTACATTGATCATGATTTATAAGTCAATCAGTGAGTAAAGTATTTAGTCAGTATACAACAGCAATCAGTCAGTTCGAGCGCTAATACCATTTTATGATATTTTAGCGATTTTCACTTTTTGTTCCATAAATCCGTTGAGAGGTATTTCTGCCTCCTGTATTGATGGTGAGTTGATGTAAAACTGAAAAATAGACACCCTGTTTAAACACACAAAATTCCATCAGTGGAGGGCAGAAATATTTTGTACTTTTTCTTACCTACTAGATTATAACACCAACATAGTAATAAATTACGAAATTTGTCTTTATTTTATCAGTATACCTACTTGATGTATTTCTCAGAAAAGTGAACCCTAGGTTCTGCAGAAACTTTTTAAAAGACACCCCTACTTCATAACATCCGATATTTTTCTACATCTGTATTTGATTGTAACATATTCGTATGTATTTTGATATCGTTAAAGTCATGTCAAGCACTTCTTATAAGAAAAAAGAAGGACAAAAAGAAAAGTGTAAGCCCTGTTTGCCCCGCGGCCTCGTCCCTTATCTCTTCCAAACATGTACAGAGAATTAGGAGAGCACTTAAATTCTAATGCTTCAAAAAAATGTTTTGTTAAATACAGAAGTGGTGAATTCTAACTTTAATGGGCATGTTTTTTTTTTTTTTTTTTTTTTTTTTTGTCTTCTTCGAATAATGCCAGACTGTTATACTTTGTGAACTCGTTAGATAAATCAGATTTTGCCTTTTTGTTTAAGTGACATGCTTAGTGTGAGAATACAAATGTATCTAACACGTGTGGAGCGTTGGGACATGCTTAGTGTGAGAATACAAATGTATCTAACACGTGTGGAGAGTTGGGACATGCTTAGTGTAAGAATACAAATGTATCTAACACATGTGGAGAGTTGGGACATGCTTAGTGTGAGAATACAAATGTATTAAGGAGCGCGATAGCGCTCCGCCCCGTCAAGTCAAAATAAAGCGGTGCCTACCAAGAGTATAATATACGCCACAGCTTACATTGCCGATTTCAGCTACTTCCAGAGGAAAATGATTGTTTCCTACGTATGGGGCGAACTCAGAGACGAAGTATATGAAGTTTCAACAAAATCGGTTAAGTCAAATCGGAGATATAGGCTTCTGAAAAGTACACTTTTTTTTCTCATCGTCTGCTGCTGCTGCTGCTTCTTTGATGTTGACGCACCTACAGCCAAAACTACTGGACCGATTTTGATGAACGATAGCTCATTTTTTTTCTCGTGAGTGGCAGATGTGCCTTTTGATACTTATATTGTCCCTCAGTGGGTCCTTCAGCCCCAAATTTCCAAAAACCCTCAAAATTGGGGGTATTTATTTGATACACGTGTTATTTATTTTCCGAACTAATGAACCGATATGGACGTATGAGGTGTCATTTTAATCACCAAATCAAGCAGAGTTACACAATAGGTATCAAAAATATACAGGGTGTAATTTATCTCATATACAGGGTGTTATACCAGACAAATAAATTGTTAAGTTCATATTTCATATTTTTATTCATATTTTTCTTTAGTTAGGATTTCCTCGCATGATACATAATGAAATATTATTTTAACATTCAATTATTTATACCGGGTGTAACACATTGATTAATGATAGTTGATGATAGATTGATTTTCATCAATTTCGACTAAAAATTTTTTTTAAGTGTACCTGAAATTTCAGACCAGAAAATGCTTAGTGCTCTCAATGAAATAATTGTGTGGAGCTTGGTTCCGTGGTTAGGCGTCGCCATAGGTATCTGGAGTACATTTTGTAATTTACTAATAACTTGATTTGTATTATTGAAAAAATGTGATGTGTGGTATCATTTGGGGTGTCAAAACTTTTCTTAGGGATACTTAGATTTTTTTCTCCAAATTTTAACTAAAAAAAAATCTTTTTTAAAAATTTGAAAGTACTTGCCGAAAAACGTCCACCGCCCTCAAGGAAATAACCAGTTTAACCTTGGTTTCTCCACCGGGCGTTTACTTAGATTTTTTTTCTCCAAATTTTGACCGAAAATTTCCATTTAAAAATCTGAAAGTACATGCCGAAAAACGTCCAGCGCCCTCTAGGAAATGACCATTTTAACCTGGTTTTCTCCACCGGGCGTTGCCATACTTAGATATTTTTCTCCAAATTTTGACCGAAAATTTTCTTTTAAAAATCTGAAAGTACAGACTTTCAGATTTTTAAAAGTTTAAAGTTCCAAAAACGCCCTCAAGGAAATGATGGGTTGCACCTTGGTTTCTCCACCGGACGTTGTCTTGTCTGGGGTATAGTTTGAAGATAGATGATAATAATTTAGATCTCTGCCCTTTTACCANTCGGAATTTAAAGTCATTAGGTATTTCGAAGAACGGAAGAGCGGATAGCGGGGCCCAAAATAGATTTCATGTCTTTTTTGGGGTGATGACTTGGCGGGGAATTTTTATAGCACGCAGTGGTATTTTTGGGGGGATCTAACACATGTGGAGAGTGACATGCTTAGTGTGAGAATACAAATGTATCCAACACGTGTGGAGAGTTGGGACAAGCTTAGTGTGAGAATACAAATGTATCTAACACGTGTGGAGAGTTGGAACATGCTCAGTGTGAGAATACAAATGTATATCTAACACGTGTGGAGAGTTGGGACATGCTTAGTGTGATGGAGAGTTGGGACATGCTTAGTGTAAGAATACAAATGTATCTAACAAGTGTGGAGAGTTGGGACATGCTCAGTATGAGAATACAAATGTATCTAACACATGTGGAGAGTTGGGACTTACATTTTACTTCCAAGGTGACGAAACGAGTGAAGTTTTTGTATTCATTAAGAGGCTTGAAAAAAAATCCTCAGAATTGAAAATATCTACTCTATAATTTTTAACAGAACAAATTAAAACAGCCTCAGATTATAATCTAACTCCATCAAAATAGATCTAAATAAAGGTCGCAATGATAGTTGTAATCTGTCTCAATGGGGACCTGCATCCAGTTTAATAATAAATTCAGGACCAGTTTTTACTTCACGATTTTAAAAAACACTACCGTTATTTATAACGAGGATTCACTTACTTTTTCACTTCCGACTCGAGTTTCGTTTACTTCGTAGACATTTTCAAGGAAACGATTTTTCATAAAAAGTCTGATTGTTTGTCTGTTTGCTCTACGTTAATTTTCAAACTATTTCGCCGCTTTTAGATGAAAGTTGTTATGGAAAATTGGACATTCATTATGTTTATAGAATTGTCTGATTAAATGGAAATTGGCCAAATTGATTCCAAGAAAAATTGAGTGATTATCATTTGGCGGACGTCACCCTGTATACATTTTTAAAATTTTTGAACTAATAATTTTCAAGAAAAATTGAGTGATCATCTTTTGGCGGACATCACCCTGTATACATTTTTAAAAATTTTGAACTAATAATTTCCAGAAAAATTGATTGATCATCATTTGGCGGACATCACCCTGCATTCATTTTTAAAAATTTTGCACTAATAATTTCAAGAAAAATTGAATGATCATCATTTAGCGGACATCACCCTGTATACCTTTTAGGTCGATATTGCTTTCTATATTTTGAAATTTAAAATAAAAAAACTCCTGGATTGATAATGGCTTCAACGTGCTTTCTTTTCCATAAGATATTTTTAAGCATGCTGTATGGAAAGTGGAAGGAAAAGTTCAATTCAATTAAAGTTTAAAGCATTAAGATGAAATCTCACGTAAAATATCTGTCGTGCTTATGCTTGCTTGCCATTTTATTTTGTGTATATATCTAACTTGCTCGGGTTATCAAAGAAGTAGGACATTGAAAACAGTTTTAGAATTAAAAATCGATGGCGATAGATTTCTTTCAAACATTATACCACAATATAGATTTCAAAAATTATTTTTGTATCAAACTACAAACAAAATATAAGTCACGAGCGCTTTCGTATGTTACAGAAAACTGTACTGCACTTTCTCTTCGTTTATTTAATACAATATGAAAAGAAAAATGGTACGGAAAACCGTACTAAACTTTCTCTTCGTTTGTCTAATAAAAATGAAAAGATAAAAAGGTGACTCAGTATACCAAATTTTATCAAGTTCAGGCGAATTTTATATTTTTGCATTTGTGGGCGCCTGCCAGGGCCCCAAAATCAAAATTTCTACAAAATACCGGAAACTGTCTATTCCCAGGGGACTGAATATACCAAATTTTATCAAAACAAAAAATTTTTGGAAAACTTTGTAAGATGATGTCGC
>CM022877.1:10393800-10406751 GCA_012654025.1 Pachypsylla venusta | reverse complement strand
ATCCATACTAATATTATAAATGCGAAAGTAACTCTGTCTGTCTATCTGTCTGTCTGTCTGTATGTATGTTACGCTTTCACGCTTAAACTACTGAACCGATTTTGATGAAATTTGGCATGGAGATAGACTAAGCTTTAGGAAAGGACATAGGCTGCTTTTGGGGTTGAAACTATAAACGGTCATGCCTCTAAGGCGCCAAGCGAAGCGGGCGTATCCGACTAGTTCCCTATAGTTATATGCTAAAGATTACGGGTCGGCTCGTGAAACACTTTATCATTTGAATATAACAATGCCTAGGCTCTTTTCCTTCATGAAAGTCATCTTACTTCTGGTCAATTAAACCTAAACTTATTTTTTGCATAGAATGCAAAATGCACACAAAGTACCAGTACAGGAAGTGCCAAAACTTATGTTCACTACTCTGCATTTTTTGTTTATTTGTTTAAACATATAGGAAACAGTGTCACAATGATAACAATAAACAATATACATAGCCAACGATCATACCACGTTGAATACACCAGTTCCCGTCAGATCACTGAAGTTAAGCAACGTCCGGGCGGCGTGGTCAGTACTTGGATNTCACGTGATTTTCGGGGTGTAGTAAAATTAATATTAAAAAATTTAATGAGATTGCTCGATGAGAATGAAAACTGAAAGTTGTAAACTTTATATTCTGCTCTGAAAATAGTGTTGCTTCAAGGATCACTTACTTTAAAAATACTCTTTTACACCGATATCAATTTTTGAATTAAACTCTGCCAGTGTGACACATGGGTTAATTATTTTACTGGCTATAAAAATTTGCAAGGCTAAAATATCTTAATATTATAAGGAGTTTTTTTTAGTATAACGACTTGACTAATAGTACAGTTCCTATAGATATAACGAGATTAACAATTCCTTATTTACAAATTTCTTAAAAATTAAAGTTACAAGATATTTTCTTTTATCAATAATTTTTCTCACAAAATTTGTACGTACATTATTCTGACTCACGACCCAAAAAGGATTGCGGAACTTTTGGTCTGTACATGTGATGACGGATTAAGAACATTCGTCATCATCAGCCTAATAGAAAAATGGAACACATATTACTCCCGTGTCCTGGGTTCGTATAGGGAGTCAACTCGCTATTATTCGATCCGTTGCCCTTTGCTTAAAGGGATCTCGGTTTCAAATAAAAACCATTCAGCATTGAGGATGACACTGTAATAACATTTCATGCCAACATAAAATTTTCAACAATTGTTTTTAAATATTGTATCTCTATTTTTATTGCTGTTATAATTTTTGAGTACATAATTAGTTTTAATATTTTTACCATACAGAGAAAGCAAATGAATCAGATGACCAAACGTGCCTATCTCCAACGCCTTGTCGATAACTCTCCAACGCCTTGTCCCATTTTGGTGAAATTTGGTGTGGACATTCATTATATTTTACCATACAGAGAAAGCAAATGAATCAGTTGACCACACGTGTGTGTCTCCAACGCCTTGTCGATAACTCTCCAACGCCTTGTCCCATTTTGGTGAAATTTGGTGTGGACATTCATTATATTTTACCATACAGAGAAAGCAAATGCAACAGTTGACCAAACGTGTGTGTCTCCAACGCCTTGTCCCATTTCGGTGAAATTTGGTGTGGACATTCATTATATTCAAAAATATCTTCTAATGCTATGTTGCCCACAAAATTATGATACACCTAATAAATCTACTTTTATGGCCAAAATGTCACAATATAAAGTTAGACATAATATGTATATTCTTTTGACTTTGTTAAATCTGTCAATGTTATTTCAAGGTCAACTTCCGTTTTTAAAATTTCAAGGCCAACTTTCGTTTTTAAAATTCTTTCGACTTTGTTAAATCTGTCAATGTTATTTCAAGGTCAATTTTCGTTTTTAAAATTCTTTTGACTTTGTTAAATCTGTCAATGTTATTTCAAGGTCAACTTTCGTTTTTAAAATTCTTTTGACTTTGTTAAATCTGTCAATGTTATTTCAAGGTCAACTTTCGTTTTTAAAATAGAACGATATATTTTGTTCACATAGGTAATCGATATCTTTATCAAATTCTACATTCAATCGAGTATTTTTTTAAAACTTTTTCCCCACCAGTTTTCCACTCCCCCCCCTGATACCTTTGATACCCCCCTCTTTGATATCGTGACATTTTGGTGAGAATATTTTTTTGTATTCTTAACTGTTTCGGAGGCATTTGCAGTCCAAATACAACAAAACGGACCACACCCTGTATTGTTTATCCTGTTTAGTAAAAATAATATGCTAGTATATAAACTATATACATTCTTTTTTAAAATAGAAATTTGCAGAAAATCTTGGTGGCGTGAACTTGAGGTTCACGTCATTTAAGAAGAAAGTAATGGCAAGGAAGCTTTTTATGCAACCTTTTTTCAAAGTATAAGTGCTATTAATAAAATTAAAATGGTTGGGTGAGCTGTTAAAAAAGTTCACCTTTACTTGAAAGTTCCTTAGAGCATCACTTAGTGCTTAGCATAATTTAGCCTCGATAGCTAATTAACTTTTTACGATATCTTCTCGAGACTTATTCTGGAATGAGTGCCCATTGCAATCGGCTTGCTTCGGGAAGGTGCCCAGCATTTTTTCAGCGGATATAATCAATGTGATTTTAATCGCACCGTATTTTTTTTCAGCTTAACTTTAACATGTATGGTCATTAGAGAGGGGGGTTTTACCCTCCGTTCTCCGGAAACTTACATCACGTCTGAGTTGGGTCGGGTCATCCTCTAAGTAAAACTCAGTTCTGGCTACGGTGCTGCCCTCGTCGAATTTACGACCCAAATTTTATCTGGCTGGACCATAGCCAATTCTAAATTTTCCCCTTGTCTGGTCGTATTAATTGAGTTTAACACACAATTTGTGGAATCAAGTAGGTTTCTGAGGTCAACTGAGTAGCTTTAGTAATAGCTACAAGTATTACTGATTTTTGTGAGCTACTTTGTACGCACTATAAAAATATATTATTAACAAGAAACATTATTTTATCTTCTGTCTGGGAGGAGATTGAGTTGTTGTTGTTGTTGTTGTTGTACCTTTTCTTGTTCTTGTTCTAAAAAGAACAGCATGAGACACTCGGTCGATTTTTAAATTTTTCTGATGTCGTTTCTTATGCTACGGAAATGTGAGTATTCTGGATTAAAAGTTGAACCTACATACTCGAATCTTTATTATACTCGTATTACGAGTATACTACAGATTCGAGTAATAAGAACACCTCGGTATGTAAATAATCCTGAATTAAATATTCGAGAACAAATCTTGCTTTGTTTGAAGTTAGTTTTCAACTTGATAAAGAACATGCATAACTTTATCACACATTAAGGCGCAAAGAAAATGAGATTCTTGTTTGTTTCTTTCTCATATCTTGTCATCAGTGGAGGTTCTGTTGTCGCAAAAAAAATATTTTAATTTATAAACGAATATGAAAAGTCGGCACGGCGAAAATAATAGACTCTCTGAGTTGAAAGTTATCATTATAATAGGTAATGCGCGAGATATTTTCTACCACCCAACCATTAGAACTCCTTTTTTATGTGGTCCAATAATCAAATTAATGAAGAAAATCCTGCCCCAGTTTGGTATTGAACTCACATCTCCTGTTTACCCGGCGAGCGCTAAACTACTATACTAACGGGTCTACATTGGAACGCAAAAATTCTACCAAATGTAACTATTTTTAATAATGTTATTAGGGGTTCCCTCTTACATTAATAACAATATTATGAGAGCACCATATAGTGGATCGGCCAACGTGAAATGTCATTAACGACGTAAGGCGGACGAACGGAATTTCTTCATATTAGGTGTGGGGGGGATAATGAACCCAAATCAACGCTTCGAATCACATTAATTTCAGGAGTCACAAAGATGCTTTGCAGTCTCGTAAACGTTGTGTATAGGAGAACGAAAAATCGGGTATTCAATATTCTCTACTATTTCTCCGTTTGTTTTAACGATTCCCCTCCTTAATTCGCTCCGTTTAATTTCAGTTCCCAACATATCGGTATCTTATACCGTGGCAAACACATTGACTCTAATATTATTATTCACAAAATTGATTTCATGGACCTGGGTGTCAGAATTTGTTTTATTTAAATTAAATTGTCGCGATCAAATAAATATTAGTTTCATGAAACTATTGTGGATTTTACGGGCGAACATTGTTGAATATGGATAAGGCACACATTATCAATTTCTTATTAATAAAATTAAGTTCGTTGAGATGTCGAATAATATTTTGGGATTCCACAATTCATTTTTTTCAATGTTGGGGATGTAGCTATCACAAATGATGGTTATTATTTTGAAAATCTCGTGTTTTTGATTGAAGAAAATGATAGAAATCAGAGTTTGAGTTAAAACAAACGCAGTTTCTCACGGTGACACTTAACAGTTAAGACCGTCTTGTCACCGTTACAATAATAATGGAATGTGATGTAAATGTATATTTCTTTGTGTTATTGAAAAAAAATATATATACTCTTGAGTGGAAGGTTACCACTAGGCGGTGTTAATGCCTGAGGCATTTTCTACCACCTAGCCCATGGAGTTCTATTTTTATGTGGACAAATACTCAAATTAATGAGGAAAAAATCCTGCCTCTGCTGAGGATTGAACCCACACCCTTCTGTTTACCAGGCGAGCGTTTATCCACTGAGCTACCAAGGCAGGTCACAATGTTTATTATGTCACAATATTTGTGGGCATCATAGCATTACTAGGTATTTTCAACATTCACTCTTATGTTTCTATATAAGCCTAAGCTACACTTTAACAATTTTTTACCTTATAATGATAATGCTACCACTTGGCACGATTACCATAGCATTCTCAGGAGGCTACTCATTTGTCCTCAGGAGTCTGAGTTACCCCCAAACACAATCAGACCAAGTAGAAATTTCGAAGAAAAGAAAACTTTTCCGAATAAACCCGTCCGGGAATCGAATTCGGAACCTCCTTGGTGCAAGCCGAATGTGATGCACACTCTGCCACAGAGACCTCTACAATAGTAATGATTTTAGTACAAAAATCTCAAGTATTGACCCATCTTTATTATAAAAGTCAGTAATTCTTTATTATATTGTAAGAAATGACGCCTTTGGAAGTATCGTAAGTTATTGAATCCTCCACTGCACTCCTGTTTCATGCTACTAAAGAGTATGAAAATGTATGTCAGAATGAAAATGAAATTAACTATTTACGGTGTTTGCTCTAGTTAGCATCCAGAGCTACTCTATCCTAGAATATACTTTTTTTTACATCTTTTGACTTTTGAATGAACATAAATCGTAACATGCAGATCGTTTTGATTTCTTCTGCTTTTTGGGGAGACATTTTGTAAATATACCAGACTTTGGTATATACCTACATCAACTCGTAAACATATAAATAAGAAATTTGATGTGTATGGTTGTAACTAATTTATGAGATAGGAGTTGTCTGTCCGTATATCACAGTCCAAACTGTAGCAGATAGCGAAGAATAGTGTCAAAATATTTTTGAGGTAAGGATATACATTGAACGGAAAAACGACCACAGCGCAATGTGATATTCTGCAAAATGCTTCAATGAAAATAAAAATTGCCTTTCTAACTATAATAGCTAAGATCTTTTGGGGGGAGGCATGGCTGTAAAACATTTCTAACCTCTTTGGTTGGGGAAAAACCTTTACTTTTTTTTTTAAAAAAAAGCTCAATGGCCGAATTTCGGGGTTTGCGCCTAACATAATTACATATCAAATCCGGCAAGTCACGGTATCGATTCTTAAATCTTATCACTAAAACATAACAACTCAAAGCGAGAAAGTTTCAGGTTGCCTTTTAGTTCTTAGTCCTTAATTTATGACATAGTTTGCAATATTATGACAATCCAAGTTATTCTTACTGACTTCGATGTTAATGGCTTTGAGACACTCACTTAAAATGGCTACCATTTGGTCCAGAGTGGCCCAATATGGCCAAAAATCTCATCAGCTAATTTTGTTTTTCCTTTAGGCGCTTTAACCGCTGTGTAAAACAGGTCGTTCGCGCCGGCACCTCCTTTTTTACATTTTGATAAACAAATCATTTTGAATATAAAGAAAATTATAATATTGAGGAGCGTGGTAGCGCTCGGCCCCGCCAAGTCAAAATAAAGCGATAGCTACCAAGAGCATATTATACGCCACAGCTTACATTGCCGATTTCAACTACTTACAGAGAAAAAACTACACAGCTCAGGTAAAAATTATTGACTTTAAATTCCGACCCCATCCCAAACTGAAATCGTTTGGGGTGGGGTCGGAATTCAAAGTCATTAGGTATTTCGAAGAAAGGAAGAGTGAATAGCGGGGCCCAAAATAGATTTCAGATCTTTTTTGAGGTGATGACTTGGCGGGGAATTTTTATAGCATGCAGTGGTATTTTTGGGGGAATAGTTGAGTGAATATACGAGAAAGGACGGTAAAAGGTGCAACAAATTCCAACAAAATGTTTTTGACCGTTTTTGGTAGTACCAAGTGTCCTCATTGCCAGAAAAAATGTTTATCAAAATCGGAAGCCCGGAAGTGCCCAAAATCGGCCAAAATCCAAGAGGGCTTCCATTTTTTATACCAAATTTTATCAGATAAGGCATTCGGGAGTTATCATGGTACAAACAGACAAACAAAAGGCAAATAGTGGAGTTAAAAATATTTATTTAACTTTAAATTGTTTGTCAGAGGTTGATGGTGGGTTCACTTGCGGCCGCTAATAATTATTAGTCCTCTTAGATGTTCTTCTCCATTTTCTTTTTGTTCTATCTCTTTGAAAATTCAAGAGACGGTAGTAGTTCACATCAGAAGAAAACTTTTCTCTTTTTTTTAATGAGCACGGTGTGAATTGAGATTTTTATTTTAATTAACTCGACTTTTGTCTTGCCTTTAATACTGATCTTCCTTACACTTCTCTCTCTCTCTCTCTCTCTCTCACATCTTTTTCACATTGTTCTGTTAGATAGATTATTCATAACGATACCTTCTATTACTAGTGGTTCTGTGAACTACAGATCTCACTAATTTTAAATGGCCATCAAGTTGAGGACATGAGTAGCCCAAATTGGCCTAAAAACTATAAAGGCCCATACTGAGTCCCATCAACTTGAGAAAAGATGTTATAGTGGTACAAATAGATGTTGAAAGCATTCGTGGAGTTAAAACTAGACTCCATTTCATTCAGTCCATTATTAAAAAATAAGAGCTAAGAAATATGCCACTTATTTAAAATGGCCCGTGGGGGCACATAAACTCACGTTCAACTAATAATCATCAATTCTATGGGCCTAATAAATGTCCATAGCAAGTTTCATCATAATTGGACAAGGTGTTAAAGAGTTATTCTTGACAAATGGACAGACAGATAAACGTTTGAAGAATAATCGTGCTGATAAAACTCACTTTGTTTCGATGAATCAGCTTGTCTCTTAACTGTTTTTTCCTTTCATATATGGAAAGATGTGTGCCATGTACTAAGATAAGTAAATATGCGGTTCTCTGTGAACACTGAACACATTTAAGAATACGTGGTTTGAATATTTGTATTGAATTTGGTACCTAATAACTTTAACGTTTCTTTTTGTATGACGATTCAACGCTGTTTTTAAGGTAGAAAATCCGTTGTCAGCTTGAATATCTGTGAGCAATGCTAAAGCTAGAAACGTGTCATTTATATCTTTTCCGACTCAATATATCTCCCAATACATCAATAGCTTCAGTTGTGTATCTCCTCGTGGTAATGCTATAAAGTAACAAGACTCTGAAGATTTATAGTCTTTTTTGTAGATACCTTTAGCATTTCTCTCTCTCCCTCTTCTTTCACAATTTCGATGTATCACGTACTTAAATACGAAATATAAGTTTTTAGCTGTAAAAATTTTTTGTAGCACATGCAATAGAAATGTTTTGGAATTTTTTTTTTTTATTGTTTCTAATGAAAAGGGTCAGTTTGGAAGTATCTGACGGGGTTTATATTGAATTTCCTTTGGGAACAAACCTTTTAGAATCATAATTTGAAGAAAAAGGCGTGTGGATTGAAATATCTTGAGGGAGTATAATAAAAGTCTTGAAGATTATCTTGTGGGTAAAAGTTATGTTTTGCTCGTTGTGGCTGTAACAGTTATCAGTGTATGAATAGTTGTGCAAAATGATAGTCGTTGGTTGCTCTTTTCCTCAGAACACTTTCTGACAAAGACTCGATCCGCACATTTACTCGCGAATTTATTATCAGACCGTTCTAGAAGCATATTTTGTAAACGTAATAGAAAAATAATTGGATACTTTTACCTCGTACTCGTCTTAGTGTTAGACAGTGTAAAACATGTTAAAAATATTTTCAGAGCTACATACATTTAACCCTTTGTTGGTCAGGCCACGAATTTTTGGAACCACCCTCGCATAGACAAAGTACTTTTAAGGAAGAAAAAATTTCCCATTACCCTTGAATCTGACAATTATGTATCTTTTGTTTGAGGAGATGTACGTGGCCGGAATGGTGTCTACCAATTATACTGTATTCAGAGGACCACAATACGTTTCTGTCAGAAATGAATAAGGACTACACATATGAAAAATTGGTTAAAAAAAAAAAAAAACATTTGTTTCAAGACAATTAGAAATTCACCGAATATTTTTGTTTTTTGTTGAGTTGTTTGATTTTCTTTTCACAACAAATAAACGATTATGATTAGCGATTATATTCACTTCTATACAATCATCATTAATGATCAACTTGACAGTAGTTCGGAGCAAAATAGTCTCAAAGAAAACCAATAAAACATTATTAGTCCTCAATGAGTGTCCCTTAACGATTTCATCGTTATATTCGTCCCGAGCAAAACACACCTTTAGACATTCGGACTAGAAGGAGAAGAATCTACACTTTCGATTCAGTACCTATCCTCAATCGCAAATAAAAAGTGTAGACATTTTATTTGCGATTGAGGAGAATAAAAAGTCTCAACTTTTTATTTGCAATTGAGGAGAAGTAATGTCAGTCGGTAGAAAGGACCTGTATTAACTGAACTGTTGACATAGGTCCGCGTCCTCGCGATTCTAGCTATTACCGGCCTAACCCAGGCTGTGCGAGGCCTTTGTTGTCACAAACGAATAAAGGGGAAAACCCCAGGTCTTGAATGACCTCAGATTTTAAAAAGATGTTAAGATGAAAAAGAAGTAATAGTGGTTTTTATTTGGGTCCCGCGTTTACTTTACAGAAAAGAAGTCTCTCTCTTATTTCTGAAATCATACGCCGCCATTGCAATTTCAATGTGATAATAATATAATTTTAAATAAGTTTTTTTTTAAAAAAAAACTTGTTTGGCTGCGGGTGTAGAGTTTGCTATATTAAAATGTAAACTTTCCATTTTTCTTTTTACTATTCAGCTTTGGAAAAAAATGCTTCGTTAAAGCAAATTGTAATATTTCTTTTTACATTGTAACTTTTACACTCGGAAATAGCAGTCGCACTGAACAGTTCAAACAAAAATAAACAAAAGATAAAAAAATTGTAAGGAAAATCATATTAAAATAAATAATATTAGCATGGGAACTGACATGTCTCTGAGGTGCAGGAAAATCATAGAATAAATAATATTAGATTGGGAACTGACATGTCTCTAAGGTGCAGGAAAATCATAGAATACATAATATTAGCATGGGAACTGACATGTCTCTAAGGTGCAGGAAAATCTTAGAATAAATAATATTAGCATGGGAACTGACATGTCTCTAAGGTGCAGGAAAATCATAGAATAAATAATATTAGCATGGAAACTGACATGTCTCTAAGGTGCAGGAAAATCATAGAATAAATAATATTAGCATGGGAAAGGACATGTCTCTAAGGTTCAGGAAAATCATAGAATAAATAATATTAGCATGGGAACTGACATGTCTCTAAGGTTCAGAAAATCATAGAATAAATAATATTAGCATGGGAACTGACATGTCTGTGAGGTGCAGGAAAACCATAGAATAAATAATATTAGCATGGGAACTGACATATTTTGTGTTACCATTAAACCTCTTATCAATAGTGTTCAGGAGATCTGCCTCAAATGAAACCTTGAAATTTTAGCTCAACCCTTTCCCCTCAAGGAGCTAAAGTAAAGTTTTATGTTTTTGTCACATACGAAACAAGTTTAGTTACATTTTACTTTAAAACATTTTTTGCTAGCATTGTTTTACAAAACAACGAATAATTGCTGACTCCTGACATTTCAGCATGAAAATTACTTGAGCAAAAAACTTTTGTCATACGTAGACGTAAATAATAGAACGCGGGAACAACATTTTAACCTATGACTATTATATACCCAACAGGGGTGTCCAAAATGTATAGTACTAACAGGCCCTTATTGATGCGCTTGGCACCTTAAAAGTATTCTTCTAGGGCCCCAAAATGGTCATTTTAAATTATTGAGGTCTACAGTTCACAAATATGATATAGGGCCCCATAATTATAAACTATGATTAGCCGAACGAAGTGAAAGTCTAATTTTATCTCCAAATAACTGGAGAAAAGATTTTTTTTTTTTTTGGTTCTTCNATTTATTATTATTGTACTATGTTTTTTTTTTAAAAAAAAAAAATTGGCTTAACGTCTCTTTAACATCATTCGAGACCGGGGTTTTGCCCTCCATACCGACAAGTGGTGGCATTATAAGGAAATTGTTAAAGTATAGCTTAGGCTTAGTGATATTGGAGTGATTGTTGAGGATGCCATATAATTCTATGATGCCCTCAAAAATTGTGAACATCTCCGTGGCAGAATGCGCATCACACTCGGCTTACACCAAGGAGGTTCCTGGTTCGATTCCTGAACGGGTCAAAAATTTGATAAAGGTTTTTGAAATTTTCTACCTCGTCTGGTTGTGATTGTGGTATCTCAGCCTCCTGAGGACAATTGAGTATCTATGGTAATAGCGACAAGACATTATAAGGAAATTGTTAAAGTATAGCTTGGGCTTACTGATATTGGAGTGATTGTTGAGGGATACCTTGTAATTTTATGATGCCCACAAAAAATTTGATATAATAATACAAAGAAATATAGGTACATTTACATTTTTACATTTACCCTGCATACGCTGGAAACTTGCAAATCATCAGCTACTCACATTGACCTCACCCAGCCTGGGATGAGAAAAATAACCAGCATCACGAGGACCCCGAATCCACGCGGCACAACCTCGCTGGACGTTGCTTAATTTCAGTGATCTAACGGAATCTGGTGTATTCAACGTGCCATAGACGATGACTTTCATAGAATTTGCTGGTTAGTTTTTCGACCTTTTTAGGTCACCCAGGTTCTCATACTGGGCCTTTGTAATGGTAAAATTTTTATTTTGAAGATATTGTATCATTAAATTGAATTGAAAAATGTCAGGGCACACACTCACAAAAAATATGTATTTTATCATTCCTTTACTTTTCACGATAAGCCTGAGTGAGGTTTGTCCATAGTTCACAGAATTGCTACTAGTAGATAGAGTTACGTCAGTAACATGAGAAAAGGGGTCGAAAATCCTAATGATATTTTTACTTTCTCTTCCATAGAAGATAAAGTATTGTATTCGTGCAGAAATTTTAGAGATATTTTGGCTGAAAAAACTGTTTGACGGGAAGCCAAATGACAAAATAAAGATCAAATATATTCGGCCATTTTGCTTTTGGGCCANTACACAATATGTTTGGCTCGACTGAGCAGCCTGTGAGGATTATCATCCTCTATCCCGACATTCCAAGTTCTTCCTATGATGTCACAAGTGACCCTTTAGTTTATCTATTTTTTCTAATCTAGTATGTATATCTATGTTCATAAAATGTGCTGATTATGTGTGCCCTACTTGGCCACCCAGTGTTTCTTGTTCTCCGAATTAATCGAGTGAAATCTACTGTACAAAGTAGATAGGTTTACCTATTTAATTATGTAAAAACAAACAGCCGGACTCTCGTTTCGTCATAATTTTATGCACAAGTGGCATGACCTCAAGTAACTTCTTACAATCGCGAATATATATATATATTTTTATTTGAATGCAAGAATTTTCTATGCATGTGAAGATACATTTTCTAGCTATACTAGTTTTCAACTGTTGACCTCTTTCCGTCACGAGGCTTCTGGTGGACCTGTAGAGTCCATACCAAGTTTCATCAAAATTGGACAAATCATTCGACAGACAGACAAACCCACTTTTAAAGAAAACTCATGGTATTATAACTAGACGCAATTTCGTGTGCTGAACGTTTGAGAATCACTTAAACTGAGAGAGTTGCTTTTTAGAAAACTAGCAAAGGCTCAAATAAAATGTAACACAATGTCACAGACGCAGAGAAATTTAATGACTAGTGTGACATCACAAAGAAAGCGGGCGTTAATTTTACACGACTTTCATTATCTCGTAAGATTCTGGTTGTCACCGAACTTGTAAATAAAGCGGAACGACATAACTAAGTCTAAGAATACCTATCTGTCACAAGGTTCTAAGCTACGGTTGAAATGTTTGATAGTTTGGAGGATCCTGTCAAAATAATTCTGCCCAAAACAAGGATTTGTGTCGTTACTTTTTTTTTTGGACATTTTGGAAACTTTTTTTTGGACAATTCGAGTTTCCTAAAGACAATTTTTTCATGTGGATTTCGGATACATTATCTAATTATACCTACGAGTATAACGGTAGGGAATTAATTTTTTTTAGCTCTTGGGATCTTAAATATTTAACCTGTTGGGTGTATGTAGTCATTATAATAACTTTTATTATATTTTGTGATGGGATCTTATCAAAATATTTGTCAGAGGTTGGTAATGACATGAAAATTTAAAATCGGAAAAAATATTTTACGTTTCAAGGTACGTAGAATTATAAAATAAGGGGAATGGTTTTTTTTT
>CM022877.1:10350438-10393195 GCA_012654025.1 Pachypsylla venusta | reverse complement strand
AATCAGTAAATGCAGAGACAGTCAGTTAGGCTATCTCTAGGCCCTTCATTTCGCAATTTAAAAAACGCTTAAATCCCTTTTATCTTATCAAATGCGTACAATACATGTCATTGACTTCATGTTATGAAGGAATCAGTAAATGTAGAGAAAGTCCGTTAGGCTATCTCGAGGCCCTACATTTAAAATCTTATTCGAGAACGCTTAAATCCCTTTTATTTTATCAAATGCGTACAATACATGTCATTGACTTCATGTAAATGCAGAGGCAGTCAGTTAGGCTATCTCTGGGCCCTACATTTAGCAATTTAAAATCTTATTCGAGAACGCTTAAATCCCTTTTATGTTTTCAAATGCGTACAATATATGTCATTGAGTTCATTTAGAAAGCCATTGAATTACCATCGATTACGATGTTGCCATATAATGACGATAGTCATTAGTCTCATAAAGTTTAATGCCTCTCTTTCCTCCCCTTTTAGAAAGCCATTGGACTACCAACGATTAAGATGTTGTCATATAATGACAATAGTCATTTAGTCTCATAATGTTTAATGCCTCTCTCCCCTCCCCATTTAGAAAGCCATTGGATTAACATCGATTAAGATGTTGTCATATAATGACGATAGTCATTCAGTCTCATAATCTTCAATGCATCCTTTCCCTCCCCATTTAGAAAGCCATTGTACTACCATCGATTAAGATGTTGTCATATAATGACGATATTCTTTACGAAGTTACTTCGTAAATGGTTGGTACTTCACAAAGTTAGTCTAGTTTTAACACTATAATGTAATCTTTAAACGACTGTTTGTTCCTCGTCTCATCCGATTTTGATAAAACTTGGCTTGGATATTTATTGTGTTCATGTACTTTGTTGATGTTGACTTTCTGGTCCTCATGTTGATTATTTTAACAGAGTGAAGTCTAACAGAGAACAGAACTACTACTTATGTTTTGTTTACAAACACACATGCCATCTCCAAAGATCTAAAATTGAGGAAGTAATATATGAGAAAAAGGAAAAAGCAAATGCTCGAATAATGAAATCAACTCTGCCGTACACAATTGAATATTTTTCTTTAAGTTAACGTAGCGTTCCATTTCCACCGTTTGTATTAATTAAATTTGAGCATTTGTAACAAAAACGTTTCTTGTTTAGTTGCACTAAAAACAAAGCCTTAGTAGGAAAACTCTGACATGTGTGAAGGAAACTCAGTCTGTCATCATATTATTTGTGAAAACTGTGCAAGAGACAGACAAGATTTGAATTCATATATCTGGGTGGTGTGTTTGTCAAAGTTGGCAATTCTTGCAATATACCATATGTTTAATATGTAAATGTCTTTGGAGACTAAATTTTCTTTTTTGAAGGAGATAATTTTTAATTTTAATTTTTGTCATTGAATTAACTTCAAATCTATCAAATGACAAAGGCGTATGACGAAAATTAAGTAAACAAGTACACTAATCTTAATCATCACAAATGGTGTTACATTTTTACTAGGCATCTTCTCTTACGGTACCTGAGCATTTGCTAGCTTAGATTGGGTAGATTTTTTTTTTAAAAAACAATTTTAGGATTCAAAATATTATTTAAGAAGCAGATTCCATCTTGATTTTCAGGTGCCTCGGAGGCATAACGCGTTATATTGAGAAAAAAAATAGTTTATGTCACTCTCAAGCCCATAAACTATCACTACCCCAAAAAACATGTCAATTGAAGTACAAACACATTTTACGCATTTATAATATTATTAATATTAGTAGGATGGTCACCGGCCGACTCTAGACATGCCCATTTGGCAATGTTGCCTCGAAGAAGAGGTGGGATTTCGTATTCCGTTTTCAAAGAAAGGCCAATTTTTGATGTATTAATGGAACCTTGCACATTTTTTTTTTTTTTTTTTTTTACAAAATGATACCTGTGGTCAACCAAAATCCATAGAACTAAAATGAAATTCGAACGACCATTGCCAAAGCTACGGAAAATGGCATTTTTAGAAACTAGACGTAATTTTGATACTCGATCAAAAATTAAGTTGGGGGGGGGGCACAATTTTTTATCACCCTCTAGATATTGCCCCTTTAAATAGATATGTTTTGCAAAAACGGTTCCGGCGCATAACCTGTTTTTTAAAAAAAAAAATATGACGGTTACAGATTTATTCTAAATTAATTATTAAAACGATATTGATCTGAGACTATACACACGCTGTATGATTTCTTTATTTTAATTTATGCTTTGCTCCACGAAAACAAAAGCTGACTGTAAATATTGTGGCAAAGCAAACCGCATTCGCTACACATTACTGTAGCAAATTTTATAAAATGAAAACTTGAAATAATGAGAAAATGTATAATGTAATAACAATTTCCTTGCATATGAAAATGCATTTAACCTAACGAGTCTCTTGTATATCTGCATGAATCACAAGGGAGAGCTACTTTAAGGATGCATTTTTTTAGCAGTTGTGAGGAGTACCCATTTTTACAGCTACAAGATTTGGCTAATGCATAGCCTCCCCTCACCCACCACCCCAATTTAACAATTGAAACCGGGTTCTCCGCGTGCAACGCCAGTGTTATACCCACCAAACCAGGATTGGTCACAGGGGAGGAAAACCTAAAGGGCTGCGGCTGTTTAGACGTGCATGTTTGGCTAAGATTTTTACTTCATGCCTGCATGCACGTGATTTTAAACGTGTAAACGCCTGTTCATGCCTACCATCATTTCTCACCACTTCTCACGGTATATGTTTTGCAAATGAGAAATATTACAAGACTGAGACATGCGCATGCCAAAACTGTACGTTTGGACGCGAGCTATTTTTTCTTAAAAGCATCATGAATGCCAAATATGCACGTCTAAACAGCCCTTAAGTTGATAGATGCTATTTTCTAACTTTCACAAATTTTTTCCACTCTCGATCCATTCACATTTTTGATCTCCACCACCTACGCCCAAAAAATAACTCTTTGTAAATTTCAGAAAACTGAAAGCCAAATTCTTATGAAGGCGTTACAGAGTTACCATGGAACGAACAGAGAACACAGACGTTTAGAGAAAAATTGAAGGATTAAAACTAGACTTCAGTCTATAAATGTACATTTGGAAATATTTTGTGTTTTAATTCAAAAGTTTTTTTATCGCCTGGGCGAAGAGACAATGAAGATGAGGTGGAAAAAGTTATAAAAGTACAAAAAAAGTCCAATACCTATTAACAAAATATTTTCAAAACTTTTAGGTCAACGCTTTCTAAAACTGTTAAAATTTTAATCGATAAAGTTTACTAATGTTAGTTCTAACTTTCAGTAAAAACTTTGAACCCCAGGTAGTTAACTTTTGGATATCTATGTATAGGACTTTCAGGGTGGGGAAGAGGTTTTTGTATTAATTGTCTATTTGAAACTTGAAAAGTTTTAAATTTGTGAACAGTCTGAACAGTTTAGGTTAGCAGGGGACAGAAATAATTCAAGCTATTATAAGTGGAGAAGATATCGACGGTAGGTAATAGGTAATCAATTAAAAATCTGATGTGAACACCACTCTTTCTTTATTTATAAAAAAAGAAAGAATTTTTGTAATGAGCTGAAATTTTCGATGTCAAATTTTCAATGCCAAAAAAAAAATTTTTGAGTTCCCCAAAGCCCAAATCTCGAGCAGCGTTTTCCGTCAAGGGTAACTTCTATTTCAGAGAAAAGTATCATGGCGAATATCATGCATAAAATTGATATAAGTAGCCACCCAATTTCAAGCTCTATCTCTTGCTGTTCAGTTTTAGGCAAGAATCTGCAATAAAAGGGCAAAAACCGCTAACAGTAGATTCGGTTCTCATAAAAAGGTTCCAGGCGTGTTTTATTCATAAAATTGATATTAGCTGTTACCATTCTCCTTTTAGGCAGGACTCCGCTAAAGAGTGGCAAGTTTCCGCTAAAAAGATTGGATTTCAAACAAAGTTTTCGTGGTTTGTCTTTGGCATAAAGGAATACATACTCTGAGGATCTTAAAATCTAATTTACCATTGAAAATTAGATATCTAAAATTCTAACCCATTACAATACTTTTCTTTTTAAAGAATAAGGAAAGTAAAAATAAAATTCAGATGATACAATTGGAACAGATGTTGTAAAATTGAGGTCGAACAGAAACCGGGCATTTCGAAAATGTTTTCTGGAGAATTATAGTTGGAATTATGAGAATTCTGACAGTGTGTACATAGTTGCCAAAGAACATTTCCAATTGATGATAGCAATAGGCCCTGTCATGCATTGACAAGTAACAGCGCCGACGCACAACAATATAGAGTTGCCCTCCTCCTGCCAACTCATTTCTCTGTGGGTCAACACACGTAATTCTCACAATAAGTATAACATGGCTAGTCATATTTTCTGTATAAAAAAGTTTCTGCTCAAATTTTCTATTTATAAGTATTACCAAGAGCCTCCCTCATTTTCGGAAATTTTCTGTCATTTTTTAAAAAATGTACAAAGAAGCCGCTAGAAATTTCGATTTATTTTCTTTCTCATTGCGTACCTACATACTAAATGGACACTGTATATCAAATTTCTGTATTTAGCCATCGTCCAGCTACGTTGATTTTCAGTCAGTCAGTGCGTAAATAGCCCAGTGCTTTGCGTTTTATAAGAATAATATAGATAGGCAGTTTTCCGATAACTAACCCCCCCCCCCATTTCAAAAAGCCCCCAAAGAGGCAATAGAACCCAAGAGAAACACTGAATTTGACAAACCTAATTAATCTAAATTTTTATTTTTTCATTCTGCTTTCAGTGGAGACGTCCATGCAGTATGATGCAGTTCGGGCTTATTTGAAAGAAGTAGAAGTCAATAATGAAGTTTGGATAGGACTGAAGAAAGAACAGAACAAGAAACAGTACGTCTGGAGGGATGAGAAACCATTAGAGTCGGCAGGTTACTGGCAAGAATCTCCTCCTGATAACAGTAGTCCACTATGTGTTGGTTTGGATCCATCTCAAGATTATCATTGGAAAGCTTATAGTTGTGGTGGACCCCAAATATCAACATTCATCTGTGAACTACCAGGTTAGAATAAAAACAACTCAACTATTTTTCGGCCCACTCGAAATATCTTGAGAATGGATTGAAATTTCGAAAAACAGTGAGAAACACGCGTTACTTTATGTAGTGGGGAAATATTTCCTGGTAGTTATTATAACTTTGATACCATCGCGGGAGGTGCAACTTTGAAATCTCAAATTAACTCTTTTGGAAAAGAAAATGAATGTCTTTTGAGATCTGTACTCAAAACAGTTCCGAAGATATTCCAAGTTGAAGTTTGGATACCTTTATTTTACCGCACGGAAGCTCTTCAGTTTTGCCAAAATTTAAAGAAAAAAAGTTTTCTCTGTCTTTAAAACAATACGTGTTTCAGTGGTTTAAAACTTTTCAAAATGGTAATCCAGATATCAGCTTCGCTAATGGTCGGGGTTGATAACTAGCGTTGGAAAGACATTAAAATTTGAGTCATTTTTGTCAAAACTCTGGCTCTATGTGAAAAGACCAACTTCATCTGTAAATAACTTTCCAAAAATGTTGAAAAAGAGGTACTTCTTTTTAAAATATCAAAGTTCACAATGGAATCACACCCGGGAAATCCGGGTTCGATTCGAGACGAGGTCAGAATTTTCAAGGTTTCAAATATATTCAAATAATTCGATTTGGGGCAGAGTTGTTTTGAAGTATAGGAGATGGAAATACCTGGAATATTGTGAAAAACTAAATTGAAAATTTAAATTATTTCAAACAAATGAAATAGCTTTTCCCTATCCACCTAGTTATATTGCAAAAGCTAGAAAAATATTCCGCTATTTGTTTTAATTACTTTATTATGACGCATCATGCTTACAGCCCCTTTGCTTTTACTTGTTCCCCCCTCCCATATTTATTTCCTTTCATTCATTAATTAATGACACCATCGTGTCCAATGGTAGCCAGATGTATGAGGCAGCAGCTGTAGCTATGTAAGTGTAAGTAGTAGAGCACTGCTGAGTTTTTAGAGGTTGATAATTGACATAGGCCCCCAGAACCATGACAATCGCTGCAATATAATTATGTCAGTAACACAAGAGTTACAAAACATAATGATATAACAGAGTTACTTTCTGTGTTACTTTACGCCATCAGCTCCGGTAGACTCAGCCCGTGAGGATGTCACCCTCAAATAACTTCTCACAATCACAAGTATGATTTACTTTTCCTTATGGAAAGTTATCAGGTCATAAATGGATTGGAAGAAATAAGGCCTTCGGTATTAACTCCTTTACAGGATGTTAATTAAGTACTTTGTACTTTCAAAGTTTCGATGTGTTTTTTTTAACATATTTATACATTTGCTTCTTGGAATAAGGGCTTATGTTAGGTGCGGCTGTTGTAAATCTTCAGGAACTTACTTTGAACTTTTTGTTACGTGTCCTACTCCAAGAAGGTAGATAAATTCCCTAAATTTCGTCCTTTTTCTCTCACAGATTCCCCGTAATGCGTGGGGGAAATGCCAACTCCATGCACATTCACCACAGAGACGTGGTCATAAAAAAGTTGCGTAACCTCTCTGGTTGGGGTAAAATATATCATTTTGTACTATTCCTTACGTTTGCACTATTCCCACCCCCAACTTGTTAGGAAACGTTTCTACGACCATGCCACTAATCTAGCATGGCCTAAAATGAGCAGATATAAATATTAAATAATGATAATATTTTCCCTCCATATTTCGGAAAATATTTTTAGGGGAAAAATTGTTCCTCCCCGGAGTTACTTTTTTTTAAAGTTGGGTAGTAATAGACATTGACTGAATGAATACTTTTACTTTGGTCATTGATTTTTAAAGTTGGGTAGTAATAGACTTTGACTGAATGAATACTTTTACTTTGGTTATTGATTTTTGAAATTTGGTAGTAATAGACTTTGACTGAATGAATAATTTTACTTTGGTCATTGATTTTTACAGTTGGGTAGTAATAGACATTGACTGAATGAATACTTTTACTTTGGTCATTGATTTTTAAAGTTGGGTAGTAATAGACATTGACTGAATGAATACTTTTACTTTGGTCATTGATTTTTAAAGTTGGGTAGTAATAGACTTTGACTGAATGAATACTTTTACTTTGGTTATTGATTTTTGAAATTTGGTAGTAATAGACTTTGACTGAATGAATAATTTTACTTTGGTCATTGATTTTTACAGTTGGGTAGTAATGGACATTGACTGAATGAATACTTTTACTTTGGTCATTGATTTTTAAAGTTGGGTAGTAATAGACATTGACTGAATGAATACTTTTACTTTGGTCATTGATTTTTAAAGTTGGGTAGTAATAGACATTGACTGAATGAATACTTTTACTTTGGTCATTGATTTTTAAAGTTGGGTAGTAATAGACTTTGACTGAATGAATACTTTTACTTTGGTTATTGATTTTTGAAATTTGGTAGTAATAGACTTTGACTGAATGAATAATTTTACTTTGGTCATTGATTTTTACAGTTGGGTAGTAATGGACATTGACTGAATGAATACTTTTACTTTGGTTATTGATTTTTGAAATTTGGTAGTAATAGACTTTGACTGAATGAATAATTTTACTTTGGTCATTGATTTTTACAGTTGGGTAGGAATGGACAATGACTGAATGAATACTTTTACTTTGGTCATTGATTTTTGAAATTTGGTAGTAATGGACATTGACTGAATGAATACTTTTACTTTGGTCATTGATTTTTAAAGTTGGGTAGTAATAGACTTTGACTGAATGAATACTTTTACTTTGGTCATTGATTTTTGAAATTTGGCATTTAAAATTTGGTTGTGAATCGATATAGGTCTTTCATTTCGTTAGTATTAATTGAGTTAATATTAATTGAGTCCACTATTACTCGTACTATTTCTGTACTTGTTTTTAATTTAATTTTACACTACACACATGCAACATTTTCATGCTGAAAAAATAGAAAATATCTCGAAGTAAATTTTTGAGTTCAGGCCCACTCATTGAAACGTATGATTTCTGTTTCTGGTTGATCAAAGGTATTTGAAATTTCCAACACGGTTATTTTTCATAGTTTTCACGGGAAAATAATTTTCCAACACGCATTGCACGAATAGGTTGTAGCTTGAAGCATATAATATGTACATACCTACATGCATATTATATGCTCGTATGTAGGTACCTATATTCAACATTATGTACCTACCTATATTCAATTTCCATTTTTAATCTGCCCCTTCCCTCAATTAGAGCTTTGATCTTTTATCGAAGTTATACTCGTATATTTTACAGAATGTAAAAAAATCAGGTGTCGTTTGAGTTTATCTTTTTCGTCACGAAAAATTTAATTTTTTATTTTTTTTTATTTTTGTTTTTCGTTAAAATGATAGGAGTCTGCATAAAATCCCAAAGCATTAGATTTACCGTTGTTAATATCATTCCAACGATTATCATCAATTTGAAAAAAGGAAGAAGAAAATTTTACATTGGTCTGGGGTACAATTTCAAAGTTCAAAAAACACTGAAACACGTGTTATTTTAAGTCGAGAAAGAAAACTTCTATATCTTTTTTAGGCAAAAATGAAGAGCTACGTCAAAGCAAAAGTATACAAAAGCTCAACTTCAACTTGTATTAACTTCAATTCTGCTTTGAGTAGAGATCTGAAATAAATTTCAAAATACCTCCCTTTTCTTATACTTTTCAAATTATGTATTAGCCTCCCGTGAAAGTTGTATAAAGGTGGAAAACACCAGAAAAAGTTTTCTCTTTAGAATAAAGAAATGCGTGGATCATCGTTTTTCCAATTTTGAAACCATTCTCAAGATATTGAGCTTCGCTCCATTTTTTAACACCCTGTATAGACTAGTTCGGCCCTCCTGCTTCATCTGATTCTTTAGAAGAAGGGCCGTCTGTATATGGATAATATATCTATATTGTTGTAGACTTAGGTTTCAAGGATTAAGTAGTCGTTGATTAAAAACGCGTTAACTAATTTAAAAAAAAAAAATAGAAAAGAACTTAAAACACTTTATTAAAGAAAACACAATAAAAAGGTTAACAAAAATTCGTATACTGTTTAACTTCTCAAACACCGTATTCAATCACGCGAGAAAGAGAAAACTAAGTAACTCGCACACGAAAAATTCGCAAGTTAATCACTCGCTAACACACAAATATAAAGACTGACTTTACTTTTAAACTCTCTGACTGACTCGTTTCTACTCGCAGCCTCTATTTATGCATCCCCAACAAGTATCTCGAATCTTCCCGAATAAAAGATCCCACTACACCTTTCTACATGTTCTCGAATGGGGAAGTAAATACGCAGTTCGCATTCTAGTAATTCCTCGTAAACAAACTTACAACGTTCTCGTATCTTATAGAAAGAGAAATCAAAATAAAAGGAGAAGTGTCGCTGTTTATATACAGGATGTTTACATTAGAATCATAATATTAGAGTTCAAGCTCTCATATGCTCTATTCACTTCAATATGTTATAATGAACTCCATTGTAGCGTAAACACAATGTCGCATAGTGATAGTAAGATATACAACACTTTTTCTGTCAATTAGTTCCAGAATGGGCAGATCACGGTTATACTGGATGTATGTTGGACTCTCTCCCCTCTCTAACTATTACATACCACCCTGAAGATGAGTCTGTGCATTTACTGGCGGATTGTGGTTTGGATGGATCCAGAACTGTGGCTTGCAGAGGTACCGCTGTAAGTATGAAAAGTAATTTTTTTAGATAAATTATAATTGAATATTTTTATTATTTTTAATAAAACGGAAAATTATTAATAACTCAAAAATAAAATAAATTTTCTTGATCTCTTGGGAGGCAGCATTGCCTCTTCGGATGGCAATACTAATAATTTTTTTGTTGTTGTTGCGTCAGATAAAATTTTGCTTTTCTATTTCCAGTTCTCTCTATTAACTTCTTCCCAGTTGTCTTCACCCATCGCGCTCCTTCTTCACACCAAATTCCCATCGTCTCAACCGCAAACGCTACAAAAATCATTCCTCTTGCCTTTATATTTGTGTATTTCAAATGTTTTCTAGTGCATGCCATTTCTGCCGCTGCCCCATGATTTATACTTTATTTATATTTTGAGGAAGAACAAGAATTTTTATAATTTTAGAATTATAAGAGTTTTGGAGGAAGTAACACAAGTAAGCAAAAGTAAAAAGTATACATACAAGATAAATTTATCTTTTGTCGTTTTACCGCAATTTATAACAGCTAGTCAACTAGTGGATCAAGATAATCGGGTGTTCACGTTAGTGTTGTATAGTCATTTATAGAAAAAATATCTTAATCAAATTTTAAATACTAATTTTCAAAAAACTAAATATTGGTGTCCAAAATTTTCAAAATCGAAAAGCCCTTAAACACCAGCCATAACATATAAAATATCTAAATATGTATATTAAATTTCATCAAAATTGGATGAAAATGGTGGCTTGTATCGCCAGTATCGCGTAACAAACATACATTCACATATCCAAGTGCATTTCGGGATGAATACCGGGGCCAAAGCTGGAGTTCACTAACGTTCAAATAGAAAAACAAGAAGAAGCAGTATCAATATTAGGATGGTTATTTCACATGACTTTCATTAATTGAGATTTTAGTAAACATTTTCTTAGCTTCCCATCGTCTTGTATGTGAAAATAGCTATCTTTAAAATTGAGGATTTTTTTTCAGTTAAACTGCTGATTTTAATTTTAGGCCATCCTATCATCATAGAACCGATGATTGGAACTGAAATATACACAAAGTATTGATACAAGAAAATGGCTGACGTGCCAAATCTGGTTCTACGCAGCGAGACTGCCGATTTTAGGGATAGTTCCGACGGCAGAGGATTGTACAAGTCTCTTAAATCTCTGTATTAAAGAAAAACATTTTCCCGTGCACAAACATCTAAATACCGAAAATTTCAACCCCACCTTATGTTTTAACCGGACCAGACTGGTCACTTTAGGGACAAATATCACTGAACTAAAAAAGACACTTTTGCCATTAACAAACATATCGTCAATATCCTGGAAATGTCTTCCCCTTACCCATTTTTTGACCGCACCAGATTGAGGATTTTGGGAATAGGTATAACGATTGACTATATTAAATAAAGACACTCTCCCATGCTCAAACATACCCTCAAAATACCAAAAATTTCACCCCAACTCTTCTTGTGTTTTAATCGTATCAAACTGGCGACTTTGGGGATAAATATGACTGTACCGTATTTTCAATCCAGGCTATAGTCCTGACGGTTAGCGCACATATGGGACCCCCCTGTAGGATCACTTTTTCCTCACTCTCTTCTTTGGTTGTTTATAATGAAATGTCTTCTTTTCCAAAATGGCTATTTCCTCATGCTTAAATGGAATCAGAAAATTCCTAATCAACCTATTCATGTCTCATTCACAATTGCATTAACTGCAAATCAAATAGAAAAGAAAACTAACTTTCCATGATAGTAGAAGATTTTCTTTTCCTTCGAGTTTAAGATGTTTGATTTTCCTCTCTTAATTTTATCTTCCAGTCTTTCTGTAATAATACGAAGTGGAAATCTCCTGAGAAAATAGTTTACAGGATTCAACAAATAAGAATCGAAAAAGATAGAAATTCTTTCAGCTTTTTTATTAACCGTAACTGGAAAACAGGCATTTTTTAGTTCTAATAATTTCTCCGGGTTCCGAATCCATGGTTTGGGTTGGTGGTCCAGTCTCATAATATTTAGATGTCGTTTGGGTGGCAGTAATCAAACAGACTGCCCTTACCAGATACATACACAGAGATTTCTTGTTTGTTTACAGGGTGTACTCGTATATGCTTAGTGGTAACACTCGAATATAAATTGTAAAAGAGAAAAATAAAAACTTTTTTCCCTGGGTCATTTTTTAATTTGATTTTTCGTTACGAAGATTCCTTAAAATGAATACGATTTCAAAAATTGAGAAATTCTAGTGTTGTGAAATCAGTCGTACATCCGCCATTATTCTAAGGTCTATTTCACGGAACACAGAGGAGAATAGAGTCTTCAAATATCTTAGTATAAAGTTCAAATAAGTCTTCAAAGCTTCTTTAGTAAGCTTGGAACGTTTTCTCTGAGATCTTCGAGAGCACTTTTCTTACTCTCCATTTTCTTTTTTAAGGACAAACGGGATCTGATGATGTTGCTCAACTGTAATCAGAATATGTCAACATGGACAAAGGGAATGTGGGACAGTGCTATATCGCAAAGACATCGACGTAGTAGTTCAGCGCCAATTGATCTCACAACGGCTAGCCAATTTGATTATGCTGCTGACGGTAAGATGATAGATAGTTACCTACAGACTTTTTTCCAATCAACCTATTCTGATTGATGTAAACTGACTTTCTGATTCGGAAGACTTTTCTGACCTCGTACCTGACTTTTCAACTTATTGAAACTATTACAAAAGCAACCAAATAAATATACCGTTGAATATTCTATTGGGTGCGCGAAGGGAAGGGCTATAGTTCTTAATCGCATGTTTTTTATTTATTTTTACAGAAGCAGAAGAAGAAGGTGATGACCCGTTCACCCCTGAACCCATCTATAATCTGGAAGAAAAAGCAGCAGCCCAAGATCTGGTAGTGTCAAGTTTAGAAGATTTATCAGTTGCTGAAGAGCCAATCAAAACTTTATCTCCTGTAATACCTCTGAATATTGACAAATCGAGAGACGGCAATATCGTGTATAATAGTTCGACAACAGAGACTCTGTCAAAATTGACAGTTGGTACTGAAACTCAATTAGTTAGATCCGTGAATACAAGCAACCCCAAAATAGAAACATCAACACCTATTACAACAAAATTCGCAGTTGTATCCACAACATTTGGGACAGCAAACAAAACAGATGGTCTTAAAGATCTCTTAAAATCAGAAATTTCAGACACAGAAAAGAAAATTGAGAGTGGTATTAAAAAAACCAGTGAATTTGTAGGTGGTGCCGTGAAGGAAATCACAAAATCGTTTGAAAGCACTAAATCAAAAGTTGTAAGTTCTATACAAAACCTGAAAGAGCAGAGTTCCGATAAATTTAAGAAACTTGAATCAAAAATATCGGATGCACTGGACAGTGCTCACAGTAAAAATAATGGTGAACATTTAACTTTATCCAAACTCGATTCCATTGGGAGCGAACCTAAAGTAGGCGGACAAGTAACTAATGGAAAGCAAAGTGATTATAAAGTGGAAGAAACTACTATTGAAAAAGAAGGAGAAGTTCAGACCCCAATACCAATTGACAAAGGCGTTGAGATTTTAGAAAAGCACATTCAAAATACAAGCACTGAAAAGCAATCCGAAAGTTACATAGCACCAAGCACCGGTAATGTTCTCGATAGTCCAGACAACAAACCCAAGGATACAAAACACATCTTAAAAAAACCAGTAGATTCATTGAAGTCAATAAATCCGACCGTGGCTTACATTAAATCTGAAAGAACAATACAAGACATAGATGCAATGAAGGATGATAATGGTAATCTACCAAATACTCCTGAAGTACCCAAAAGAGAAATCCCAGAATATATGAGAAATAATGCCCAAGGTAAACCCATTCCGGTTTTCGATACTTTGGAAGAAGCAATTAAATCTCTTTATGACAAAACCATACCGACTGTAAAAATTATTTCAGAAAATTCTCCAGTACAAGAAACAACACAACAAAATATAGAAACCACGGCAATAAAAGATAAAATAACGCAGAGAAGTGGCTCACCTGTTGAACAAAATCCAAGCTATGAAACTTCAACTCCTACCAATAAATACAAGGACAGTGAACAAACATCCGGTTTAGTAATTTTGGATTCTAAAGGCCGTTCTTTGAATTCCGATCAATTTAAATCTTGTAATGAGGATGAGATCACAGACGAGACTACCACAGAATTTACAAGACCAACAGAACAACGACAAGTTTATAAACCAATTTTCGAGAACGAAATTTCAATATCAAAAAAGAACAATGTTCCTGCGAACTACAATCCAACCAATGAAAACCAAACTGTAAATTTAAATAATCAAAGAGAGCAAGCCAAAACAGATCTAGTTACTTCAACAACTAGCTCTTCAATATTTACATCTACTCCAAAATACGAACGTCGAAATTTACCGCCTGTTCTGATGATTGATAAAATTGAACAGATTAATGAAGCAGCTTCAGGAGTAAACCCTATTAAGGAGATTGCTAAAAATGATATAGGTACAACAGTGATCAGTGAATTAACCACAAAAGTTAGCTCAACAAGCAGTACTCCTATGGTAAAAATAGAAACACAAACAAACAAGAAAATATTGCCAGCTATTTTAGGTAGGTAAATTAGTTTATGAACAACTTTCCTTTCAGCAGCAGGAGACTTTACATTCAGACATTCTTCTCTGACCTATGTAAATAATATTATATATATTAATAGTAATAAATACACCCTAGGTGCACGATGTGCACTCGGTATTTCCTCAAATAATACCACAGTGTGCATGGCTGTGTGAAGAAGTAAAATAATAGTAATAATAATAGGCCTTGTTTATACTGTCCGAATAAGACTAAAGATTCCCTTTTCTCCAATGTAAGTTTTTGGATGTGTAAATATCTCAAATACATGAGGATACAATTGCATGGATTGTCCGTAGTGTTTATTATTCAGAGCAACCACTACAACAACAACCCATATAAAAACGTAACTAATAACTGCCTAATAAGTGATGAGTCAATGTTTTCTAATTTTCATTTACAGGAGGTGAAATTGGTAATTTAGGTTACAAGAAATATAGAATCGAACGTTTTCCATTGTACAAAATGATTAAATGATATATGGGTTAAGGTAATGATTATCATGTTCAACTGAGTGACTACAAATAAAAGCATTCGTCCGCTGGTTTATATTGAATTGGGATACTTGTCATAGTATCCCAATTCAACCTAATTATATTTTTTTATCACATTTCCCCAGCGAATTTTAGTTTAGTGATCTGGAGTTATTGTTATAAATGCCTATTTATGTCATGATGCGAACAAATATTGAGGCATAAGCACACAATGAAATAGACATTTTTTATATTCTATTACAGGTAACAATCAACCGCTGATTCCATCAACATCTTCTCCCTCCAGCTCAACAGCACAATTCAGTTCTTCAATGACGCCAACAAAAAAAGTTAACTTAGAACCAGACCTTCCTGAAAAACCAAAAAGGAGTCCTTTATTTTCTCAACAACAACATAGATCACACTATCCCTACTTTCTAAGTCGAATTTTAGGTTAAGATAAATTATATACTTTTCAATAGATATACCACAAATCATTACCTATTATATTTGATTAAATTTTTGATATTTTTTCACCTACTTGTAGATATTTATTTGCCAGTTAGCGTATTTTGTTGACTCTAAATAAACAAAAAGTAATCGAGCTTTTGGCAAAAAATCAAAAATACTTTTATACGAATAGGTAACTTTTACGTATAATTTCATTGGCTCAGTTTGACTTTAGTGACTGCTCAATTTTTTTTTTACATTCAAAAGTTATGCATGAGTACCTATATTGGTGCTTGCAGCAATCATAAGCCCAAAAGGACTAAACTCAATGATATTTGTAAAAATTTTTTTCATCACAGGAAATCATCAACATAGCAAAAAAAATGAGTATGATCGATTTGGGTCTTCTTTTGCAATGTTGTATTGATAGCTATTAGCTAAACACTTTTGAGTACTTGGTTTATCCTGATATTTTGAACCAACCATCTGAGGACTTTTAGTCAGATTGAGCATTCATTGAAACTTTTCTCTTTAACTGGCTGCTAGAGTTGATTGTCTAGTTTTAATAACTACCTTCTTCATAGTTTCTGCACTAAAGATAAATAATTTCAGTTTGTAGTACGTTTTTTCGACGTATTTGTCTGATATGAACAAAAAGACAGATTTTTTGCATCGTTTCCGATGATAGCCAGATGATATCCGCCGTAAATTCCACTTAATCCTTAATCGAATTTAATGAGAATTTGTCTGTAGGTTAAGTTGGGGTGATATCCAATGTTAAATTTCATCGTGCCATTCAATTGGTTCATGGGGGAAGAATGATTAAAATGCTATCTGCTCATATTACATTTACACTATGTCAAGAAAGTACCCGGACTGGTGCTGTAAATCGGAATGTAGAGGTCTAATCCTCCAAATTTATGATTTACGACTTCGAAGTATTTTCCATTAGATGCACTTGTGTCAACGAATGATCCATTAATCGAAGTAATTTTCGTATGCACTTTTCGGGATTGCCCACAGCCCGATCTGTGATTTTTCTTTTATGGACTACATTGACTCGAAACGCTTTCCGTTAACTTCAATCTTGGGAAAAGAAAATAATCACGGTGTGCCAGTTTTGGTAAATAAGAAGCTTCTTCAATGGTATCCGTTAAATTTTTGCTAAATTTTGCTCGTTCAAGTATATCCATAGCAATATGTTTCAGGGTTCCTTTTCGTAAAATATTCAGTTTTTGACAGAAGCTTGGTGTAACATTCTTCATTCCTAAATTATCAACTAAAATTGCTCAAGCGGATATGTGTGATATATCCGGAGCCTATGAATTTTTTCTCAAGGTTATAAAATATAACGCTTAGCCTAAACAATTTCTTTTACTTTCTCCACGTTTTCTTGTGTACAAGACGTAGAGGGTAAATCAGAGTGGGGCAAACCTTCCTCCACTTCTCCAGCATATTTGAATTACTTATACCATTCATAAATTGTTTTCTACATAAAGTACAGTCTCTATAGGCTTAATATATCATTTGGAAACCATCTTCCCAAAAAAAATCATTGGCAACACAAAATATCAAACAGACTCTTTAGAACAACGACTCTTTAGGAAATGACAAGTGTAAAAAAATAACGGTCATTTTACGTTCAAATTTCGTATGGCAGTTACCAGCAGTTGTAGTAACCTGGGAAACAAACTACAGCATTATCATTTCCGCGCGTTGTGTTATTAGCGCAGTCCTGGTACTTTCTTGACAGAGTGTATATTTTTTCGATTTCTGATGAAATATGGAATGCGCTTAGCGATTCAATTTTAATATAATTAATCTTTACAACATAGCTTTAATTATTTATTATGTTTTCAAAATTGTGATATGTTCAAAAAGATTATAATAGATAGATGGTATTAAGTTCTAACAATTATAGTGGGAAATTCATCCATGAATGAAAAATTATTGTAGGTCTCATCCACAACACAGGCGTGACGTCTGACCTTCATTATTTTCATAACGTCGCGTCCTGGCAAACTGATCATAAGCTCAGATGGAGATTTCTTTTGGATCGAAAACTAGATCAATCTTAGTAATATAAAACTAGTTGTAATATTTATGGAAAGATATATTTTTTTAAAAAAAGGGCTGATAGGGGAAACACATCTGTTACAAGTGTACAACCTGTTGCAAGACATTCACAAAAGTCCACTTGGGATCTCACTTGAAAATATCAATGTCTTCGCACGTGAAAAACGTCCTGGAAACTTTTGATCTTCAAAACCAAGATGGGCTGCAAATCAAATAATTGTCCTGCGATTACTACTTCGACTAAGAAAATTGTTTAAGGCTCGTATTAAATATGTAAGATTTTTTTCAATCTTTTACGCTATTCAAATATTTTCCCCACCCCTGGACTAACTTATAGCTTCTATGTCGTTTGGCTACATCTACAATAGCTATTCAAATATCCGCACTAGCCCAACATGCCGAAAAGTGATTTACCCAGGGGTTCTCTCATCTGAGAACTAGCCATGCTCGATGTTGCTAACTCCATTGATCTGATGAGAACTGGTGTATTCAATTGGGTAAAAGGATGTTTTCTTCCACCTCTTTAGATATGTGTAGAGCTGTAGAGTGTAGTTACTAGTCATATAAGGTTTTTAGTAAGTGTAATAAGACGATTCTGTATTTAAATTAGATTACTGATTTCTACAAAAGCCAAATGCATAATTTTAGAAAAGTAATAATAAACCTCTTCCTCAAAGTAAGATCTCGCGGAGGGATTGTTAGGGAAGAAATAGTAAGTTAAGGTAGATCACACTATTTGTCATGATTTCCAAAGTTTGGCACAATTTATTTCATGTATATTTGTTGAATTTGTGTGTTTGGTATATTTTGTGCCCCTATCACACTATTTTGTTGATTATTATACCATAACAACCAGATATTTATCTGTAAATAAATATATTTTGATATTTCTTTTTTCCAATACGATTTCTGATGGAAAGTTAATTTTGTTTTTCTTCACTTGTGTATTTTCGATAATTGAGGATTTGAGCGTGACAGACGCCTCAGAAATATTTTTTAGAGGTAAGATTAATGAAATAGTTTTCAAAAACCACGAAAAAATAATAAACGTGTTTGTCATGCGTTTAAACCCCATCAGATTTAGACTATTTAGACAAAATTTGGTCATTTTTGTATTTGATCTATGTTTGGTACTGTTTGAAGTAAAAAAAATGACAAAATTTGGTATCATTGCAAATAGTGTGATAGTATCTACCTTTAGTGTTGCTGTCCCGGAATCCTATAAAATAAAGCCATCTCTATAATGTCTAATAAAAGAAAGAAAGGAGAAGTGCTATATCGTAAGAGAAACACCAGTGTAGAGTCAGCTGTAAATAGTTATCTAGAAACATACGTTATTTTTCTTCCTCTCTCATCTCTGAATTATGTCTAACATCGCTGACTGTCCAACATGTTCAAGACGAATGCAAAGTCCACACAGATATATAAATATATTTACCTAACAGCATCTCATTCAAATCTTCACCTAATATAATTTAATCTGAAGACAAAGTCTTTGGTGACCGTGAGTTCTTTTGTTTGGGGAAAGAATATTAAGTATTTAATTTTCGTCGGCTCGGCTTGTTCAAATTAGATAGAAAAGATAATGAAAATAATTTTAAAGAAAATTCTTAAAATAATTTTAAAGAATTCTTTGAAATGATAATGAAAATATTTGTAGAGAAAATTAATTCTTTAAAGAATTCTTTATAAAAATTTGAAGAATTTTAAAGAAATCATTATCATTTCTATCTTATTTAAAAGTCGATCTGACGAAAATTGAATACCTATTGAAAATTCTGAAAATTTATACTCAATATTCCATTATGCTTGATGTTTAATTATTACTTTTATTATTCGTAATTTTGAATTATAATTTCAAATAAAAATCGTACCAAAAATGATACCTAGGTATTGATGAAGAAATGTTAAATTTTACTAATTCAAACAGTCAATGACAAGGATTGCAATTGGAAGGGGTTTATTTTTATTGATGTATTTATTTTTTTATTTTACATTATTTAGATTTAAAAAAAAAAATCAACTATTTCAAACGTTGCATAACTCATATGTAATGGAGATTCAGAATAGTTAAGTGAGGGTAATAAGGTCACAAGAGTGGCGATTAAGTAAAAAAAAAAAGTTAGAACTATTTTAAACTAAACATTCACACTTATTACTCTCCATTCCGCTCTCTTTTTTTAGTGTTCGAAATTGAGTGAGGTCTACAGTTCACTAAATTTAAATAACTTTTGTCCTGTATAACTTTAAATAACTTTTGTCCTGAGTGTCGAAAGTGCAATTTTAGACACTCAGGTCACTAGTGTCCAAAAAGCATCCCATGTTCAAGTAGCCATGTTTGACGGTACTTGTTATGCTTAAAATATAATATTGCTTAAGCATTTTTTAGCTTTAATTTACGCGGACCCAGAAGAAGTCCTCCTCAAAAACTATTAGTAGAAAATCCCATTAGTAAATGAGGGATAGGTCCGGAAATATTAATTTCAAATTAATATTAAAAATTTACTTGTCAATATCGATCCAAATATTTGAAATAAATTTAAGATGGTACTTGGGCTTTCAATCGTACTCAGATTGTCATCGTCAGAACAGAATTACGATGTGAACTTATCATGGCTGACTTTCACATTAACTTTCATCCTCTTTGTGACGTTTTCATTATTAACTAATTAAAAACGTTAAAATTAATAAGAAATCAATATTTAACTTACTATCATGTCGAAAATAATATGTTACTGGAGGCTGACATAGGCTCGGACTTAATTCCATTGTGTAAAATAATACAGTATACAACTCTGCAATATTATACTACTGATATATTAGCCAATTATTAGCCTCCCAGATTAGATGTATGTTGACAATTAAAAACTTTGGCAGAAAACAAAGGTTTCTTTGGAATTGCATTCATCCCATCAGAAACGATGATACCACTATTGATTGATTGTTAATTTTAACTTGATATTGACAGACCTGACCTTGAGTAAATTTAGTTGTGAAGTAGATAGATAGTTTAAAGTTGATCTTCAAACATTGCAACGTTAGAAATCGTTTATGCGGATCAGATTTTTTTTTTTAAAAAAAAACATTATTGAATAGCAATTGATATCTCTATCAGAAAATAGAACCAAAAATGGAAAAAATCTGAACGCAGCTAAAGTTCGGTATTCACCATTTCATTTTCATTCACACCCAAAATGAAACCTGAATACAAATATCTTCAAATGGCTGTCAAAAACGTACACTTACCTGCTGTATACAGTGACGAATTTCCCAATTCAACCAACGATTTTTACTTTCTCATCCTGTAAAAGATAAAAGTATTGCAATCGTACAGAAAGTTTGAACATTTTTTTTATATAACTCGGCTTAACGTCTCTTTAACATCTATTGGTCATTCGTGACCCACATTCATCCAGCCTGGGTTAGGCTGGAAAAGTAGCCAGCATCACGAGGACGCGAACCCACGTGGACACCCACATGGTAAAAAGTTAACTAGGTACTACTTTGAATACGATTCAATAATGGACAGCCCGAGGTACACAATTGTGGAACTATAATCTTGAGATTTTTTTGTTACAACGAGTTTCCGTTTGTTTTGTTCACTAGAGCCCAATATTACTGAACGAGGTCTACTATTCACATTTTATTACTACTTCTCTTGGGAGAAGAACATATTAATTTCTATATAGTACTTTCTATTTGGATAGAATAGTATTTATTCCCAAGAGAAAATAAACACAATCATACGAATGTCTCCTCAATTTGATGAAAAGTTATGATTTTTTTTCACAAAAAACTATCTGATACCTATTTGAAATTTTCTATTTTTTATACTGCACCGTCCTATCTTCACCCGTCCTTTTAAATTACAGCTTGCAAATTGAAAGCACTTTTTATATTTATTTTTTAAAAAAAGTTAGTTTAAGCATTAATTATGTAGGTACATACATTATATTGATGGACACTGTTTATGAACATTTAGTCGTGTATTCAGTTCTTAGGTATTTAAATTTAATATGTATATTTATTATTTAAAGATTCATACAAAAATATGGATTTTTTTATTTTAATGTTTATTATTTTTAAAAACAAAAACATCAAACCATCCATATGATTTTGGTTCAATAAGAAAAGATAAATCCGAGGAGAACGAAGGTAGCCACACCAGACTGACTCAAAGCTACAAATTTTAGTAAATCTTCTCCGCCTATTTGTCGTTTCTCTTCTGATGGCCTCTCAACGGTCACCTCAAGACGATCGTTTTTTTTTTTTTTTTTTTTTTTTTGTCTAAAATTTCTATGGCGAACAATGATCCACCTTCTGCAGATTTTACGTACCTACTTCTATTCAGGTCCACCAATGATAATATACAATTAAAGTCCGGTGAAAAAATCAAAAGTTTAACCGGAATAGAGTTATCACTAAAATAAACTATTTAGCGGTACAATTACAAAGTCCAAACTTTAAAGATATAAAAAAAAATGACATCGAATATTTTCACTAATGCAACAAAAAAAATTCTACAATCACATACGAAAAGGCGCTTACGATTTTAATTATCTACAATCTGATGTATTGATTGGTGAAGATTATCAATGATAATAAAATTAATATTACCACAATACTAACTTACCGTGTCCATCACGGAAAGTGATGGTGGTGGAAAGTTTGAGTAGCGTATTATAGTATTCTGAGGACACCGGACTAGATGTTGATAATCCCGGCCCCTTCCATGTCCTAACTTTAACCTAATAATGATAGACATTATGAACTTTTGAAATTAAGTACAGCATCAAATATTTTGTCATGGAATGAATCCATTTCATAAAACCGCTTTGTAGTTATTGTGCATGACGATTTTTTCAACGGAAATTACCATTACTGTTCAGAAGACAAACGCTTTTTGGGACTTCTTTTGCAAAGCAATTTTTGCATTAAGTTTAGAGCCTTATAATATTTAGTACTATTTTTCCCCTGTAGAGTTGCCTCCAATATTATAGTATTTTCTTATTATTCTATGGAATATTATTATTGGTCCAAATAAATTCTGAGCACGCTACAAGAACATTGTTTTAGAAATCAAGATGCCATCTGCCCATTCCATTAATTTGTTAGTATTAGTTTAAAGTTAATATTAATAAACTTATTCTTCAATGTGTAGATTGTAAATTACTAATTAAAATTATATAATTATTATTTCTACCAAATTCATTAGCTTTTGTTTTTATTGTTTTTAGAGATTTGCCAAATGTTATGCATTGATTTGGAAAATAGATTAAAAAAGACGAATACAAAGTTGAATGTAACGAGATCTGACAGGACTGGTGTATCCAAAGTGGTAAATAGTTGACACATCAAATCTTTGATTTTTATTTTTGTAGAGGAAAGTATTTTTTAAGTCAAGAGGTTTATTAAGGTATAGCCTCCCCTCCCGTTTCTCTACAATCAACAGTTGCTCAGTTGTCACACCAGAATGATTGGATATGCAGAATCAGAGAACAAATATTTTTCCCCTCAAATAGACAATATGAAATAGGGACACCCCCTTCGTTCGAGAACCCCGAACGAAGGAAGAGAGATCTAGTTTGAACACCACGATTTTTCTTTAAAAATCTGTTCATCTGTCTATTTGTTTGTTCCGTGATAACTCTCAAACGCCTTGTTCAATTTGCTGAAACTTTGTATGGACATTTTTTGTATTTTCATAGAAATTTCTGATTAGTTTTGAGCCATATTTGCCCACTCAGGACCCCATGATGACCATTTGCACTGAGTGAGATATATAGATCACAGAATTACTAGCTGATATTCTAGGTATCTAATATAAAGCCCGTGTAAATACAAAAGGCTTGGTGTTAGAAAGGGCATCCAGCCTTTAAAAAACTACTTCAAACCAAAGATGAGAGATCATCAGCAAAAAGCGTGTTTCTACGCAGTTTCTATTGATACTGTGAGAAAGCAGGCTAGGGTTACCGTGCCAGGAAAGAGTTACAGCTGAAGAGAGTAGGTACCGAACAAAAGGTTGTGGCATGGTAGAAAAAAAGAAAACAGCGCCGACCCCAAATAGAATTGGGAAAGAGTGAAATTAAAGAAGATTCAAGGTATGCAATAGAAAAATTAAACATTTCTAGGTACATTGGTATAGCTGAATATTAGTTTTATTATTATCATAATATAAACTACTGTATGTATTGTAATAAAAATGCATTCATTTAAATTGAATAAAATATATCTAATGAAATTTAAAAACTTAATTAGGAAATATAGATAAAAGAGATTCAAAAATAGAAAATAAACAAAATTATAATTATTATGAGATCAACAAAATGAAAATATTTTACAAGCAAATAATTAACAGAACAGAAAATTATTCAATTTGTTCATGAGGTTAATAAATAATAATAGTTTTCCAGGAATTGGTAATAAAATCAAATAGGTAACATTCAATATTTAATATCTTTTTTTTTTTTTAAAAAAAAAATACAAGATCGATTCGTTTTAATAAAATTGAATACTTTAATGAAATTAAAACTGAGACGTCTTCGTGGCAGATTCTGCATCAAACTTGTGAAATCCTGATCGAGTCGAAAACTTAAGCAGTAGGTAATTCATTTTTTTTATGCATGAACCCAAGAACAAATTTCAAATTATAAGTGACATGCCCGCCGAATCCTCTAAGTGTAGGGTGTAGGCTTTGAATTTTTTTCCAGTCCCTCGAAAACGTAGTGACATTCAGCATATAACTGAAATTTGCTCTTGGTTTTGCACTCAAACAAGAATAATCACATACTATTTTTTACATTTCTGGAATTAATTGTTTTCTATTATTTTTTTTTATAATTGACTTTTGAGTGGAATATTACCACTTTTACTGGCAAAGATATTTTGCCATTATGGGAATTACACTTAGCCGTCCAGGCAACTTTAAATGGAGAAATTTGATATATTAAATGACTATACCGGAAATTTGAAAATAGAAATAATGAGCCTAATATTCCTGCCTCTATACGACATTCATATTCATAGCCAGATAACTCTTGAGCTTGAACCAAATAATAGGAAGCCGACTTTAATAATTATACACTATTACCAACGTCTGAATAAAATAAGTAGAGCCCACGGGAAGAAAAGTTGGGGGGTCCACCTTTAAAAAAAATCGAGTTAATAGAGTATTGGGTATTTATGTACATGCCAAGAAGAATGAGTATAACGAGCTAAAATCTATTCTCGTACGCTAGAAGAAATATGACAGTTTAAAGTTGTCCTCTTCATGGTCGAATTTACGCCGGGACGACCTGTAACGTACACCATCACAGTTCCAGACAATAGCCACCAAAACCTTTTCGATTACCTCATATCAACCTTTTTGTACCATTATTTATTTTAATTTTAACGCAAACAATTTGCCTTACAAAACAAAGGAAAGAGGAAAAAGACACATGTAGCCATTCCGGCGCGTCGTCCATGACCTCCCTCTTTTTTGTTTTTCAATTCCATTTGTGATCGAGATTTTGATAATTTTGTTATTCTGTAACCATCACTTTCAATTAAATCCATTTTTGAATCAGATCGAACGAGTTCTTGTTTCTTTGAAATTTTATTCATATTATACATAGACATTATACCTCTTAGTTAGAAAATGATTGGAGATATTTTTCAGAATTTTTTTCGTAGGTTAAAATTTGTTGTGTTTAAAACCTTTATGTAAAAATGGAGAACATTGTTGATTTTTACGTGAACACCGCTATAAAAACAGTTTGATGTTAATGAAGCGAACTTCTCAAAATAAATAAAGGGGACCCTCACTTTTTTTCTCTCGTAGACTCTTTATATGATTTAATTGAAAAATTTACATATGATTAAAGTTTAATCATATGTAAATTTTGATTTAACCAGATATCGCCCAATCCCATCATTATACAGGGATGATACTTAAAGTTTAATTCATATGGTCGATTTTCTCGGAAACGGTTCATTTCACAAAAAAACGTTGGAAACAAAATATTAATTGATTTCAGGGAGAAATATTTTGGTGACCTTGAATTTTTTCCAGAAGTTCGCCTTCAAGGTTATTTCAAGGTAAACTTTTTTTAAAAAAATAGAACCCTGCATTTTTCATTGTGATATTGAATTTTTTATTAAAAAAGAAATATTTTTGACTAAAACTTTTTTCGATTTGACTTTCGAGATTTGACTTACAGAGACTTACATTTTTTGACTTACAGTTTTTGAGATTTGACTTACAGAGACTTACATTTTTTGACTTACTAAAGTCAAAAAACTTACAGTTTTTTGCCCTGAATGAAGTATTGACGGCACGCCCATTTTGAAATATTTGGGCATAAATGTTATTTTTTTTTTTTTTAATGAAACACCAAGGGTTTTTATGCACAAATATTTGCAAATAGGAGTGCTGACACATGTTAGATAGACATCTCTTACTAAGAGCACGTCAAGGACAAAATTAGCTCGAAAACTGTAAGTGAAATCGAAAAAGTTTTAAGCAAGAAATATTTCTTTTTTAATACAGATTTAGTCAATGCTACAATCAAAAATGTAGGGTTTTATTAAAAAAACAAAATTTACCTTAAAATAACCTTAAACGCGACCTTCGAGAAAATTTTCAAGATAACCAAAATATTTCCCCCTAAAATCAATTAATATTTTGTTTCCAATGTGTATTGTAAAATTAACGAGAAAATCGACCATATGAATTAAAATGACTCACCCTGTATAGATTCAATAAAAAATACCACTCAGGCTATCATCGTCAGACCAAATCTGGTCCACCTTAAAGTATTAGGTAGATATATCAAATCAAAAATGTTGCAAAATAATGATAAATCGCTAATGAAAGCTTAGCGCAAGTCATCATTGACAGCAATCTGTCTTTTTATTTTCAACAACATGGTTGTATACCATTGATCTAATCTTGAAATGGAATCAAATTCTTTAACAGTTTCACTGAACGCATCACTGTCTTCTTCCTCTAAATTTTCAATCAATTTCAATAAAAATTTATATTCTCGGGTGTCTTGAAATGCAGGCGATAAATCGATATATCGACTTAAAGCTTGTTGACAGTTCAATAAATCTATACAAAGATGACATAGACCAGCTTTGAAGAAATATTCTTTGGAATTGTATTTCAGTAATGAATTATCTGCAGCTGATTTACCTGAAACAAAGAAGTTCATATTAGCATATGAAATAAGGGATGATGAAACGTATGCATAAAACGAAGCAAATGCTAGGTAGTATGAGCATATGTACCAATTTTTTAGTTCATGTTAGCATGAAGAGTTCTAGTAAACATATGAAATAAGGGATGATGAACAATATGCATAAAACGAAGCAAATGCTAGGTAGTATGAGCATATGTACCAATTTTTTAGTTCATGTTAGCATGAAGAGTTCTAGTAAACATATGAAATAAGGGATGATGAACAGTATGCATAAAACGAAGCAAATGCTAGGTAGTATGAGCATATGTACCAATTTTTTTGCATATGTTTTTAATTTAGGTTTGGGTTGTGTCTGTTCAACCGGTTCAACGGTTTGAGCAAATGCTCAACTTCTGAGCATTTAAATCAGGTGATTTTCAAAATTTTCATATGTCCCGATTGAGATAATATTTTCGTAAAGGGAACCGTAATTTTTTAGTGCCGAGACCGGATTTTTTCTCGGCGGCCCTGATTGTTACTTTTTCTATTTTTGTATTCAAGTTAGCAGTCATAAAATAAAAATCCAATAAAGAACACCAAGAAGTAATAAAATAACTCGACAAGAAAGTAGTTCAGTCGATAAAATATTTTTCTGAATCAGTTTTATTTTTAAATGGAAATTATGATTCAAAGTGTTTAGGTTTAGTCATCGTCAAGTTACCTAAGTATATTATGAGTAAGTCAGTCGGTTTACCAACAGAGCTTTGCGTTTTATAAGAATCAACTTGCTGGGGCAAGTTAAGGGCTCCGCCCCTAAATCCCATTGGCATTCATATATTAAAAGGATGATATTGGCCGTATAGTGAAATCGGCCGAGCCTATTTTCATTTTCACCATTTTTATAATATAGGTAATGGTTTTGGGCCATGTTCGGAGGGGACTTCGTTCTGACACATTTACAGTTAGCTAGCACAACTTAGCCCAAACATTTTGGTACGTGAGTGAGATAGTAAACAAAATCCCACCATGGTTACTGTTGCCTGGGGTCAATTCCCGACGTCGTTACAAAATTTTCACCTTAGTGCTTATGCCTTTGGGATACACTCAGCCTCAAGAGAACAATTGAGCTGCTAATTTAGATTGAGTAGTGACCAGTACAAAACAATTTCAGTTTTCTTTGCAGGTCCTTTTAATTTTAGAGTTTATTCAAATTTTGTTAATCTATTTTTCTGTTTTGATTAACTTTATATATATATATATATATATTTTTCTGAATATTAGGGGTGGGGGGTATTTTGGTTCCCAAATTTATAATGTGTCAGCGGTTTTTAACCCCCTGAAACACAATAAATAATAATAATAAACTAGCGGAATTACCAGAGTACAAAAATTTGATTTGGTAAAATATTTAAGACATTATTAGTACATGAGTAATGCTGTAATAACCACAAAAAATTGTAAAGAGGCGTTACCTAAGTCCTTACCAAAAAGAAAATCGACATTTACATTACTTACCCAATTGCTCATACAACTTAATAGCTTTATCTAAATGATCTACAAGTGCAGAATAATTTGCAATTTTGATGAGGCATTTGTTGGCAGATGATTTATTCTCTTCGCCTGCATAGCAATCTGCGGCGAGTTGATAGTGTTCTATAGCTTTTTCTTGGTTCTCCATTTCCTTTTCGTAGATTTCAGCAATATTTTCGTGATGTTTGGCTACCATAATAAATCTTCCCATGTCTGTGTGAATTTCGACAGCTTTTTCTATTGATTTTATACTTTCGCCTGAAATAATCAAGAAGATAATGATTTTTTTTTTTTATCTCGATGTGTTTTTCTAAATGGGCTGTCAAAACAAAAACAAAGGTAGGCTTATTCAAAACACTAATAGTTCTGTGAACTGTAGGCCTCTTAAAAATAATGGATTCCTCTTTGTCCCAGGATGGCCCAATCTATGAACGTAATAATTTTTATTAAAATCAAAAAATGCGTCAGAGAGTTATAGTAAAACGAGCAGACAGATAAACAGACGTTTGAAGAAAAAATATTGGTGTTAAAACTGAACCTAACTTCGTTCAGTCAATTATAAATGAATGCGTTAAAATCTTCATCATTGAGGCTTGTTCGATTGGGGTACGAAACTACCACCAAAATCTAAGTCTCTCTATGTCCAATCATCTCTTCAACTTTCCACAATCTCTCAACGCTGTTATCTTTAGGCTCGTGGTTTTCTATCCTATCATATCAAACTTACTCAAGCTTCCAGCAGCAGGATATGTTGGACTGTGTGCAGCTGCTGTTGCCACAATCCACAATACCATAGTGGCGACAGATAGGTGTAGCGTGACTGGGCATTAATCTCGTGGGGTTTTAATACAACATAATGGTATTTTGGGAGAGAAGGAGTGTCAGACCCTGTGATCACCTTTAAATTGGAGTGCATAGACTATTTTTTTGTCCAACATTGATATTTTACCTGGATTGGTTTTCTTAAAACAATTGGCTGCGTCAACAAAGTTCAAAGCTGCATCGTGTTTGTTATTGCTTTTCAAGTAAAGAGTTCCAGCTTGATAAAATGCGTTTCCGGCATCACTCCATTTCTTTGCCACTTTAAACATATTTCCTGCTCGAACATAACAGTCGATGGCCTCATCTGTTTTATTCCCACCTGAAAGTGAATCAATAAAATTAAAAAAACATCTCCTCCTAAGGTGAAGAAAATAAATGACCAGATTACTACATTTTTATTTACCATGAAGTATCATGACCAGAAATGTGCTTCAATATTCTTAATTATCTACATCACTCGTTTTTTCTTTAAAAACCTATTTTAGACATTTTATAAAAACTATACCTTTACATGTAATATTAAATTCCTGTGGTTCCTAAAATACGAAATACGTACTCTATGACTTATGATGTTTACAAAATGAAGACAACTATGCAAAGCCCAGATATGTACATCGTTGCTGGTGTCTGGTCAGGGGCGTATTTAAAGGGGAGAGGGGGGCGACCGCCCCCCCCCCTTGACAAGATCAAGTGTGAATATTTATACAGTAATCTTCCACTAAATAAATTATGGCATTAATATTTCTCTCATTTTGATTTTATAAATACAATGAGACATAATGGTTTTATGAATTCAAATAAAACATTCCAGATATATAACGTCATAACAACGCCCCGAACTCCCTTCGTCAATTATCTATAAATGGCAGCTGATGTAAACAAGTTTACATCAACTGCCCCAAGAACAAGGTTTATTTTACATCTTACAAACTGTCGCTCTATTCCCAGCCGCTCTATGAACGCTATATGACGTTAACTACATGCCACATCCACGCACGGTCATTTCGCAATCACCGTAAATCTCATCTCACGTTAACTTGAATAATTGTTTTTTATAATTTCCATTGACAAATTGCATGATGTTCTTAAAAAAAATGTTAATGTTTTAGTCACTTGTGTATGAAACAACATTACAGTTTTAGAGCACAGATTTTCACATTTTGACTCCTAATTATTTAAAATTTTCCCTGGGGGCGGAAGTATCCCCTCCCAAAGTGCTGCACCCCCCCCCAGATATAGCCCTAAATCAGCCCCTGTGCCTGGTTTTTGCACCGAAATGTGTATTTCGTTGTATTTTTCCCATTACGCCCAAAATACTAATTGTGCAAATTTTGGACATATCTGGTTTTTCCACTGGTGTCTTCAATTATTCTCCGTATTCATAGTCGTTCAAATTGGATGGAGTCTACAGTTCATTGAACTATGCTCATCTACAATTATTTCACAGTTTCCTGATAAATTTCTGCATCACAGATTTCTTCGATGACATAGTGATTTTCAATGTATTAATTAATTTAACTTTATTGAAGGTCAAAAGTACTATATCTTCACTTGACTAAAAATTAAATAGATGTTAAATTGAGCTAACTAGTTTCGTGTTCTCCTGAACACATCAGCATCAATTTAATATTATTGTACTTTTAACCTTCAATATGGTTAAACTTGACACAGTATCCCAATTTGACGAATTAATTTAACTTTATCGAACTTGAAGAATGACGTAGGTACCTGGATTTGTCATCGAACAGATTTGTAAAACACTTCACTCACCCACAGAACGACATATATTCAAAGCACTCACCCGTGAATTGACTAAAAAATCCTTTAGATGTAGAGGTTGCCTTTTTTTCAGCTTCAGCAATAAGTTGGCGAGCTTTTTGTTCGTTATCACCCATGTCTATAATTTGGATTTGATGTCGATTGTATCAGTTCTATATAAAAAAAAAAATCAAATCAAATGTAGCCACCGAGGGGAACAATGAACAAACCACCTTCATAAGGTGACGGTCCTAAGCCCGTGTAAATACGGAAGGTTTGGTGTTAGCCTTTAAAAAAATCTGCTTCAAACCAATAATGATAGGTCATCAGAAAAAAAGCTAGTTTCTACGCAGTTTCTATTGATACTGTGAGAAGAAGGCTAGGGTTACCGTGGCAGGAAAGGGTCACAGCTAAAGAGTGTAGGCACCGAACAAAAGGTTGTGACATGGTAGAAGTAATGAAGACAACGCCAACCCCAAATAGAATTGGGAAAGGGAAGAAAAAAATCAAACCTCTACCATTTTTTTATACGGCAAACAAAGCCATTCACATTTTTCATTTTGGACGAAATTAACACGAAATCCTACCTCAAACCCGTAGATTTCTCAAGGAGAAGGCGTGTCGTCCAAAAATCACATACATATATATCCACGTTTTTTTTATTTATTAATTTTTAGATGGGATTGGTCAAAAGCTCTGGAAAGCTCAGAAACCCCAAGAGTTTATTGGATGAACAAAAGCTTTCTGATTTGTCTTTATATTTCGATGGCATGCATACTAAAACTGTAGCACTTACAATCCTTTAAAGATTGTGTTAATTGACTGACAGACAGACGGACATGCACATATATATATATATATTGATGAAGTCGATTGTATCAGGTATCAGTTCTACATAGGTAAAAAAATCAAATCAAATGTAGCCACCGGGGGGAACAAACCACCTTCATAAGGTGACGGTCTTAAGCCCGTGTAAATACAGAAGATTTGGTGTTAGCATATTGTTTTATATATAAATTATAAAAGCCTTCATAATGACCACTGGACCCCCCCCCCTCCAGATTTGAAAAAAAAATCAAAGTAGGTACGTAAAATACATCACTGCTGAAGTAACAGTAGAGATGTTATTGAAAAATACACAAGTCTAACATGTAGAACGTAAATTAGTTACACGCTTTCATAAAATTATTCATTCCACTGACTCGGATGGCGATATTCAGATTGCCCCCACACAATTGAAGACCTGTATTCAGTTATTCTGGTTATTCACCCCTGGATTACTCATCGACGGACATTAGATACAACTATCTAAATAGATATTATTTTATTATTACATGCAACAAAAAGAATATCTACCTATAACTACTTAAGTATGACAAGTTGGAGAAATCATCTTATCTATATCTACGACATTAAAACTGAACGCTATAGGTACCTACTATCTCACTAAAATATCGAAAATATGAAGGTAAAGAAAAATGTATATCGATATTCAATAATATTTTTTAAAACTATTTTTTTCGAACTTACTTCTAAACTCGTCCCGTAATTAATGAAAATGTTTCAGAACTCAATTCCAAAAATAAAATGAACGTTTCAATAAATTAATTCACCAGTTGTTAGGTATTTCACATGAAAAAGATAAAAAACTTAATTTTTAAAATCTTTACAAAACATTTTAATTCTTGAAAAATATCTTCAGTACAAGTTATCAATATCAACTTCCTGACCTAATTTCTATTTGAAAATAAAATTTTCCAAAGCAAGCGTATTTAACAGACTGAAAGGAAAATAAATAAAAATATCGACTGAAATTTTTGCTCGTGTTACGTCAGACTGTAGAGAGTGAGATACTAGAAAGTTTCAAGTTTTATGAATCAAGTGCTGCCACTATAGCGGGATTAATAGGAAGTTCTCTGAATATTGAGGGACACGAAAAGAATAAAAGATTGTACCTACTTATTCATTTTTTTTTAATTTGGCTTAACGTCTCTTTAACAGCTATTGGTCATTCGAGACGGGGGTTTTACCCTCCATTTGCTGGAAACTTGCTACCCACATTGACCTCACCCAAACTGGGTTGGGACGGAAAAATAGAACACCCTCATGGTACAACCTCGCTGGACGTTGCTTAACTTCAGTGATCGAACGGGAACAGGTGTATTCAGCATGCAATAGACGCAGGCTGTATTCATTTTTGATAGGGATTTTAATTTTGATTTATTATTTTCTATAATGAATGGAACCGTAACAAAAAAAATACCTCCTCTCAAAAATTTAGAATATTTGATATTTTGACAGCCAACGATCATACCACGTTGAACACACCAGTTCCCGTCAGATCACTGAGATTAAGCAACGTCGGGCGTGGTCAGTANCCGCCATTTTGGTTACATTGGTTCGGAACAAGTCAATCTGTAAGCTAAATAAATGCAGCTTAAAATTAGCTTTTTAGATCCTTTTAATTTTTGAATATCAGACCATTTTTTAAAGGACTTATGAGCTTATCAAAAGAAATCACGTTTTTAGCGATAACTCCCAAACTAAGGCCTAAACAAAAAAGTCACACCTGTAAAAAGTGATTCTCCTTTCATGCTCTACAACTCCTATTCCCATGATACAAACAATCTGAATCTCCCTGTATTATAAAATAATGATCGTCATTCCTAGTACATAATTATAAATGTCATAGGTAAGAAGATAGGCCTTCAGTTATTAGCCTACTGGCATCTCAGATATCTAAAGCCAACTGTAGCCATTAAACTCAACATCGTATGATAAGAATTACCTATTTGAAGATAAATTGGAAAACTAGAATATCTTGAAAAAAAAAATACTAAACGCCATGATATCCTAATTGATTTCCCAGTTCTTCAGAACCCAATAATTCACATTTTAAAATATATATCTTGGCGATCCGTTGAAGTTTCCCCAATTTCGCTGGGAATATTTGAAGAAGAATATAAGAAGCCCAAACGGAATCTCATGGCAGTCAAGTTGTTATTTTAAGAATAAAATCTTCATTCTATGCAAACCCCCCTAGAGATTTGATTTTGTTTCCAAAAGCAGCTGGAGAGTCAACGTTAAAGCTGTTACTTATCAGTAGATAGTGATAGCAGGACGTCTCACAATTGCTATCGGCAAACTTCGATTTTTGCAACTATGTAATCTCAACTCGTTATATTCCAATAACAATCTCAGAGTATCTTGAAATTTTCAAAATAAAAACTTACCTCATCAATTTCCATTCTCAAAGCTCGTCATATAAATTAAGCTTTATCATATAAATTAAACTTTCATAAAGAAAAGACATCTCAAGTGAAAAAAGGAATTTTAGAATCAAAAATTTAAATTTTACGTTTTTTTTTTCTTCATATTTTTGCGATAAAAAATCAAGAAGTTTTTTTTTACTTAAAAAATGTATCAAAATTAAGTATAGTATTTGGTATTATTATAGATAAACTAGAGTTATTACTCGTTGATTATTCAACGAAAATGTCTGGTAAGGAGGATCTTAAGACATCAATAGCAAAATGCATTGATCGCTCCTTAACTGGATTGATTCTATTACGCTCCAAATTTTCATATTTCTTGGTTGAGATGATCCCGGGGTATTTTAAATGGGACAAATGTCATTCATGAATTATAATTATATTGATTGGATACCACTTTCGCCCAGTTATTATTTTTAAATAAAGTAGGAAGTTGGTATCAAATTTGACACCCATCAGACTCTTTAGCTGAAAAATAATAATTGATCAAGATAAAATACGGCTTTGAAGTTTTGCAACCGCTCGAATCACAAAGCTACTGAAGTTGGTCATCAGCACATCAATTTTTTATTATTATTTTTATTATTGGTTTCCCATAGATCATTCATCCGAATTGTATCACCGCTTGACTTCAATTATCGTATGAGCATGCGCGGATATAGCCCACTTGTTTTGGAGGGACACAATCGCACAATATACCTAATAGAAAATTTGCAGGGGGGAGGGGAGGACTCGTAACCTAGAAACCGGGGGTTCGAGTCCTGGACAGTACTTTTTAATGCAATGTTTATTGAGGTACGATACCTAATTTGTTAAAAGCGGTAGAGCTTACCATTACCACAAATACCTTTCATAAGGGTTATTTAAGCGATTTTATAAGCGTGATGACGAAAAAAAGTGCCATAACGGATGAAAGAATTTTTGACGATTTTTTATTTACATATTTTTATTTAGTCTCAGGATTGGGAATCATTTATGGGCCCGTGCCCCCCCCCCCACANCAGCGGACCACCATTCATTTGATTTTTTTTAAAAAGTTTACGTGATTAGGTATAATGAAATTTGAGAAACACCGCCCGCTTAAAAAAACTGGGGGGGCACGTGCCCCCCGGGCCCTCCCCTATATCCGCGCATGTTGATTCAAGAGGTCGAATTGAGATTTTTTTCTCATGTCCACAAACATTTCCATTGTTTTATAATTGTACTACTTTTTACTTTTCTACTTTTTACTACACTGATGAAAATGAATATGTACACCTTTGATAATTTATTTAGATGAGAATCCTTTTTCGGAACACAAAAAGGGAATCTTTACATCAAAGCTCAAACCAGAAACTGTTATACAGGATGTAACAAAATCAAACTTTAGACACCTCTACTCTAGCTTCGCCCCTGATTATTTGAAAAGGTAAGTTAGTCCTTTATTTTTACTCTCATTGTAACAAAAATTATTTGTATACCATTACATTTAAATTTCTTGAGAAATTGACACTTTTCGTTAATAAAAGTCACTTCCGGTGTTCGAACCTGGATCTCACCATAACTATTCGATTGGCCATGGCCCTTTCCCCATCCCTATCCCTAATCAAAATTCAAAAATTCCAAGCCGTTCAAAAATTAAGGGGGGGGGGTGACCGATCATTCTGGGACATACTGTAAATATGCTTTTGATGGCATGTGTGTGACCAATCATAATATTCCCCGGAATAATTATCTTTAGTATACACAAATCATAAGTAAAGGGTGATTCACACGTCTGTCGACCACAGCCCAAAAATAATTTAGCACAACAAACAGGATGTTCGAAAAATAGCGAAGCTCAATATATAAAATTTCTAAAAATGCTGAAACCCTATTTCTCTATTCCAAATTGGAACACTTTTTCTAGTGGTTTTCAAATTCATATTGAACACCGAAATCAACTTTCAAATGTTAAACAGAACTACCCCTTTTGTTATACATTTTTGAAATGTAAAATAATAGAAAAGTAGTTTGAACTAATTTATTTTGAGATCTGTACTTAAAACAGGGCCGCAATTATTCCAAGATCATTATTTTGACTCAAATATACAGTTTTGACAAAACTTTGATTTGTTTTAAAAAATCTCTCCGTCTCGAATTAAAACAAGTGTTTCGCAGTTTTTCGAACTTTGAAATCGTACTTTCAGATCCAAATGCTCCTTTGAAATAAGTTTTTCGAAATTCGAATCTGTTCCCAAGATAGCCTGTATCGTATCTATAACGCCCTGTATCGTATCTATAACAGATGGCAATAATTTAGTGTTTCATACAAGGCCGTATACCCAGGGGAGGGGTCCATGGGGTCCAGACCCCTCCCCCGAAATTTCAATCGTTTTTATTAAATGAAAACACTTTACTTTGCACGTGACGTATAATATTAAAAACAACAACAACAGCAGCAGCAACGACAACAACAGCAACAACAACAAAATCATCAACAAAAGCAACAACAGCAGCAACAACAACAACATCATCATCAACAACAACAGCAGCAGAAACAGCAAAAACAACAGCAGCAGCAACAACATAAACAAAAACAACATCGCCTTCTATGATCATCATTTTCAGGTGTTAGACCTGGCTTGGCTGTCAATACTTCAGACTTCTCTTGGGTACGGCCCTGATTTCATATATAATATTAGTAAACACAAAGGGGTTACCTTATTCCATCGCAATGGTCACCTGGTCACGCTATCTAACAAAATGAAATAGTCATGTCTGTCCTGTAATTACAATTGTCACCTAATAATGCTATTTTCATTATTCATGGTATACCTCCTTCCTTTGTAATGATTAGCTTAACAGCTCTTTGTCAGGGTCAATAGCTCTTTGAATACACCAGTTCCCTTAATATCACTGAAGTTATGCAACGCCCAGAGAGATTTTATTTATTTGTTGACCACGTAGGTTCAAGCCCTCGTGATGCTCGCACAGCCTCAGTACCTGTTCGTAACCAGGAGGCTGTTGGTTTTAATCCAACTCCATCCACCCTCTTCGACAGAAGATTGGAAATAGAATCTTTAGAGAGGGCGCTTATTAAAAATATATACATAACCCTAACTAGATAAAGTCAATGTGGGTAGCTGGTTTTTAATGAATTTAGGACACCCGTCTCGAATCAACTAAAATGATAAAGAGGCGTTAACCAAAAAAAAAAGAGAGAGAACATAGATGCCTAAAAATTATGACACTCGACGTAACGAAAAGATTTAGCGATGTGTTGTAAAGCAAGAAGAGCTGCGAATTGAAAATCTGTTTACTAGAAACGGCTTGAAAAAGGACAGCGATGGATAGGTGTGATTTTTTTTAACACAAAAAAATTAAAAAAAAAAAAAATGTATACCTACCAACATAATGAATAAGTGCCCCGGCACTGGAATTACCTTCGAGTTGCAACACAAAATAACAGAAATGAAAAGTAGTAAAATAATATAGCGTCTATTGCATGTTGAGTATTCTGATGTATATCAGTTTCCGTAAGATCACTGTAGTTAAGCAACGTTCAGTTAAGTTTTACTTAATGGGTGACCACATGGGCTTGTGCCCTCGCAATGCTATTCCCGACCCTAACCAGGTAGTTGAGTAGGTATAGTGTGGATAGATGGTTTGCAAGTTTCTAGGGAATGCAGGATAAAAACCTCATCTTGAATGATCTAAAATGTGTGAGAGACGTTGAGCTAAAAAAAAAAAAAAAAAAATGGTGTTGAATTGGTACTTGAAATTATAATCTATCAAGAAAATCAGATTATTGAGAACTCGTCGCGTAAAAAAAATATCCAATAAAGTTTTTTGAGGTCATATTAAAAGTAGAGCAGATTTTTATTTTTTATTGAAGCACTATTATTCAATGATGATTAATTATTCACTTTGTGAGGTGTGGGTGTAAGAGAATTAGCATATTATCGATGGTGGTTGACCTGCTTATATAACAAACAAAAGGAATTACTTCCTTATTATTACCTTCTGGAAAACCTTAAACCTTTGTAATGCACAACCTTCTTTGTTATTGTTCCTTTTAATACCTCACCTACTCAGTGACGGATACAGATCTTCAGTTGAGGGGGAGCTATGGTGACATATAGGGGTTTTCCCAATAAGTGAGGGTCGATAACGCGGACGGCGCCGGAAGTCAACCTTGAAATGAAAACTTATCAAATTTTGAGAGAGGGTATTTTTTCGTGTTCCGTTACAATACTAACGTAAAAAAAACATTCATATTCTACATCCCATGGCTCACTGCACTAGTCTTGCACGCAGGAGACCCAGGTTCGAATACCGGCAGATGCAATAATTTTTCACTGTGGTTTAGAATTTTCGGGGTCAATTCAATCTCGTGAGGGCATTGGGTATAGATGCGTATAGCGACCCGATGTCGGCATCATTGTAAAGTTGATTCAATGTACCTATTTGGATAATGATAGATGTTAAGAAAATCCTACAATGCTGCAGTGAGCACCAAAGTTGTGACACTATTAAAAACATAGACAAGTGGTAGTCTGTGTTATTTTACACCATCAGTCTGGGATACTCGGCATGCGATGATGTCACCCTCAAATTAATAACTTCTCACCATCTCAAGTATGAATAATTTTCCTTATTGCAGTTATGCAGGGTGGGCCAAAAGTCACTATGGGTTTTAATAATTGAGTAACTTTTTCGTTTTTATATTTTTTCTATATATATATATATTTTTTTTTTTTTTTTCAGATTATAAAGTATACAAAATAATGTCACTTAAATGACCTTCGTTTTCAGCTTCGCAATGACGAGCTTTTACAATTTTCCACAACATCTTTCAAAATTTGTGGCTGTAGCGTTCGAATTTCTGCAATAACGTTGGCCTTTAGTTCAAGGATTGTCTCGGGCTTGTTCACGTCATATGCTCCTTCAAATAACTCCAAAGAAAATAGTCGGGTGCTGACAAATCTGGCGAACGCGCTGGCCAATTAATTTCTGGAAATTATTCGCTCTTTAAAAATTTGCCTTAAAAGATAATTGATCGCTAATTTAAATAATAAAATTCTATTATTCTGGTTCTTTGTTCAGTTGTGAATTTCTCCATTATTTATTCTCCAAGTGTTATACCACACTCGTATCACACTATTTGTCATCATTCCAAAATTTTGGAACAATTTATTTGATCTTGATGTATATATGTTTAATTTGTGTGTTTGGTATATAATCGTGTTTGTGCCCCTATCACATTATTTGGTGAAACTTTCAGACAAAATAATTTTCTTTCAAATTTTGTTTTGTTTTATACCATAGCAACCAGATATTAATCTGTAATAAATATAATTTGATATTTTCTGTTTTTCCAATACGATTTGTGATCAAAAGCTAATTTAGTTTTTCTTCACTTGTATATTTTCCATTTGGGTGTCCGCAGTAGCTTCAAAAATATTTTTTAAAGGTAAGATTAATGAAATAGTTTTGAAAAACGATCAAACATGACAAAAGTGTTTGTCGACCATATCAGACTATATAGACAAATTTTAATCACTTTTGTGTTTCATATCAAACCAATCAAATTGCAAATTTAATCAAATATATTTGCCGATCACTTACTGTTTAGTACTGTTTGAAGTGTTCCTGGGGGGCTCATGTGAAAAATTAACAAAATTAGGAATCATGACAAATAAGTAGTGTGATACCACCTTAAGACATACACGTCTCAGGCCTGCATGGACGGAAACGATTAGGAAATATTTTCATATTGTGGAACTGGTATTTCAAACCGTTGATAAATATAAAATTCCCAAATTAATAAGATTTTTGAAATTGTACAAGATCGCAATATTTTCTTTTGTCGACAATTAGGTAATGTATTGAGTCTTCTGACATAATATAGTCAATTGTAACAACGCCGCGTCCTACTTGTCACGTGTGCCACATGTCACCCAACTCTGCCCTACAATCTAGAACATAACAAGATAATAACATCTCTGGCTCAACATCATCATAAAGTGTGCCAGTCATCTCGTATCTTATTTCTGTCACTCAATATAAACAAGATGAGAGTAACTATCGTCAACAATAACGGTCAGATTTTACCGGAATAGAAGTGGAATAAAGTGGATCCTAAATAGAGGAATTAAGTGGTCCTATATTACCTAATATTCCACAGATTTCAGTAGAGTATTCAGGGGAGATAGAGTGGATCCTCCCTTCCTGAGATTTGAAGAACGAAAAAAACTCTAATTGCTTTTTGATGTTGTTATAACCTCGGCAAAAAACAACAACAACTTAAAAACAAGCACCTAGACAGAGGGCCGGATTAACAATAGTAGCACGTGCTACGGGCACCACGCTTTAGAGGGTCCCGCGCTTTGACAACTTACACTAGATATTTCGACATTTCTGGGTTGACAATTGAAAAAACATATCATTTTGACGGGGCCCCCAACTCTTCAAAGTATTTAGTAAAATCTAAGGAAAGTACAAGTACCTAGGTACCTACTACCTAGAAACTTAATAAAGAAACGAGTATTGCAATATAAGCAAATTGGTTAGTGTAGGTACCCTCTTACTATCCCTTTGAAGTTTAATCCATGTTTTATCGATGTTGGTATACTCAAATTTAATTTCACTTTTCTCTATAAGCTGTATAGGTACTAGACCAAAAGGTCAAAAGATACCTAATCAATTTTTGTACTAGCTCCAAAAAATAGACTACTTAGACGGCGCCGGCAAAGGGGTGGGGTGGAGGAGGCCCCGCGGAAGGTTAACCGGCCCTGCCTAGACATCACATCAATACAAGAATATTTTTCTAAATTATATTTTTTTATTTCGAAACCCTCTATATGCAATTATAGAGAATAGCAATTATAGAGAATATAATTTGCATTTGACCAACTTAAAAAGTTTTGCAATTGACTGAACGAAGCGAAGTCTAGTTTTATCTCAATGATTTTTCTTTAAACGTCTGTTCATTCCATAACAAATCTGCCCGGTTTTGATTTGTATCAACATGAATTACCTGCGTCCATCTAATCGGCTGATTAGTTTTTTAGCCCGTATTTGGCCATCAGGGAATCATGGCGGCCCATTAATTAAGGTCTACATTTCACAGAACTACTTTAATAGTTATGTATCAACATAAAAGTACTAGTTTGTTGAATTTCACTTGATCTTCCCATAGAGCTACGCAACATAGGAAAAGAACTCGTATTGTGACAGCTAAGATGACGGATTGAATGCCGTTTTTTTAGAAATCATTGGATAGGTAAGTATAGGATATCTGGCACTAACAACTAACAAAATCCTTTGGACCCAGTCCCAGTCATTACCTCTTTGAACTCAGTACTTGCCTAAGTATACGATATTAAGCATTAAAAAGCCTTTGGACCCAGTCATTTAATATCATTTGAGAGGAAAAATATAAACAGGACTTTTCTTTCGAAAATGCAATTACCTATACCTACCCACATTTTCCAGAATTATCCAGTTTTTCAACAAACAAAAAAAGCTATTCTTACGGTAAGCAAAACTCTAAATGTTCAGGGTGTTCAAAAGGACTGATGAGGAATTACGTATTTAAAAAAAAAAAAAATTAATAATATCTTTTTATTTTGTTCCTAATTTAAGCCGTAAATATTTTCAATCATTGTAACTATCTCGGGTCGCTCGGCGCCCTTTTTCGATTTTTATGAAACTTAATAGATATGAGCATCTATTGAATAATGAAGATTAAAAATGTTCGTAAGCCAGCGTCTATTGCACGTTGAATACACCAATTTCCGATAGATCACTGAAGTCAAGCAACGCCCAGCGGGGTTTTGCCATGTGGGTGTCCACGTGGGTTAGCGCCCTCGTGATACTGGTTAATTTTCCGGCACAACCCAGGCTGGGTGAGGTCAATGTGGGTAGATGGTTTGCAAGTTTCCAGCGAATAGAGGGTGAAACCCCCGCCTTCAGACCAATAGATTTTAAAGAGACGTTAAGCCAAATTAACAAAAAAAAATGTTCCACTCGGCTAACACTGTTAATAGATGTCAGGGAAAACCTTGCTGTTGTTTTGGTGGTCCATTTAGAAGATTTAGATTATCCACATAAAATTGGCCACTTTTGAATTGATATTTGAGATGCAGGTCCTATTCGGGATCTAATTTGTACTAAAGCCTCTGCGAGAGATCCGTAGCCAGGATTCATTTTTTACTCGAACTTCGGAATTACGATCAGTCTTAATAGCCTCCTGTTCTATTGGTCATCACACTGGCATTACACTCGGGGACCCGGATAAAATGTCGGGCGGGGGTCGTAAAGTTTTCGACTTAGTGTCTGTGATTTTAGGGACAATTGAGTAGCTACTTTTATGTGAGTAACGACCAGTGGCGGTTACCAGAGTAAAAAAAATATGTTTGGTAGAAGGTTTTGAAGATATTATTAGTACATCTTAGTAAGACGGTCCTAAGCCCATCTAAAAACAGAAGGTTTTGGTGTCAGGAAGGGTATACAGCATTTAAAAAAACTCTGTTTCAAGCCAATGATGAGAGATCATCGGTAACATTAACTTGGCTGGCCACAAATAGATTTTTGAATTTTGACTCACAAAATGAAATGAGATCGATTTGAGCCCAAATGAACCCTTTTTAGTTTAATTTGAGCCCCTACAGTTAGCCTGCTACGAGACCGTTTTGGTGGGCCAGCCAAGTTAACGTTAACCTGGCTGGCCCATTTTTTAATTTTCAACTTTTCAGATTTTTCTTTATGTAAACGAAATGAGCTCGATTTGAGCCCCTCAGAACTGCAATCATTTTTTTTCTAACCCAAGCAGGGCCGGAGATAT
>CM022877.1:10328447-10348098 GCA_012654025.1 Pachypsylla venusta | reverse complement strand
ATAAAGTTACTATTGTAATTGTACAGAACATTTGAACAGCTTCTACTGCCGTTTCATAATGGGAAGACTATAATTCTTTTTACTATCTCTTCCTGTAGAAGATAAAGTTACTATTGTAATTGTACAGAACATTTGATCAGCTTCTACTGTCGTTTCTCTGTACTCAGTTGTACCACGAGGTTGAGTGCACCCCCATTAAGACGAGTACGCACCGAACCCAACGTTGCTTAACCACAGTGATTCGACGGGACCTGGTGTATCCAACGTGGTACATCTTTTTCTAACACACACGGATTTAGTTGATTTTAAAATAAAACAATCTGAAGACTTTAATTCTAAGAGAGACTGTCAGATAAGTGTAATGAAATACCTGACCATTTATTATTATGTCCATAAATATATATATATATATTTTTTTTGCTTTACGTCCCTTTCGTGCCTGGGGCCTGGGGGTTTACCCTCTATTACCCACACCGACCTCGACCTACCTGGGCTGGGCCGGAAATGATACCTGATGATACTAATATAGGTGTATACCTACACCTATATTAGTATCATCAGTTATCATTCTCACCAGTCGCCATCATTATTTCGCTCTCACTCATTCATCATACATTTACTCTCACACACTCATCAAACACTATCACAAACAGCGTCAGTAATTGCTCCACACTTCTTAAAGCATGAAAGTGATGGTGTGTAGGCGGCTTATGAAAAAAAAACGGTTTAGCAGATGGCGAAAAATTGGTGCGAATGGACCCCCCAAAAACAACGATGGTTTCCCCACGAAAATTATCACCACTAATATAGGTACGTCAAGCCGTTTTTGAGTTACGGCCAAATTTCTATTTATCCACCAAACTTGGACAGTCACGATCCGATATCTTAAATTTGGTCGCAACAACATATTAACTGAAAGTGAGAATGTTTTAGGTGGCCCTTTAGTCCTTATTTTAGGAGATTTTCTGCAAAGGTATGGTATTGTATGTACGAGTACCTATGTGGTAGGGGTTGTCTGTTACAATACCACACAGCCCAAAAACTCTGGACAATTCCATTGTTTACGAGTTCGAAACTGGGAACGGGCAAAATAAAGTTAAAAGAGTCAGAATGGCCATGCATCTAGGAGAAACGTTTAAATGTTGGTTTTTTAAAGGTTGCACTATACAGTGTGGACGCAAACCCAGACACTCCCCCCAAATTCCATTGTCCTTGAAAAACAAAAATAACAATATAAGAAGCAAGGGCGAAACAGCTAGTTTGATAATATATATATGTTCTTGTGTTTTTTCCCTAAAAAAGCAAACCATCAAATTGTGTATTAAAATAAACAAGAATTTCATCATCTTGCATGTTCCTCTTATTTTCCCTTTGAACACAAATAACATTATGCTATGCAGTGGTGGGTGTCTCACTAATATCACGCATCACGCACTTTGGTTCCCATTTCCCCCTTTCAGTAATTTCAAGATAGATTTATATTTTCAGTTTTTCCATGACTTAAACAAATGTCAAGTTTTTTTTCTATTTTTAGACTTTGGTCATGTTTTCAGTAGGTAAATTAGGAGTCTATNTTTTCTTGTGTTTTTTCCCTAAAAAAGCAAACAATCAAATTGTGTTTTAAAATAAACAAGAATTTCATCATCTTGCGTGTTCCTCTTATTTTCCCTTTGAACACAAATAACATTATGCTATGCAGTGGTGGGTGTCTCACTAATATCACGCATCACGCACTTTGGTTCCCATTTCCCCCTTTCAGTAATTTCAAGATAGATTTATATTTTCAGTTTTTCCATGACTTAAACAAATGTCAAGTTTTTTTTCTATTTTTAGACTTTGGTCATGTTTTCAGTAGGTAAATTAGGAGTCTATGTATATACGAGGTACTTCCTTGTATAAGGTACTTCCTTGAAACGGTTCAGCTCGAGTAAGTTACCTTTAAAAATTATCAAAATTTGATATTTTACATTTCAAGGTATGTAAGTAGAATCCAAAAATCAAATAAAAACTCTGCAATGAAACGCATGGGTAATATTTTACTGGCTAAAAAATACACCCCCCCCCCCAAAAAAANACAAAAAAAAAAAAATTTGAGGCATAATTAGACCCTATTTAACATGCATACCTAATTTCAAATCTCTGGTTCTTACCATTAACTTTTTAGACAGGATTAATGAAAAACGCTAAAAAGCGGCAAAAATTGCCAGTGTTACAGTTGATTGCACCCAAGAGTTTAGAAATTTACTGAGACCTCAAATATGACATACATGCCAAATTTGTAGTTTATTCACCAAAATAGGACAGTCACGGTCCGATATCTTAAAATTTATCGCGACAGCGACAACATATCAACTCAAAGCGAGAAAGTTTTAGGTGACCATTTAGTCCTTATTTTAGGACATTTTCTGCAAAAGTATGGGCAGCCATGTCAAAGTTACAGGGTCGAAACCGGGAACGGGTAAAATAGCTAGTACATAATAAACCAAAAATCCGACCGTCACTTTTTCTACTTAGCATTGACTGATTTGGATCAAATTTGGTATGCATGTCCCATTTGAAATCTTATTGTGCCTCTTGATTACTCATGCTGATAGACGAAACAGCTAGTACATAATAAACCAAAAATCCGACCGTCACTTTTTCTACTTAGCATTGACTGATTTGGATCAAATTTGGTATGCATGTCCCATTTGAAATCTTATTGTGCCTCGAAAATTTTCGTCAATATCAGTCGCATATATAGGGTTCCATACTAAATTACTAGCTAATTTTTTGTATTCAACACCCTGAATCTTTTCTAAAAACAAGCCTGTCATAAGCATGCCTAGAGCAAACTGTTTGTTCGAATTCTGAAACAATTTTTATATCTACATTTTTCATTTTACTGAATTTTTTTCTTTCTCTCTATTTTGAATAATATTAAACTCATTTTAAAGTTTGAAGTGCAGCTTACTGTTGTTACTTTTTCGTATTTTTTTTCTTTTCTTAATAACGTATAACGTCTTTTGCATTTATTATAACGAAAAAATGTAAAATGTAATTTATTTCAATAGAATAATTAATTTTTACAAATAATATTTTTATTATTAATTAGATAGTAATAAAATAATAATGAAAATGTTATTTTAGTGATTTTTTTATCTAAAGAAAGAAGCAAATCTCAATATCAATCTATGGTTTCAAATTTCGAAAAACGCTGAAACTCGTATTTCTTTATTACAAACAAGAAACTTTTTTAGTGGTTTTCAAATTTTTGCCTTTGAAATCAAAAATAGAAAATGAAAGTATTTTAAGATTTTTTAAGGTGGAAACTTACAAACCAGCTACCCACATTGATCTCACCCAGGCTGGGTTTAGGCCGGAAAAATAACCAGCATCACGAAGCTGAACCTACATGGACACCTAATTGGTAAAACCCCGCTGTACGCTGCTTAACTTCTGTGATCTAACGGAAACTGGTGTATTCAATGTGCCATAAACTCATAAACGCTACCTTAATTTATTAACTATTGACGATAGCTCGCTTCTGGTTGAACTTTTGTACGTTAATTTTGAGTCATTTTATGACTATGAAATTATTTATTATTATTTATGAGATTGTCGCACACCTAGTACAATGACGTCACAACTCAAAATATGACTTTATGCAACTAGACCATATTAAAGCACAGCGCATCTACTGTAAAGACCCCATGGGTGTAGCTCCACTCCTTCAACCTTATATGGCATAAGGAGTCTCTATTGAAATAATTTAAATTCAAATGAAGAAAGAATATCTCAAATTGTGACCATTTTCATGGGAAATTTTAAGAAATATTCTGGTAGGTACCATTTCAAAATGTAGGCATTTGTTCTTTCAGTTGTTACTCATAGTCTGTTTCACCTTAAAAAATGTGTCGTTATTCAATTTCCAATTCAAAAATTGTTATGATATATCTCAAATTGTGTCAGTATTCACCATAGAAAGCAAATTTTTTTTTAAAAAAAAANACGGATGTACTGAAATAATCAGATCAAAAATCCCCTGAAAAGTAGTGGTTTATGATTTGTGGCGGTATTGTATTAGGTATGCGATGAGTTAGTAAACCTGGGAACTGTAGACTGTTTGGCGTTTTAGAAGTTATTAGGTAGTGATTTTAACGAGAAAAAGTACCCCATGTTGAATATTATCATCTTTAAAAATGTCATAAAATATTAACGTATTTAATATCATAAAAATATCTAATATCATAAAATATTAACATATTAATATGCATACCATCATAAAAATATCTGAATATCATAAAATATTAACGTATTTAATATCATAAAAATATCTGAATATCATAAAATATTAACATATTAATATGCATACCATCATAAAAATATCTGAATAGGTATCATAAAATATTAACGTATTAATATGCATACTATCATAAAAATATCTGAATATCATAAAATATTAACGTAAGGTATTTATTATTTATAGATTTGTAACGAATAAAATTATTCTAAATTTAAACACGCGCCATTGACATTTTTCATTATCAAAGTGGGAGCTCATCAAAATATTTATTTTTAAATTTGTGATTGTGAAAGTGTTTGTGAAGATAGCAAATTTTAAAGAAAAACTTTCAATTTCAGTAGAAAAATGTAAAAAAAAATTGTGATAAAAATTGCTGGGACATCCCACATCCCAGTTGTTGTCATTTTGGGGGGGAAAACAAATCTGGGTCTAGAGAGTGTTTTCCAATGTAATAATTTATTTAACAGTGTTTTTCAAAATCATGGCGAAATCTAAAATATTATTGTTACCCCCAAAATCAGAACAAGAAGTTATGAAAAACTCAATGATAGAAGAAGACCCAAATGGAAACGTCTCTGTAATTGCACCAGAACAAAAATACGGACCTAGATGGGGTCCAAAACATAGAGGAGCTCAAGAATTAGCCAAATTGTATAGTAGAGGTAAGATTCGATTAACATCGTAGAAAGGTACCTACCAAAAATTTTCAGCGATCTTCGTGTTTGCTGATCTTACATAAATGCTTGAAAGTGCACGAGATTCCCCTAATGTAAGTAGTAGTTCTCTATACTGTAGACCTCACTCTGATGTCTCTGATAAAATGGCTACTATGAAGCCATGGGGTCCCAATACGGCCCATAAACTAATCAGGAAATTCCATGAACATAATATACACACTAAGTTTCATCAAATTTGTCAAGGCGTTCGAGAGTTATCGAGGTACAAGCAAACTTTTAAAAAATCGAGGCGTTAATACTCGATCTACCTTATACCCAGTAGTTAGTTAAATTGGCCAATAGGGCCCAGATAACTCACTTCGTAGCTACAGTAAAAAAATTACCTACGTCAAATGATTNAAGTTTCATCAAATTTGTCAAGGCGTTCGAGAGTTATCGAGGTACAAGCAAACGTTTAAAGAAAATCGAGGCGTTAATACTCGATCTACCTTATACCCAGTAGTTAGTTAAATTGGCCAATAGGGCCCAGATAACTCACTTCGTAGCTATAGTAAAAAAATTACCTACGTCAAATGATTTTTGTCTTTTGGCCGGGCACTAAACTGGATTTGTCCTGCCAAGAAGTAACACCCAAATTTCCTCCCTTCTAGCACTAAACTGAATAAGTTCTGCCATGTAATAAACGCCCAAATATCCCTTCAATCATTAAACTGGATTAGTCCTGCTAAGAAGTAAACACCAAAATTTCCCTTCTAGCACTAAACTCTGGTAAGTAATAAACACCCAAATCTCCTTTCAATCACTAAACTGGATTAGTCCTGCCAAGAAGTAAACACCCAAATTAACCTTCTAGCACTAAACTGTATACGTTCTGACAAGTAATAAACACCCAAATTTCCCTTCAATCACTAAACTGGATTAGTCCTGGCAAGAAGTAAACACCAAAATTTCCCTTCTAGCACTAAACTGTATACGTTCTGACAAGTAATAAACACACAAATCTCCCTTCAATCACTAAACTGGATTAGTCCTGCCAAGAAGTAAACACCCCAATTTTCCTTCTAGCACGAAACTGAATACGTTCTGGCAAGTAATAAACACACAAATCTCCCTTCAATCACTAAACTGGATTAGTCCTGCCAAGAAGTAAACACCCAAATTTCCCTTCTAGCACTAAACTGAATACGTTCTGGCAAGTAATAAACACCCAAGTCTCCCTTCGATCACTAAACTGGATTAGTCCTGCCAAAAAGTAAACACCCAAATTTCCCTTCTAGCACTAAACTGGATAAGTCATGCCAAGAAGTAAACACCCAAATCTGCCTTCAAGAACTTAACTGGATTAGTCCTGCCAAGAAGTAAATACCCACATTTCCTTTCTAGCACTAAACTGAATAAGTTCTGTCAAGTAATAAATACCCAAATCCAGCAGTAAACTGGATAAGTCCTGCTAAATAGTAAACACCAAAATCTCCCTTCCAGCACTAAACTGAATATCTTTTTGGTTTTATTTTAATTGTGTTTAGTTGTTTACTCTATAATTACCAGTGCTAACTGTTGTACAAAGAACATTGGCTGGTAAACAAACAAAGTAAACACCACTTAGCAAGTCGATATACCTAGAAATCTCAGTACACCAAGTTTTGGAGAATTTTCCTGTCTACTCTTTGTTTCAACGATAATATTACCTTTTTTAACCCTGGATTACTCATGCTGATAGACCAAATGGTCTAGTAAATCCCCTATTTTTTAAAACGTCTGTGTCTGTCTGTTCGTTCCACAATAACTCTCGAACACCTTGTTCGATTTTATGAAACTTAGTACCTATGGACATTTATTACATTCATGTAATTAGCTGTTTAGTCAGTTTCGGACCTTGTTGATAGTATTGGACGGTTCACTATCTGAGTGTGGTCTATAGTTCACAGAACTACTAATTATAACTAGGTATCTTCTGATGATCGGAAACACTCCGCTGATTCCTCTAACCTAATATACAAGTGAACACAAATCTGTTAGAGTTATCATGGTTTAGACAGAATGTAACTGCACAATCCACAGAAGTTCCCAGTTTAGAAAACCCCTATGTCACTTCTAGGGAAAGATTCTTAAAATCTTGTAAAAAATGCTCACAGGATTTTCCCCCGAAAAAGTAATCTAGTCAGGATGGCAGTGTTCAAACATTTTCTACCTAACGTCCCCTGGCACACACAATTCATTTACCTACGATTTGTGCGGCTAGCGCATATTATCTTTCAACGAGATTTTGTCTTCTGGTGCCTAGGAGTATTTGAAGAACTTCGTCCGCAACAGGACGATCTGGAACGCATATCATAAAAGTTCCTGCCAAGGTTCATCAATTTTTTTAGTACCTGTTCGTATCAATCTGTGTCTGAATCTAGAAGTTAGAAGAACAACGCTACAACAACAAAAATAATGTAGCCACCGAGGTAAGCAAGCCAGCTTCATTAGGTGACGGTCCTAAGCCCGTGTAAATACAGAAGGTTTGGTATAGAGAAAGGCATCTAGCCTTTAAAAAACTCTGCTTCAAACTATTGATGAGAGGTCATCAGCAAAAAGCAAGTTTCTATAGATATTGTGAGAAGCAAGCTGGGGTTACTGTGAAAGGAAGGGGTACAGCTAATGAGAGTAGGTACTGAACAAAAGGTTGTGGCATGGTAGAATTAAGGAAAGCAGGGCCGACCCCAAATAGAATTGGGAAAGAATGAAGTTAAAGAGGAAGAAGAGACGGCTATAACAACACTATTTGAATCACTAATCATGATATTGTTATGGTCTGTTTTCAGGCAAAAGAATTCAAGAGTGTATTAGTGTAACCCTGTGTATAGCGCTCATGATAGTAAATTCTTATTTCATTGGAACTAGAATTAGACTTGAAAGTATAGCAACNAATCACTAATCATGTTATTGTCTGTTTTCAGGCAAAAGAATTCAAGAGTGTATTAGTGTAACCCTGTGTATAGCGCTCATGATAGTAAATTCTTATTTCATTGGAACTAGAATTAGACTTGAAAGTATAGCAACACTTCTAACATCAGCAATGGCTGGAATTTTAACTGCTGATTTTGCATCAGGTTTTGTACATTGGTTGGCAGATACGTGGGGATCAACGGATTTACCGTTTATAGGAAAAGTAAGCATTCTATCTAAAACGAATTCTAGTAATCTTTCAGAAAAAGATAATTTTATTTTTGATTTACAGTATACTAGCTGATTGTTCGTGCTTCGTTACGGTTATGAAATTCAACAACAATTTGCAGATTGCGACATTAAAGCTTCTCGACTTTGGATTTTTGGTGGAATCGACCCCGGAGTGAGCACGGCTCCTATCTAATAAATTCTATATTGTACCCAAGGATATTACTTCCTATACTGCGGAACACCTTTGTATCGAATTTGTAATAGCTTTCTCGCTCTTCCTGAAGTGTTACTTCTCGATTGCGATTTTTCGTCCATTCTCGGTCATTTTTCGTTATCTCCCTTAGTTTGCCCAGAAAAAAATTTGCAAAAAAATAACGTAAAAAGCGTCATTTTTGGCGCTAACCTGCTTCCACTTGAATTTTCTATTTTTTCGTTTCTTATTACGCACCTACATATTAAAAGCAATCTGTTTGTCAAATTTCAAGACTACGTTTAACCGGAGCTGATTATGAGTCGGCCGGTATACCAACTAACCATTGTGTTTTATAAGTGTAGATTACGAGTTATTCTCCGAACTGTAAACATCTCTCAGTTGAACAAGCCAGCCGTGGTCTATTTATTGCACTCTGGATCCCGGGGTCAATTCCCTGCGAGTTTAGATTTTTCAAGGTTTAGAAAAATATTCAATTATTTCAATTTCGTGTTAGGATGTGTTAGGGGTGTATTCAGCCTCGCGAGGAAAATTGATTAGCCCAGGAAAAGGCGACAAGAAGTGAAAGGGGTATAGGGTAAAATTAGTAAGTGAGATATTTGAAGTAATCCTTGAACAATGTTATGAACACAGACAATTTATTTGTACCACAAAGTAATTATACCATACCACATTTCTTTTCCTTTCTGGATGAATAAACAGGCAAACACCAAAATCCAGCAGTAAATCGACAACTCATATCTCTCCGAACTACGCCATCAGTATCTTACACCTCAGATCTAAACAAAACAAACTACAAATCTATGCTGCACCAGATCCACCAAAACGCAGACGTCAGTGTAGCTGCAAACTACACACCAAACCGTCCACTCAGTGTCATTCCCACACCTGAAATAGATGAATCTGTTAAGCGCCTCCCAATTCTGCCGGAGCGAAATTGGCTCAGTTACGCTCAGGATGGTGCCAACAACAGAATTCTTAAGCCAGGATGGATCCAACTACTGAAGACAAAATGTCCTGTGGGTTATCTTTTCAACTGCCCGGCATATCTAACCAAGACGTACAAGACGACTAAGGGCATGGTCAGAAACGATATCTTTTCCATTGCCCATGGAGAAAGCAAGGAGAAGCTACTGACTGCATTATCCTTCTTATATCCTCTGTGAATAGGGGGACTTTTTCAAGACAATCCAAGTCCATGCTGGTCGTAAAAGGCGACTAAGCGCAGGGTCGGAAACGATATCTTTTCCATTGCCCATGCAGAAAGCAAGGAGAAGCTACTTCGTTGGTATCAACAATTCATGGCGGGGTGTTGCAAACCAGCTCCACGGCTGTTAACCTATGATGATGATGACCTACCTAACTTCTCATGTAGGTACCCTATGTCATTTTTCATTGGAAGTGTTTCTATTGTCGTGATTTCAACTTAATTGGTTTTATTTTATTTTTTTGCAGAATTTTCTGAGGCCATTCCGTGAGCACCATGTAGATCCCACTTCAATTACTAGGCACGATTTTATAGAGACGAACGGTGACAATTTTATGGTAACCATACCATTCCTTGGTAGAATGACATACCAGTTCCTAACATTAAATGAACAGCAAATCAAATGTAACTTTAATTTTTATTGTTTTGTACTTCTGTTAGCTATATTCATTGCTTTGACAAACCAAGTAAGTAATTTTCATATCTTGTAAATTGGATAATAGACTTAAGACATTTGGTGTTATCAACTAGTAGTTCTGTCAGTTGTATACTTCATCAAGTTAAAGTGGGATCCTAAGAGTCCCAATTGTGTGTAAAAAATCAGCCAATTACATGAAGCTAATAAATGTCCATGCCAAGACTGATCAAAATCCAATAAGACTTTAGAGAGAAATCGTAGAATGAACTCTATACTGTCTGTTTGTCTGACAAACTCTATACTGGTGCTCAAAAGGTTATATGGAAATTAGCCGAAATTATTTTATTTGACTTTTTTCACGTTTTCTTGTGTACAAGTCGTAGAAAGTCGACCAGAACGGATCAAATTTTCAGCCACTTTTTAACCCTCTGTGTTTATACCACTCAAGAGAAAGTACTGTGTCCACAGACTATGTATCATTGGGAAACAAGAAATATCGTTTTAACACAAAATTTCAAAGAGAATTTTTGCCCAATAAGTTTATTTGACTAAGAAAATAAAAATCGTAAAACATTTTAGAATAACTCTAGGCAAATTACAACTGTGACAAAAATAACGGCCCCTTTGAGTTTAATTTTTTATGACAGTTAACAATCTGTTGTGGTATGATTTACGTTTACGCACACTTGGCTATTAACACTTTCCGGGTACTTTTTTTGACACGTTATATGTATATTTTATTTTTCAGATCCACAAATGGTCGCATACTTACTATGGCCTACCCCAATGGGTTCTGTTCTTACAAGAGTGTCATCTAATACTTCCTCGGAGACATCACAGGTATCACCATGTGGCACCTCACGAGACTTATTATTGTATTACAACAGGTTGGTTAAACTGGCCTTTGGAACAAATTAAATTTTGGCCTAATTTAGAATATTTAATTACCTGTTTATCTGGTTGTAAACCAAGATCTGACGATATGAAATGGGCAAAACGTATTTGAAGTTTTGGTTGCATTATTTTCTATTTCCTGAAACTGTTGAGACAATTATTTGTGCCGTACTTTACAAAATAGGTGTTCCCAGTTCTTTGAACATTAATTGAATACTAAAATAAGTTTTCAAAAAAATACTACTGGGAAATCATTTTGAAACCCGTTCTTATTTAGAAAATCACGACTTGTTTTGTCGCAAAAAACGGCATTTATTTGTTGTTTGATTTTAAAGTTTTCGAGAACTCACGCTATTTATAGATAGACCAAGGAAGGCGGTAGTTATAACGGGATAAGTCCACAATGAGGTTATAGGTAGGCCAATAAGTTTTTCGTTTTGGTAGAAATAGTGAGGTTCAGTTTGTATGCCTGAAAGAAGGTTTTGTTGAAAAATGGAAAAAATGTGAATAGCCTGCGTCTTCATTCCTGTCACCTCGTTCACACTAGCACAGAACTTTTATTCCAGTGTGGCACTCGTTTAATATGAACATAGCGTCTTGTCATTGAAAAACGTCACGAAACGCGGGAGGAAAAACGTCCCGAGACGTGGCGGGAAAAAACGTCACACCAACAACAACAACCAGTGGCATGTATAATTGTATAATTATATGCTTTCATCTTTGAGGGTTTTTTTTAAGAACACTGATGAATTATAAACTTTTTTTTCAAGTGGGAACACAATCGTCCGTCACGTTTTTTTTTTTTTTTTTTTTTTTTTTTTTTTTTTTTTTTTTTTTNTATTGATATGTCCACATATAAATGATACAAATTTTTGGAACCGTTTGGAGTGTTTGGTGGAAATTTATTTTAAGATAGAAACAGAGGATCTCTTGGTAGACATCAACTTTATTATCTTTTCTCTATCAATGATACTTTATTTTATGTTTCACAATTTGCTAAATGTATATTTTTTCGACAAAGCCTTGCTTCTTAATATATTTACAGGTCTAATTTCAATTACTATACAATTATTTTTCTAATAGTTTTAAAAAGTATTTTTGTACGCAGGGGAATTATTGCGCAATAAGATGTATATTTTTAAAGAGTTTGTGGTTAGTAGACTGTGGATGAAAAATTGTTTCAGTGTATGAAATAAAACCGAATGATATAAATCGTGATTTTTTTTAAATAATAATTCTGTAAATTCCATCTAAAATTTTAGAAATACTGACTTATCAACACCTATTGACCGGGGGGTTTTACCCTCCATACGCAGAAAAATTACAAACCAGCTACCCACATTGACCTCACCCAGCCCATGCTAGGTTGCGATTTAAATAATCATAAAATATTTGATCGTTTGTTTTTTTACTGGCCTTTACAAATGTACATCTTGTGGTGGAAGAGCTTACCCTGCTTTTTGAAATAATGTACCTACAAGTATTTTTTTTGTATTATGTACCTATATTTTGAACTTACATATATTTTTTGTAAATTTTAAAAATCAACTGCTTTCCTAGCTAATAATTCATAGTATAAGATTATTAGATTTATGCATTTTATTCTGGAATTGAAAAAAACAAAACTAATATATATAGTGCTTGGCGGAATGATGACGGTAAAGTTTGTTAGGTTATGGGTACTTTTTCCGTGTTCAGTTCCACAAAAACCTTTTTAGTTATCTAAAAACTGGAAGGATATGATATTCGGGACGAACAAAAAGATTTATTTGGAAAGAGCCATTAATGAAATGGTAATCTAGAAAATATTTTTAAAATCGGTCAACGCTAAGCGGCAGTAATGGATTATTTATTATTCCTAGAATTCACCAATATTCTTTTTTGTAGTTTTGTTGGTATGTTTCTATTATGCTTGTGCATGAAGATGTAAAATAAAATTTACGGAGAGCTTCGTTGCATTCCTCTGTGTTTGCTGAATTATAATGGCTTTACACATTGTCTGCAACGAGTAATAGGGGCATTTACAAAATGACCGCCAAATTGATTAAAGCATTTAGGTCAGTTGAAGAAGACAGAGTCTTTTACTACTTGCTATTCAAAATAAAAGTGACAAATTCCATGCGCATTGCAAATAGTGTTCTAAAATTAATGTCTTTGGATAGCAAGTGAATATTTTTATTAGTAAAAATAAGTACCCTTGTGGTAATTTCACAGAAACAGTCTTGATAAAAAAAAAATTGCGTTTTTTATACTAAAAGGTTCACTGTTATTAATAAATTTGCATAATACATTAACATTGCCCCTTTCGTTGTGTGAATTGCATTTTACTGGATTTTTTTCTTTTTTTTTTAAATGTTTCTAATATCAGAAGTGGAGTTATTAAAAAAAAAATCTTTTCGGATTTTTTTAATCAAAATCTTAACTAATAAATATTTTAGAACGATGTCACATTTTTTTGGGCATTATAGCATTTCATGGTATTTTACAAAATGTATTTTCTTCAGTGTTCTACGCTCTATTCACCTTGTGTTGTGTTGCACATGTAACCCACAATTCCATAATTCGATGGGATAGGGTGGATAGGTTACAACAAGAAAGGTAGAAAATTAAGAAAAAAAAATCTTAATTATTCGTCCTTGATGTCAGAGCCTGTCAATGATTTTATTATTGCTTTAACAATAAATATTGTTTAAAAAAAAAATTCACATTTTACAAGGTGTCTCAAAAAGAAAGTTTATATTAATTTAGTGTTTAGTGGATCGATTAAAGAAAAAGTCAGCTATTTTAGGCGACTACCTCGAATAATGCAGAATTTACGCTATAGTCGCCATATGGCGTTTTTGTAAAACTCTTGCGCATAACGCAAGGTCCGCTCCCGAGAATACAAAGGGCCCCTTCACTCAGTATCTCAGTAAGATAAACAAATATAAACTTGATTTTTAGACACCTTATATATGACGTTTCCCCGCCTCTGTTTTCTTTCTTTTTCTTTAAGAAAATAATCAGTTTATTATTTATTTTATGAGTAGGTATGAAAGAAATAACATTTTTCCTGGGCAGAGTTCCGTGTGCAATCTAAGTAAAACGTTGGCATTTGTGAGGAAATTAACATGGAAAGTACACTTCGGGAAACGTGACTAATAATTTTCATTGCAGTTTTGACTTGTTCAGATATTTATTGATTATACTTTTTTTACTTTCCTTATCCTATAAAAAGGAAAGTATTGTAATGTGCTGAAATTTTCGATTTTCAATCTCAAGAACGTAAAGTGCTAGAGACTTTTAATTTAGTATGTCAGTTATGTACCATGAATGACATACAAAACTTTAGTTGAAATCGAATTTACCGTTGCCGTTTTTTGGCGGTTCCGCTTAAAACAAGAACAGTAAGAGTTAGAGCTTGATAATTGGTGCCTATATGTATCAATTTTATGCATGGAATGCTCAAAGACACTTTTAGTTGAAATCAAATCTACCGTTAGCGTTTTTAACGGTTTTCACAAATCTAGCATAAACTTGAAAACGGCCAGAGCTAGAACTTCAAATTTGATGTCTTGAGCATATCTATAATTCACATAGAAAACACTAAAGAAACTTTTGATACAAGTCAAATATACCGTTGGTGGCTTTTTACCGATTTTGACATTGAAAACTCGACATCGAAAATTTCAGCCCATTACAATATTTTCTTCTTTTTTTATAGACAAGGAAAGTAGTGTTATTAGGCAACTAAAAAAAGTTGTGAAAAAATGTTTGAAACTATTTTTGAACCTTAAATTTCAGGCTTTGGCATTCATGTAGAAGGGTGGTTATTCCGGGCTTTTTGTAACGTAAAATTATACGCAACTTTCAAGTGTGTTTTTAGCTGTATAAGCAGATGAACACACCCGATAAAATTTTGATAACATCAACCCTTGAGATTTTTTTGAAAAATTCAAATATTTCGTAAAATCTCCAATAGTAGATGATACACATTTAATTTAAAACTAAATTTCTATAGGAGACAACAGATGATTTTGGAAGGAACATCGCTACAAGTACTAGTTTCAAGTAACGCACTTTTCCTCTTACACCCTGTATATATATACAGGGTGTTTCAAAAGGGTATGCAAAAAAAGAAACCACGTATAGTAGAGCTCAAATAAAGGCCACTTTGCTTAATAAACCTCTATACGGAAATGGACCCTAAGGTAGCTAGGTCCACCCAAAGTTGGCACTTAAAAATCACAAAAATTTAGGGTAGAACGATTCTAAATATGATTTCTAATCCTGACGTTAGATCATTGCAAATAAAATTTCCAAAAAATTTGGAAATCCATAAGTCCATGGTTCGAGACAATGTAATGAACTAACGCCAAGATTAATAGTTCATATTTGGAATCGTCATACTCTCAATTTTTGTTTTAAAAGCTCAACGGTTGGTTTTAGACAAGAGCTATTCCGGTCTTTTTTGTAGCAAAACAAGTTTTAGAACACATGTCATACCTTAAAACACCAAAAAATTACGCATCAAAAAGTTTTAGGCATTTTCATTTCATGACCCCCCATAACTCCGCCCCTGATCGGGGGAAAAGTGACAAATACTCACCAAAAAAGCATGAAGACGTCATGCAAGAAATGAAGTCAATCGCAAAATAATTCGATTTTTAATAATTATTTTTCGATTTTTAAGTGACAACTTTGGATGGACCTAGCAACCTTGGGGTCAATTTCCGTATAGGGGTTTATTAAGCAAAGTGGCCTTTATTTGAGCTCTACTGTACGTGGTCTCTTTTTTTACATAACCTTTTGAAACACACTGTATAATCTGTATATATATATTTCCGTCGCAGTAGAGTAACTTAACATGTTCAGAAATGGATGCGTCACTAAAAATGAAATGAGGGAGAGGAATTTGCAGCGAAAGACAGAATTAATAAATTCATAGTTTCATGAAATTTATGTGTTAACTCGACAAATTTTTAATTCCTCTGCAAGTTTCTATTGATGACCATACATAGGGTGACCAGACGTCCCATTGTCCCCAGTAAACGCCTGGGTACTGTAAAATGTCCTACTTCATAGGACAAAATTGGGTACCCTCTAAGTCATATTGGAGGTCTTTCATCTTTGAAAACGAGGAGAAAAGTAAACACTATTTGCCACAGGCTGGAATTGATCCTACGATATAGTGCCTCGAAGACAGGAGGGCCACCTCCACAAAAAATAATCTGCTCCGGTAGGTAATGCCATTTTTCTTTTAGATAAACAAAGCTGGACATGTGTATTTGTTTTAAGTATTCTCTAAATAGACAATTTTTTTTTTTTTTTTCACGTATAAAAAAATCAATCCCACCTGAAAGACAATTTTGTGCAGGTGCACAAGGCGTCCCCGTTTCGAGCGAAAAAAATCTGGTCACCCTAACTATACATCTGTTTTTTACGAGTAAATATTTCCCTTTTAAACGCATTTTGTACTTTAGTCTGCATTTTATTTTGATTTACTTTTTAATTATTTCAGTTGTACCTAGGTAAATAAAAAAATCCGTTATATATTTGTAATTGATTCATAGAACAAGCTTGATCAATTGGCCCCTAGTGGTTGAAAAACTGCTTGAAAATCTTGATGAATTATTTTATTGTTTATTAGCGTTTTATTTTTTATAATTTTAGCTCATATTTTACCATAGTTAATATAATCTAGTCACCAGATTTTTATTTATTCAAATGTATTTTTTTAGTATAATTTGTTAAAAAATCTATTTTATAATTTGTTACGTCATTTACCTTATAGAGACATTAATTATAGTTTATACAAGCGAGCACTCTAATATTTAACTGATGTAAAAGCGCCCGTGACTCGTAATGTACTTGTAGTTTATATAAGAGAGCTCATTTATCGTTAAGTTGAAAGCTTTTAATAACTTTTTAAAAATGTTTTTACATACCCAAATCTTCTTCTTAAAATTTTGGTTGCAAACCGAAGGTAATCCTTATACATTTTAAAAGAACCAATTTTGTTTTATTTATTTCTTTAATAGCTTCAACACAAATAAATTCCTTATTTATGTAAAACGTGCCTTAATAATTTAACTTTTATTAATACAAAAATCTTATTATTTTGTCATACGTATTTTTTATTTCTTTTTAGTAGCAGTTTTCAGTTTTGAATGTTCATTTCACATTTAGTTGTCACATTTTTTCGTCTGCTTTGTTCTGAGCTATTGAAATTTATGTTACACATGAGAGAGATGCCCCTGATAACTCCGAATTTTCGAAAGGAGCAATTTGAAACCGTAAATGTCATTCTATCCTTTTTCTACATTATCATTCAACATACTTTAATTAGGTAAAAGATCCGATAAAGACTGGGTTTCTCTCATTCGCAAAACCGGCGGTTTGAGTTTAGGTTTATCCGCAATTCCAACACTAGTTCCAGTGTTAATTTTTGATTTACGATATATGCCTATATGGCAAAACCATTGGTTTTTAAACTGAGGCGTGTACCGAGGATGAGTAAAAAACTGAATTAAACCGGATAATTTGAAAATGCATCCGTCTTGGATCAGAGAGCGTTACGTCTTCAAAAGCAGATAGTGTTTAGTCAGCTCGCGATCTTTGAAAGATCTTTCTTTACTTTCTCACTTTGAGATTGATATCATCAGTTTGTTTTCTTGCTTTAAGTTATAAAATCACCTAGACTTAATTTGCTTCTTTGAACCTTTTTATATTTTTTTAAAAAAATATAAAATGATTAAATTATATTTTCAAAAATCATACCGAATACTTTCTATAAAAAAGTTTTTGGAAATTCGAAGAATATTTTCAATGCACATAACGAATTACAAAAAAAGTCCGATGAAGATGAAATTTTAGAAATGAGCTCAAATCGAAGCCTCAGACAAATGTCAAATAATATGGACAAAAAATCTATTTAATATTTTTTCCCCTTTTTCATTTGAAAAACATTCTTTTTTGTTAAAATGTATATTAACGATATCTGAACATGACGATAAATACGAAACACCATCATTTGATTAGGTTACCGGACATGATATTCAGGTGATTTAGCCGTCCGAGATTCGAAACTGTTACATACTTGGAGCAACACAAATACAATACACACTCAGCAATGAGTTTCCTCTGTACTCGTTCGTAATGGGGACCTTCTGATATTTATTTCCATACTTGAATGTTCAAAATAAATCTCACCATTTTATTAATAAAAAATATTTACAAAAAAGACAGTATCGATTCGGATTGCGATTATGTTTGACCAACAACATATTGATAAATTCGAAAAACGAGATCTCATGCAATATAATTCAGTGACCCCCAAAAATCTATGGCCTACCTAAAATACACAAACCGGAATTAAAACTTAAACCGATTGTCTCTAGTATATGTTCTCCATCGTACAACCTATCTAAACACCTATAAAAAATGCAACCCATAGGTAATATTAAAAATTCTTTTGAGTTTAAAAACTTTATTTAATGGAAAACCATCTTACCAAATTACAAGCTAATCTCCCTGGATGTGATCTCGCTGTTTACAAAAATCCCTACATCTTTTGCTATTAATCTAATCATGGAAAAATGGGAACAAATAAAGAATCATACATCCTTAAAAAAAAAGTTCAAAGATATCCTCCAATTTTGTTTGACCACGGCTTATTTTTCCTTCAACTCTGAAATTTACATCCAAAATTCACTTGCTATGGGCTCTCCACTCTCGCCCATAGTCGCTGATTTAGTCCTCGATGCACTTTTCGATGATGTACTCCTTAAAATTGGCAGTGATACTCAATTTGGAGTAAAATATGTCGATGATACGCTTCTCTCCGTGAAATCAGATAAAATCGATAACATCCTTCAGATCTTTAACTCCGGACATACAATTCACCTTAGAAGAAGAAAATAACAACGAGATCCCTTTCCTTGATGTAAAAATAATAAAGAACTCTGATGGATCATTCAATACGTGCCATTATCAAAAACCCACAAGTTCAGGAAGAATTTTAAATTTTCATAGCAACCAGCCCTATTCTTATAAATTAAATTGTGCGAAAAATCTTATTAACAGAACACTCAATCTATCAGATCCATCGTATCACGAAGAATATCAAGGGAATTTATAACAACCTATCGGACAATTCTTATCCTAAAAATATGATTCATAAGCTCATTGATGAAACTAAAAGGAAACTTCAAAATAATGGCACTAACAACAACGAAATACGACCTACATCTGTGTATTTCTCATTTCCTTATCTTAATGAGACATCTTACAAAATAGAAAAGGCAATGAAAGAACTTATGCCTACTGCAAAATTCGCACATAAAAGCTACAATAACGTAAAATCGAATTTCTTCACCAATCTTAAAAATCCGATAAAAAAAGAAAATAAATCAGTTATAGTCTATAAGATAAATTGTGAGGACTGCTGGTCAAATTACATAGGGGAGTCTGGCCAATACTTGAAGAAACGATTATACCAACACCAATATGACGTCAAAAAGGAAAAGAACAACACGGCCCTCACAAATCATGCATTTGAAAATAAGCATAATTTTAATTTTGATGACACCAAAATTATTGCCAATGAACAACATTATAAAAAAAGAAAAATACTTGAAGCATTCTTTATAAATCAAAATCCGAGCTCCATCAATTATAAAACAATATAAGAATATACCAGCACCTGCTCGATCAACAAAAGTAAACGTACGCTCACTTCTATTCTGAACATCATAGAGTCAACACTGGCCTGAGGATGATAGCCTGAGTGCTATTGAAAGCTCGCCCTAATACATAG
>CM022877.1:10281891-10328394 GCA_012654025.1 Pachypsylla venusta | reverse complement strand
GAGAAAGTTTTCGGTGGAATCATGTATAGATATAAAATCAAGCTAGGATGAAGTCCCCCCCCCACCATGATCATATTATAGAACTCTCTAGCGACTGAGTATAAATTCAGATTTAGTCTACTTGAAAATGTCGTAACTGGCGAAAGCGCTCGTGACTCAACAATTTATTTGCAGTTGATACAACTCTTTTATATTTTGATTTTTTGATTTTTTTTCATAATGACTGCAAACACCCTATATACCATCTCTAAATTTAACAAAAATAAACGTACGCTCACTTCTATTCTGAACATCATAGAGTCAACACTGGCCTGAGGACGATAGCCTGAGTGCTATTGAAAGCTCGCCTTAATAATCTCAATCCGAATCGATACTGTCTTTTTTGTAAATATTTTTTATTATTTTACCATTCTTTTTATAAATATTTTTTTCATTTTATTAATATTAATACATCAAACACAACGTTAGAAAGTGTAAGACGTAGATTCTAAACCCCTACTTCACTTCTAAGGTCTGGAAACATTTACTTGAAATACTTGAATATCGCCCACAGCGAATCATCATACCAATAGACAAGGTATGTTCTTGAACATAAATTCTTGACGTCACGAGATACTTGCAGCTGGTATATACATAAATAAGTAAACCAATCTAGTCACGTGACCAACACTTGTGAAAATTAACATACGATCATTTGTGAGAATTATGAGAACATGGGACGTTAGAGATCGCACGAAGTCTTAGTATCATTACGGTCAATATCGTCGGGCGAAGCAATATTCGCTACTAATGTGGAGTTATCATTAGCAATGAAGTCCCCTTGGATGACTTGGTGGTGAACAAAGTCTAATGTTGACTCGGCAATACTTCCGTTTTTTTACCGCCCTTGTCCAGAACAAAGAGGATACAAAACCAAGGTATTTTTTAAAAAATAAAAAAAAAATTAGCCATTTAGCTGAAACTTAAGAAAGCGGGTCCAAAAATAACTCAAAATATTCTTTATCATTTAGAATATTTTTATTCATTTGGTAAAAAAACGTGAATCTAATGAAAGTTGTAAAAAAGGTAATTGAATAAAAATCGTCTTAAATACTCGATATCGGTTCGTGGTAGAAATCTTTGGTTGCATTGAGATGGGTGTTCATATCACCGAGTCATTGCCATATAAACGTTAACACTAGTAGGGAGGGCCATTCATTCCTCCCAGAAGCCAGATAGATCAGAAACAGAAGTGATAAAATGAATAAACATTATTTAATTTACTTGAACATGAAATGTAAAAATTTAATATGAATTGCAACAAAATAGCGAATCATTTTTGCTTTTAATCATTTTATCTTCTTTTTATAGATACACATATAGAACAGAACATTGAGAGAAATTGTACATTGTATGAAACCTGAAACAGAAGGAATTATATTTTTGATGACCAATCTCCAGAGTAAAAACTACACCCAAATAACACAGTGGAGTTATAAAAAGAATTAGTTAGGTACCTCTCGGGTCAGGAGAAAAGTTAGGAAAACTTTTGAACAATATTTTGGGAGACTTATATCCCTGTGATAGTGGAGCTTTTCCAAACAGTGTTCATTAGCATTTATCCGATTGAAGTTTAAATGATTTAACTGCAATCATAACCAGTAGCTAATACAGCGGAGGGCAATAACCCCCTCCTCATTGGAAGAAAAAATCATTTTTAATTGTTTTTTAGTATAATTTTCTGGGATAGTGGAGCTAATTCAAGTCCTTGCAGAAAATTCCGATAACTTCAATAATATCATTCAGCGTAAGAAGTTTCATCTTGTCGTGCTTGGTACGTACGGATCTCCAACGTCGCAATTTTAACAAAAAATCAATTTATTAGTTCCTCAGATCTTTAGTTTCAAAGATTCACTCATTTTACTGACACCGATGGTGATATTCCGATTTCCAAGACTTCATCGATCTCCTTAACTGAAGACCAGTATCCGTCCCTAAGCGTAATATTCCGATTTCCAAGACTTCATCGATCTCCTTAACTGAAGACTAGTATCCGTCCCCGAGCGTAAAACTGGTCAAATTTTCATCATTCATTCAAGGCAGAAGGCAAAGGTAAGCTTTAAGAACCTCAATAAATTGCTTTCGACGAAATATTTCATTTAGCTTTCATTTCACTGCCTGCAACCAAAGAGGAAGAAATATTAAACTTACTTATCGTAACCTTCTCGCTTCTCTTTCAGACTCAAGCAGGGTCAAAATATCTCCTTCTCTGACTGGGCCTTTGACATTTCTGATAATTTGACGATTCTGTTCTCCAATGAACTCAACTTTGACTTGAGTACACTGTCCTTGACATCCGGTACGGCCTAGGGTTTTGATAACACGAGCAAGAACTACTTGTTTGTCCATATTTAAGTCTACTTTATTGAATAATAATTACTCGAAAGTCAAAGTAAAATTCAATAAAACGTGATAAGTTTCATCAAATTCAAAGATTATAGGAGGATGAACTATGGAGGAAGAAAACAAAAACAAACACACGATATAAAGATGATATTTGAGGTTAAATTTTAAACCTCGTAAATGGATACATAAAAAAGATTCGTTTGCACGATGCGATAATCAATTTAGGGCCGCTCAGAGAAGGGAACTTTTAAGGTCCGGTCCTACCAAAAGCCGAGTTTTGAAACACTCCGGTGTGGGTATTGTATTAACACAGGTTGACACAGTGTTAGAAGAAACTCCCTGAAAACTCTTCGTGGTAGGATCGGGCCTAAATGGTTTAATGATAGATATTTGTCACGAAAAAAAATCCACAAGGATTTCAAGGTACATTAGGGAGGGGGGGGGGCAACCACCCAATTTTTTCAAACAAACCTCTAAAAAGATAAACATCATTTTTAAAAAACACGATATTGGGCTCCCTAACACTATACAGCAAATTTCCTTCATGTCATCCTAAATTTTAATATATAAATCAGAAATTTGTGTGTACCTATGTACCATGTACCTATGTATGAGGGGTTTTCTGTTACAATACCACAGCCCAAACGGTAGCAGATAGCGAAAAATTGATAGGAATGACCCCCCCCCCAAATCATGATATACGACCCCAGGAAAATTATCAGAACTAAAATATGTCTAGCCGTTTTCGAGTTACGGCCAAAGTTATAATTTATTCAACAAATTCGGATAGTCACGGTCCGATATCTTAACATATCAACTCAAAGCGAGAAAGTTTTCGGTGGCCCTTTAGTCCTTATTTTAGGACATTTTCTACAAAGGTATGGCCAGCCATTCCAGAGTTACGAGTTCAAAACCGGGAAAGGACCAAATAATATTTTGAATTTACTAAAAAGTCAGAATGGCCGTGCCCCTAAAGCGCCTGGCGAAACATTTAAATCTTTGGTTTTAAAGGTTGCAGTATACAGACTGGACAAAAACCAATACCCCCTCCCCCCAATTTCATTGTCCTTGAAAAACCAAGATAGCAATATAAATACCGTAGCGAAGCACAGTCAAAACAGATAGTATATTTCGTCAAAATCGGATGAAAATTGTGGCTTGTATCGCGTGACAAACATACATAAAAGTGTATTTCGGGATGTATACCGGGGTCAAAAGTGGAGTTCACTAACGTTCAGAATAAAATTATACCTAAGTGTTAAAAAAATATTACTTTTAAATAAATTAAAACAAAACACTTACCAAAAATACTATTTACAAGTATTTATGAAGAACCTAGTTTCTTCATATATAATTATAAACAGTATTTTTGGTAAGTGTTTTGTTTTAATTTATTGAAAAGTTAATACTGATAATTAGGTACTATCTTGTGAAAAAAGAAGATTTGACCAATAGCAGCTGTGACGTGCCTAGCTTTTATTTTTAATACGGCTGTGTTTCCTATTTGTAAGGTCGGCCATACACGCAACGATAAGTCTGTGCAGATTTCGATATCTGCACAGATCTGAAAATCGGAGACAAAATCTGTGCAGATCCTGCCATACACGACAGATTTGTCTGCACAGAATTATCGGTGCGTGTATGGCCGGCCTTAAACTTAACTTCTCGATTTTACATTTTAGGTTCTCAGTAGATTTTTAGCTTTCCTCCTTTTTTTAATTTTACTGCTTATACTTATATATTACTCAGATTCACAAATATGTTTAATTTAGTATCCAGGTATTCATTTAGTGTTAGCTGAAGAACATCTATATTTTTACCACAAATCAATAAATCAGTAGGAAAGAAAATTGATTTTAAATTACGTCCTCACGATGGCCGATTCTACACATCCATACGACCTGGAATGCTTATCATCACAGGTCCAGCCAAGAGCCATCAAAATCTTTTTGGTAAACTCATATCAATCTCTTTTTTTTTTTTATTTGGCTTAACGACTCTTTAACATCTATTGGTCATTCAAGACGGGGGATTTAACCCCCATTCGCTGGAAACTTGCAAACCAGCTACCCACATTGACCTCCCCCAGCCTGGGTTGGGCCGGAAAAAAGAGCCAACGATACGTGGTGTTCCCTAGCGGTTATCCATCCAAGTACTGACACGTCCGACGTTGCTTAACTCTAGTGATCTGACGGGAACTGGTGTATTCAACGTGGTATGTTCGTTGGCTTATTTTTTATTTAAAAAAATAAAAAAATCTTCCATTTATAGATGCATGATTTAATTAATCATGCATCTATAAATGGAAGAATTTCGTGAGAAAAATCGCTAGGTACTACAAAAACATTTTAAATTGAAACATCCTACCCTAAATTACTCCCTATATCCCCTGCAAAACCTCGTATTTGTATATTCTGCCATCTAGTGTTCAAAATTAGAAACGGTTTATCGAATCTAAAGAAAAAAACAACAAACAAATTTTGTAAAAAAAATAATTAAATTTTCATTTTTAAAAATTATCGAATTATAATTATTTCATTAATAGGTATCTTGTGAATATTGATTTATTGAGTTTAAAATAAAGTCTGTTTTCTTGATCTGCTTGAGGTGACCAACGTGCAGTTCTTTTTATAACAATGTTACAGGAAAAATAGTGAATCACTTCTAGTCCGTATATACTTACACCCTTTAAAGAAATGATGGATGTCATTCAACCTTTTATGGTATGTCAAAAGTTTTAAAATAATATGTTTTGTTATTGGTATTGAGTCTGTACAAATAAATAACCATAGTATAGAACATTGCAAAACCATAGGATGTGAATGTATACAAAGAAAGAAAGAGTCAGAAATGGCATGAACAGAGAAACTGAGAAAAGGCGAAAGTGGGTCCATTGAGGAAAAAAAATAGAGAGAAGAAGTGAGAATTTTATTGGAAAGAAAATGGAGATTTTAGAAATAGAAGGAATAAGAAAAAAACACAACTAAGATTGAAAGATAAGGTTGAAGAGGATTTGAGAGGCCTTAGTAGAAGTAGAATCAAGGAAAGTAACATCGACCACAAATTAAAAGTGTGATTATGTGTAGTGAAAGAAGGAGAAGATGAACATTATTGCATTCCTCTTAATGGTAATTTTGGTTCGGCCTTCTACAGCATTGAAGTTTTGCTCAAGTTACACCTTCAAGATATCTAGAAACTCGCATATTTCAACTCAATGTCTGTATTTATCTTTTCAGAGTGTGGAGAGTTGCAGGTCATACATCGATGAGTTGTATTCACCTGACGAACAAAAAGTTCTCTCTGCAGCAATGTAAGTATTTCCAATGACATCTGTGATACACTGGTGAATTAAATAATTATCTTCAACCCACAATGATTCACTTCACGGTGGTCCACTCAGACAAAGAAACATTAACTCAAACAGACCAGAACTGAAAAAATCAATCAAAATATTGATTTTCTCCTCTTTGGTATTGTAGAAATAAAGGATTCTTGTGAACACGGAAAGTAAGAATTTACTTTCTGTACGGACTAATTTTTTACTATTTTTTTAGTAAAAATCATGTTCTTGAAAGGTATATGATTTTTTTTTCAGATGTTTGAAAAATTCAGTAATTGGTAGTAACAGACAAAAGGGAAGTGTAATCATGCAAGGTGTTGTCCCCAAACTTTTGCAAATATTAGGAGATATCTCTCTCAGTATTCAACTACGTACTCAAGCTGCGATAATTTTGGGATCTCTTACTAAAGGTACCCCAGAACATGTTCAAGAACTACTCAAGCTAGGAATTCTTCCTGTAACACTGATTGGTAAGTAAATAAATTTAATTTAATCAGCCAGCGTCAATGGCACGTTGAATAAACCAGTTCAAGTTAGATCACCGAAGTTAAGCAACGTCCAGCAAGGTTGCATCATGTGGATGTCCACGTGGGTTCGCGCCCTCTTGATGCTGGTTATTTTTCCTGCCCAACCCAGAGTGTGTGAGGTCAGGGTGGGTAGCTGGTTTGCAAGTTTCCAGCGAATGGAGGGTAAACCCATTCGAGACGGGGGCCTATAGGTGTTAAAGGGACGTTAACCAAACAAAAAATATTTTAGGTTTCCAGCACCTCTGATGTGAAATTGAAAAAGAATTTATTTGTGTTAAGCTAATATGCTTTTCACAATAAAGTTTCCCGTTTTTTTGTCGAATCTTATGTTCATGCTTGGATTCGAACCAAGCTACTGTTATTGTTTCAGTGGCGTTCCCCTTAAAATGAATTATTTTTTGTTAAACTATTTAATAATGGTAGAACTAGGTTGATATCAGGTAACCGGAAAGGTTTTGCTGGAACTGTGATGGTGTGCGTTCCAGGTCGTCCTGAAAAGGCTATCGGGAGGAAGACTGGGCTATTGTTGATGTTGATAATGCCGAAATAGTTGCCCATTGTTATAAATGATTTGTTCTAGAATTCGATTCAATGGCAGCTGTAAGCAGGAAAAAAGGTAGCAGTCAAACGGATATCGTCATCTCTCTAGTTAAAATAGTAGGTGGATATTGTCTCCAAAACAAGGACACCTTTGCTAGGGAAATTTTCGCTAGTGGACATTGCGGTTGGGAGATGCAATATTTCCTTCTTTAATGTATAATATGTGATGATGATTTCAGCATTAAAACAAAACGTTGACTCCAAATTAACAGAATCATGTTTGCGGGTCATCAGTTCTGTGTGTACATCTGGAATATCAAGTTGCATTCTTGACCTCATATTAGCCGAAAGAAAAAATGTGTCAATGTTACTTTCTTTAGCAAATCAATCTGTAACTAATCAGATATCTGTTACACAAATCCTATCTGTGGCTATCAAGGTAGGTGCTTTTCTATGGTTAGAAAGTAGATTCTTTAGGTGAAAGGCTAAATAAGCCTTAAATAACTTTTCCTTTAGCTTGCACCCCTACAGTCACTCTGTAGATGACATTTGATGTATATTTTTTTCTAAACAACCCCATACAAAAGTGTTCATCTTCTTTTGCTTGCGTTCATCTTCTTGAGCTTGCATCCACCTTCTTGAGCTTGCATCCATCTTCTTGGGTTCGTGGTGTCGTGGCAAGACGCTCTGACTAGTATAAAGTAGGACGTAAGTTCAAACCTAGCCAACCCATAGAATTTTATCCGCATGAATTTGAGATATTTATCACAAAATAATATCACCCAAAAAGAAATGCAGGTGCAAAGGGACTTGGTCTTATGCGGGCAGTTTAAATAAGGACTAATATTATTTTTCTAATATATAAAAAAGAAATTTGTTGTGTGTGATTATGTTTATTTTCCGAATTGTCCTTCCAAAATGGTAAGTGCTCGCGAAAAATGGACGGGAATGGACCCCAGACTGAGACAACAGATAAGTTATCAGAACTAGAAATTGTCAAACTAAACTAGTAAGCCAGGAACGGTTATGGCCAGAATCATCTGAAATAGTTTGGTAGCGATAGTAAAATAAGAATCTCTTTAAATATTTGATAATTAAACAATACAATTGCCCTCTGTAAATAATAGCCAATTAATCGACATTTTAGGTATCCTATGCCCTTCTCCAGTATGCCCACATCATATAAAAATCATACCGATTAATATGTAGTTTTTTTTTCGGTTAGCATGGACAAGTAAAACACACTTTGTCTTTATATAATGTAAATGTATATTTCTTTGTGTTATTATGTCACAATTTATCTGGGCATCATAGCATTACAAGGTATTCTCAACAATCACTCCAATAACACTAAGCCTAAGTTACACTTTAACAATTTCCTTATAATGCTACCACTTGGCGCTATTGTTTTAGCTACCCAATTGTCCTGAGGAGGCTGAGTTACCTCCAAACACAACCAGACCAAGTAGAAAATTTGAAAAAACCTTTATCAAATTTTCGACCCGTTTAGGAATCGAACCCGGAACCTCCATGGTGCAAGCCAAGTGTGATAAGCACTCTGCCACGGAGATGTCTCTTTGTCTTTATATAATGGTAAGATAAATTGTGATATGTGTTTGTATTTTCAGACGACCAGTGATCAGAATGGAGTTTGTGAAGAAGGTGGAGTTCACCTTCTTGCCGGATTGCTATGCTCTCCTCACTATCCTGTACTTATCTCGACCTTGAAATTCGTAGCGAGTTTATCCCATCAGAATCCACATGTTTCTTTGGAGATTGCGATGTCTAGGTAAGAGTTATATAAACCAACAATCAATTTTTGTTTGTTTGCCCCCTATGTGTTCCCATACCATTCATCTGAATGCAATGGTACTTTTCTTCTCTTTAGATGATTTTTTTGTTGTGTTTGCGCCCGCAAATTATTTTCACTAAAAATAGCCATTCTAGAATTGCGAGTTAAAACCGGTATTCAGAGGTTTCAATCGAATGACCCTAGAACAATGTTTGGTGCATCCTGGTATGTGTTTAATCAAATCATCCACGAACACCTGAAAGTAATATCCACTGGACCTAAAAATAACCAGCAATGTATTCTGCATCACTCATGATGAATAATCATTTCGCATCTTCATCCCAGGTGAGGTTGCGAAATTATACTTTCCTTACTCGGCTCTTGTTGGGAAAATACCATAATACTAAAAGATTAAAATAAAAACCAAAGATACTCCTTCGTTGTATTTGTATCTCACAGTAAACTAATGATTTTATCTCTTTCTTTGATAGCTATGAAGGAAAAAGTGTGCTGGATTTGTTAGTTCAACTGATGTCACGAGATCAACCTCCCGCTATGCAACTCATTGCAGCCAAGTGTATTACAAATTTGCATCGTGCATCGGCCATTGCTGCTAATGATCCTAAAGTTATTTTCAAAACTTTACCTTGTCTTGTAAGTTTCGTCCATGGGATTGAAATCAAGTTGTTAAACCTAGCCAGCTGTTTTTACCAACTTTGACTTTTCAGTCTTTCTTGGTAGGACACAGTGCGAATGTCTTCGCAATTCTAAACTACAACATTCATATTTGACCACTATCGTATCTACCTGTTCGCGACCAATCAAGTGTGTGGAAGTAAAGTTTAGTCTCTAATTTTACTAAATTTTTGGTCGATCCAACAAGTGTACATTGGATTGCAGCCAAATAAATATGTCGTATGCAGACACCTCAAAGCTACTCGCCCCAAGTATAGGGTGCTTCAGAAAGAACGCCGGATTTTGTAAAACCGGGATTCACAATTTAACAAAAGGCAATAGTAGGTAATTGCTTTTATATGTTGGGAGGGGAGGGATTGACACAATCAACATAGAATGATTTTTTTTTTATTATTAAAAGGCTTACAACTTACAATAAAGTAGAACTTTATCTTTTTGTTTAGGTATGTCTTAGTAAAGCCCAATATGATTGGCAAACCCGAGTAGCAGCGGTCGAGACATTAGCATATTTAACGGAAGTAGACACTGAGTTACAAAGGCTTGCGTCCATATCAAACCATCTAATCCCAACATTAGCACATTTTCTGCATCACAAACATCCAACGGGTACAATAAGTGAAATTGAACACATTTCTCGCGAGATGAAAGCGGCGGCCTTTATGGTAAGCAAGTAAATAGTAGATTCAACAGGATTAACGTCAATGTAGTGTAGAGCGTGTCTGTCAAATAGCCGGAGTAACAATTGAGAGAGAGAATACTTTTATATTAGTGAAATAGCTCGTATAAAAAATAATAATTAGATATGAAAGGAAAGGCGTTTAAAAAAAAGTTAAATAATTTTGTCTTAGGGGCGGCTATGAAATATTCATCCAACTCGATAATTAATTTTCCACATGCAATTGGAGTGTTTGAAAACACTGCTGCGTGTAAAGCGATTAATTATTTTACAAATAAACACTCCAATGCACAAAATTATTTAGTATTTTTTTTTTTTTTTTTGAAAATAAAAACGTGTAACTTCTAAATAAACATTCGATGAGATGATACAGAGAAATGAAGATTAAATGACGTCAGTGAGATAAATAGTGTAGGTAGATGGACAATAACGTCAGCGACCAGTGGCGGCGTAAGTTCTGTTCGGGCCGCTCGCATACTCTACTCTATATTCAAAGATTCAATCACATTTTTTCGAGGGGGAGGGACAAAATTGGTGGTAGAGGCATGGCAACCAATCATAACACTATGGTCTTGCAGTGTTTTGTTTAAATTTAATTTATTATTAAATAAATTAAATTTAAACAAAACACTTTCCAAAAACACTATTTATATTAATTTACGAAGAAACTAGTTTCGAATCATTCGATTCATCATCAGTCTAAAGATGGAAGTTGACTGAATATTATTCACCGCGTGCTGTGTAAGGTCATGCGATATTGTCATTATTATTTAACAAATTTATATTAGACATCCTATTGGTAACTTAAAAAAACACTACCGTTATTTATGACGAGGATTCACTTACTTTTTCACTTCCGACTCGAGTTTCGTAGACATTTTCCTTGAAAATGTCTACGAAGTAGACGAAACTCGAGTTCCTTGAAAATGTCTACGAAGTAGACGAAACTCGAGTCGGAAGTGAAAAAGTAAGTGAATCCTCGTCATAAATAACGATAGTGTTTTTTAAATGTCTATTGTTTATTTCTAAAACTTTTTTAAATAGAATATTGTCACTGGCCTTATCAATTTCAATTTGACTATTTAATAATGTATAATTTTCATTGTTTTTATATTTATAAATTTCATAAGCTATTAATTTCATTATGATTATTAGAAATTTTTCTGAAAAAAAAACTTACGAAATTTATAAATATAAAAACCATGAAAATTATACATTACTAGCAGAATACGCCCGCTTCGCTTGGCGCCTTAGAGGCATGGCCGTTTATAGTTCCAACCTCCTTTTTTTTGCGATAAAAAGTAGCCTATGTCCTTTCCTAAAGTTTAGTCTATCTCCATACCAAATTTCATCAAAATCGGTTCAGTAGTTTAAGCGTGAAAGCGTAACATACATACATACACACATACAGACAGACAGAGTTACTTTCGCATTTATATATTAGTATGGATTAAATAATCAAATTGAAATTGATAAGGCCAGTGACAATATTCTATTTAAAAAAGTTTTAGAAATAGACAATAGACATTTTGATGGTACATCGCGTGACCCTACACAGGACGCGGTGAATAATATTCAGTCAACTTCCATCTTTAGACTCGACTAGACTGATGATGAATCGAATGATTCGAAACTAGTTTCTTCGTAAATTAATATAAATAGTGTTTTTGGTGTTTTGTTTAAATTTAATTTATTTAATAATTAATATTTTTTAACACTTATAATTAACATGTTATTCAAAGATTTAAATTTTAAAGGTATCCGAAAGTACATGTTAAGAAATGAAGATTAGATATGAGATGTCGTATGTTAGATAATCTATACACGTTTGCTGGAAACACTGTTGGAAATGAACAATGGAAACACCGTTTTCAGCGTTTTTCGAATTCGTTTTCAAGATATTGAGCACCGAGTAGGTATGTATATGCAAGTACATTAAGCACTGGACCGAATTTTCTTTCTTAAAAAAGTTTCTTTTTACTTTCAGGCGTTTGCATCCCTGGGTGCTAATGACGAGGACATTAGGAAAAAAATCATCGAAACAGACACTTTAATGGCTCATGTGGTCACTGGATTGCAAGATATTGAACCTAAAGTTCGTCTTTCTGCAATTCGTTGTCTTCATTCTTTGTCTAGGTCGGTTCAACAGTTGAGAACTACTTTCCAAGTAAGTACTTTCATTTAGCTAGTTTTGTACAATAGGGTAATGATAAGGTCTTATTCAGTTCCGGTACTGGGTTGAAACAGGACGGTACACAAAGAATTATTGGCCGTAAGTAAATTTCAAAATCTTATGAAGTTCTATTTTTTCGTAAAAGCCATGTGAAAGCATCACTTTTTTACTACTAGGTAAATTAAGGTAAAATGACTACATTGCTGTTTACTGTAATTAACTTCGGACAGGCTCTCACTTACATACCACGCCCGTCGTTGCCCAACTTCAGTGCTCTGGCGGGAACTAAAATATCCAACGTGGTAAATCGTTAGCTCCTTCCAGTTTTTATTGGAATATGTTGCGGGTGCTATCAACTAAGGCTACAACGGAGTCTTCATTCAAGTGAATTGCAATTTTTACATATTTATAAATGGCGTAAAGAAAATTATGACTTTCACAACTAAAAGAGTACATGAGATATTTGAAGTAGAGGACATTTCCAAAGGTAACTAATAAACCAAAATACACGCCGTGTTGAGCTGATGAACAGCCTCCGCCGTTTAATGGTTATCACTGGAACTGCACTGAGGAGGTCCGGGTTCGAAATTTGGAGAACGAATGGATTTTATATTCAATTTTTGGTTTCTCCGTACCTTGAAACAAAAAATATCAAATTTCTAACAGAAAAAACACTACCGATATTTATGACGAGGATTCACTTACTTTTCACCCGGAACTGAAAGTTACCAATAGGATGCCTAATATAAATTTGTTAAATAATAAGGTATTCTTTATCGAGGCCGATTCCAAAAATTCATTATTGAAATTAATACATTAATAATGATCTCGTTATTAAGAATAAGATTTACTTTCTTGATAAATTTCTCAGACTTGTTATGTTTCTCAGGACCATTCAGTGTGGAAGCCTCTCATGGAATTATTGAAGGGAGCGTCCGACGATATCCTGTCTGTAGCCTCATCCACACTTTGTAATTTACTTTTGGAATTTTCACCGTCTAAAGAACCGATGTTAGAATCTGGAGCTGTTGATTTGTTGTGTGACCTAACTCGTCGTTCAGATCCTGCACTTCGATTGAATGGAATTTGGGCTTTAATGGTATGTAAATATGTTTTAGTTTCCAGACCCACCGGATAAAAACGAAACCCTTTTACGGTTACATGGTCGGATAAACTTTGTCATTTATTCACTCTGCAACTACAATTTTTATCTCCAATTAATAGCTCTTTTTTTTTTTTTTTTTTTTTTCATTTTCTCCTTAATTTTAGCAGTAATTTTATTGATGTGATTTGATTTATTTATATTTCGTTTAGTACCGAAAAATTCTGACTTAGATATCGGACAACCAGTATTTCCATATTGTAAATAAGTACATCAATCAAACTGATCTCATGTAGGAACATTATTTCAAACTAAGATATGCAAAGTCACTAAGATATGGCTTTCTAATTTAAATCGCTTATGAGAACGCAAAGAGACGTTTTTTCGTCAACTTTGAAAGCTGATTGCTCGGAAGGGAAGCATTTTAGAACGTACACATATGTTCAATGAACATTTTCATATTATTGTAGTCTGAGAAGTATAACCTTAAAGTATTTTCGATTTTTTCGGACTCACCTTGTATTTGGACTTGCTGGACAACTTCCTTTATTCCTTATAATTTTACTTAAAGGGTAATGAAAGGGGCAGAGAACTTTAAATTGGTAACAGTTCTCAGTTTTGAGGTTAGTTTCGTTTGGGAAATCATCATGAATAGACTCACGCCAAAATGACGTTTACAAATTGTTCAAATTTATTTAGAAAACATGGTTAGTTTCGGGAAACTCATCGGACATTTTATCAAACGATGATGACCTCATTTTCACCTTGTTTGTGCGATTTGATGCCATTAGATTGTTTACTCTGAGGAATTGCAATGTCACAGGTCTTCACCGATAAACCTGAAACAATTGAGCATTTGGAAGCCAATATTCGACAGGTTATTTAATTTTTAATTAAAAGTTATTGGCGAAATATGTCTTGATTGCAAAGAGTGTGTGAAAATTAGATCCCGTCTTGTACACGCCAGCCGCGGCGGTTAAATGTTCAAAATTATTTTCAAACATTTTTTTTTACTTAATGTCTTTTTTTTTTTTTTTTTTTTTTTTTTAATTGTTTTTTAAAATTATTTTTAATCTATTGGTTATTCGAGACGGGGGTTTTACTCTCCTTTCGCTGGAAACGCTGAAAACAAACCAGCCTACCCGCATTGACCTTACTCAGACTGTGTTGGGTGAGGTCAATCCTCACTCAACCCAGATGGAACAACTTCGCTGGACGTTGCTTAACTTCAGTGATCGAACAAGAACTGGTGTATTTAACGTACCATAGACGCTGGTTATTATTCAAACATTAATGTCATAAAACTATCTGCAAAATAAAACCAATTTTATGTCTTTTATTTCAATTGAAAATTTTCCACCTCTAAAGAAAACACCCGATATTATTATCTTCCACTTTTTCATTTCAGAATATGGCTTTCCAGGCTGAACAAAAAATTAAACTTCAAATTTTGAACACGTTGGGTACAGATCAAATATTTTTACTCTTACAAGATTCAGAAATTGAAATCGTCATGAAAACATTGGGACTTCTAAGAAACCTTCTCTCTAGCAAACCTCATATAGATCATATTATGGGACTGCATGGGGCACCTATCATGCATGTGAGTTAAGAAACATGTTTTATCATCCGATTTTTTTTTTTTTTGCAACTTTTTTTTTATCTTTAAAAAAAAGTGGCCATAATTTTCTGACCCTCCAGTTACCTTCAGGGTCGAACCCAACGTAAATCAGGCCAGAAATGAAAGGAGTCACCCAACCCATAAGACCTTGAATTTCCTGATCGAAGATGACCTCTTTTTCGTTTCAAAGACAATATGTACCCTGTTAATTTTAACCCCTGTGATATCTTTATATTGTTTATGTATTTTAGGCCGTGATGTATGCTTTAGAAGGAAATTATAATGCAGAGGTTAAAGAGCAAGCATTGTGCATATTGGCTAACATTGGAGACGGAGATACAGCGAAGAATTTTCTTATGGACAATGAGGAAGTTTTGAAAAAAATAAAGGAATATATGGTATGTACGAGTCTTTGTTTGGTTTCGGCCATTCTGTCTTTAACCTTTAACACTAGAAAGCATTTATTATAGGTTTGTTAATTTTTTTTGTGATACGTTTTCTTGAGCGTTTCACCGTTTTCAAGTGTTCATCACAGCATTACAGGGATTTTCTTTATAGAAATATATCTTGTAGTTACTCTACAGTGCTTCTTTTCCTTGGTTACGTAATTTTCCTGGCGAGGCGGAGTGTACCCCGTAACACATGAAAATACAAAATCGAAATATTCGAAAATTTTGTAAATCTTGAAAATTTATTTTCACCAGGAATCGATTCCAGGTCTCGGTACAATTCCAGTGTGATGAATACACCACCAATGAGAGTTTTTTTAGAAGCCATTTTTTGACCGAAAGAAATAGTAGTTTTTAACTTTAGATTACTCTCAAACGACGATTTTGATGAAATTTGTTATAAACATGATCTATATTCATAGAATAAGCTGTTGAGATATTACTGCTGGTATATTTTTTGTATGAACGAAGTAAATTATAGTTTTAATATCACGATTTTTCTTTGTGCGATCTTTTTTGTTTGTTTGCCTTTTTGTGTCCCGATATATTTTGAACGTCTTTTTCATTTTCATAGAATTAGTTTGGTCCAAATGGTGGCCCATTAGGAACTACTAGTAATATATAATGTTTCACTCATAATGTTTTTTGTTTCAGAGCGATAAAAATGTAAAACTTCAAGTTGCTGCCCTTTTCTGTTTCACAAATTTGATTTGGAAAGAGGAGCCAGGGGCTCTAGAAAGACAGCTGAGGCTGAAAGAATTGGGTGTCGATAAACTGTTACATGTGCTCATACAAACTTCAGACTCGTTACTTTTTGAAAAGTAAGTTGTTGTTTTTCTCAATGAAAAATACCCATATAAAATTAACCCTTTAGATTTTCATTATCAAAATAAATTGAGAAAATATGTCTCACTGTTTTCGAGATTTTGTTTGTCAACTTCTTGGCCAATTCTTTTGTAATTTAATTTGACATTTTCTAACATTTTTTCTCCTCACTCAAACATTGAATTCCACCATATGTTGTTGTTTTTTCAATTACCTGTTGTTGTGCCTTTTAAAATCAACGGTTCTACTTATTTTTGGATTCAGGTTTGGAAAAATAGTAGAAATAAGTTGATATGAGGTTACCGAAAAAGTTTTGATGGCCCTTGACAGGAACTGTGATGGTATGCGTTCCAGGTCGTTCTGGTGCGTAGAACCAGACTTCGTGAGGATCCATAACCTGTAGATATTGACACTTCCTGTTTTTCTTATGCTAAACTAGGAACTAAACGGTTAAATCACTCGACCTTTGGAATGAAATGATGATTATTGTTGGGTGTCCCAAAAGTAGTGGCCCTATTTGTTTTCTCTTTCATTTTTATTTTGAAATCTCTGATCTAAACAATTGCAGAATTTGTATAAACAAATCATGGAATACTACAGTCTTCAAGGGTAAATAATTTTGTTAAATTGATATGGGAAATTTTATTATGGTTTCTAAGAGAAAATCATCCTCATCGCGGACGAGTTAAAAGATAACTGAATTTAAAAAGACCGTTTGAACAGCAAATTTTTGCGAAAGAGGATGTTTCCATACAAATTACCTATAACAGATAATTGAATTTAAAAAAAACCGCCCTAACAGCAAATTTTTACGAAAGAAGATGTTTCAATAGATATTGCCTATAACAGATACTTGAATTTAAAAAGACCGCTCTAACAGCAAATGTTTACGAAAAAAGATGTTTCCATAGATATTGCCTATAACAGATACTTGAATTTAAAAAGACCGCTATAACAGCAAATTTTTACGAAAGAAGATGTTTCAATAGATATTGCCTATAACAGATGCTTGAATTTAAAAAGACCGCTCTAACAGCAAATGTTTACGAAAAAAGATGTTTCCATAGAAATGGCCTATAACAAATAATTGAATTTAAAAAGACCGCTCTAACAGCAAATGTTTACGAAAAAAGATGTTTCCATAGAAAATGCCTATAACATCAGCTATTGCCTACAGATTTTCAATTACTTTTAACCTATTGTAATGAATGTTTTTTTTTTTTAAAAAAAAAAACCTTGCCCTCGTTTTGAGGATAGTTTTTTCAGAAATCAAAATGAACGATTTTTGTCAAAACATTATCACAATTCTTCCTCGTTCCTAAGGAGGGTTATGTTCCATGATTTGTCAATACAAATTCTATGATTGTTTAGATCACAAAATTCCAACTAAAAATGAAATTGTCACCTGAAAAATGAGGGAGAAAACAAACGGACCAAAAAGAAAGGGGCTCAGTCAAAAAATTTCCAGTACTAATAGTGCTGTGTTATACATAAAATCGAAATATTTAGTGAATTAGTGTCTAATAATCAGTAGTTTAGCTACCTATTTTTTTTAGCATACCAACATACAGAGTAAATCATGTATTTCTTGATTTCCCAAAGTTTTTGATCTTAGGACTCATGCCCTTTCTGTTTCGACCAATTCAAATAGGCTCAATATTTCTGGAATACCCTAAATTTCATGGAATAAATTTGAATCAATCATTTAGGTCAGATAAAGTTACTATGTCGTCATGAAAATTTTATAGATAAGTAATCAAACATTTCCTTTCCACGAAGTAAGAAAAAAATAATATTGTGACCTTTTCTGACCTTTACTTTGAGATATCAGAATTAAATCAAAGCAACAATTCATTAACTAACATTCATTGATAAAAAAATAAGCCATTGATTTATAATGAAGTGAATATCATTCGATTATATCCCTTGGAGATTGTTTTAAAAACTAACTGTAGACCTCACTAACTTGTATGGCCGCAATTTGGCCCCTTGTGACCCAAAAAGTTATCAACTAGTTCTATGAACATAATAAATGTTCATACTGAATTTCATTAAAATCGAATAAGGCGTTTGAAAGTTATCATGTTACAAAAAGACAAACCGACAAGAAAAAGAAAATTTCTCATGATAAAACTAATACTCACTTTGTTTGGTCCAAAATAATAGTAATCTGTGAACTGTAGATCTCACATTTGACCTCGGATGGCCAAAAAGGGTAAACAGCAACTAATCAGCTAATTCTATGAACGGAATTAATGCCCATACTGAAGTTTCAATTGAACAAGGCGTTTTAAAGAAACATCGTGGAGTTAAACTAGTCTAGTGTAACTAGGCATCACTTTGGTCGATTAATGAATAGACGCAAGTTATAAGTCGAATTGTTGTTGTAATAGCGATACTCAGAAGTCGCTCAGGGGATACTCAGAAGAACTTTATAGATTTACCATGATGGGAGCCTGCTCTACAACGCGTATCGAGGTGGACTCAGCCTTATCAGAATAACTGGGTAGCTGTTGTTGATTACAACGATACCGTAGTTAACTTAGAATTAAACAGGGTTGCTTTCCTACAGTTGCTCTGAAAAATGGATTGAAGAAATTTAGATTTTTTTTCTTCACTTTTTGACTTGATAGGGTATATTTGCGTATTTGAAAAAATATAAAATCTAAGATAGATTTTTATTAAGTCATTTCTTACTACATTTGGAGGACTATATACGCAGGAAGTCTATCAGTCATGAAGTCATTAAAGAAAACAACAATACGTAGAGGTTTTGTTGACGTCAGTACAAATCGTTGTAACATTGAGAATCTGTAATCAGAAATCGGACAAGCGGCGTTATTGTGTGAGGTACAGTTTTCACTACAATATTTTTTTAAACGTCTGTTTGGTCCACGATAAGTGTAACGAATTGTCCTATTTTCATGATCTTCTTTACGTTCATAGAATTGGCTGATAGGATTTTAGTTTCCCCGAGTCCTCGTGGATGCTTATTATTTGAATGATTTCGCATGAGTATTAGTACAAAATTTGAAGCCAATTTATCAGTTACCGTCAGATTACTGAAGATAAACAACATCGGGCGTGTTTTGTTATCGGATGGGAAATTAGATAATAGAAAACTCTCTTGTCCAAAATAGAAAACTCTGTGCTTCCAGTTTGATATGACGGAAACCTTCAGTTTTTAGAATATTTGAATAATTTGTCATCTTTGTGTTTTTGTTTTGACTTAGGAAGCTCATTCTAATGTCCACTTTGTGTCTGTTTCAGAGTAAAGACGGCGGTCACTCAGTTTGCTGAATTTGATTAAAAATCATCTGCTAGCTTGAATCGTTTTTGTTGTTACGCGTGTTGTTTTTTTGTTTTGTATTAGTTTTCTTCTTATTACGTTTAATTTTAAAACTAGGTACTATCGTCTTCTATTTGTTATATGCCTCATATTACATTAGCCATATTTAAATTATTTTTCCCCACCTTTTATTGGTCTTGGTAGCCTCTCGGCTACCCCCCAGTTAGACCTCAAAATTGTAAATTAAAATTAAAGTAAAGGGTGCTTCAAAAATGTGCACACAAAACTTTGAACAAAGGGTGCATATATTTTTTAACGTGGATTTGATAAGGCCACCATTTTTATTATTAACATCAGTGTATTTATTTATTTAAATGAGGAAGGAGTTTAGTATTCATAATGAAATAATAATTTGTGTATCAACTACTAATAATTTTAGAGTTACGGAGCACTTTCCTCTATTTTTCAACATAAATAATGTAATAATGAATGTGAGAATGTCGTAAAAGACGAAACGCTTTGTAACTCTATAAAATTATTAGTTGATACACAAATTATTTTTGAATTATTATCAATGTTTATATTATTTTTTGTTATCTGTCATCGTTGAGGTTTTGTTTTAATATGACTTTTTGTTTGTCCTAGTAATTTTTCTTATTGCGTTTTGTACAACGAAAATTATTTCGATCACAAACTGTCCGATCAAGTTAGTCAAAGATATGTCGATTTTTTTTTTTTTTTTTGATTTTTTTTAACATTCAACAGATTTTAAAGTTTTTTTTTCTGGCAAACGGTAATAAATACAATATTATCAAAAAATATTAATTAAGAACAACAAAAACCCGTATTAACGGTATATGATTTGAGTTAAATGTGGGTTGGTTATCGTCACCATTTCCGCCGTGTGTTCTCACAATTGCCGTTCCTTAATGTACCTTTCCGTAGATTTACAACACTAACAATCACTAAGAACAACAAATGTCCGTAGTAAAGCAAAACTTGAATTGTAACAGATACCCAAAAATTGCAAGAAACAATGTTTTTCTTTAAAATAAATCGGGTATTATTGTTGATGCACCCTTATTAAAAGTTTTTGTGTGAACATTATCAACGATCGCCACGTTTAACTTGCTGTTGTCAGATAGTCCACCCTGAACGTCCACGGTCCAACATTTTCATTTTATATTTATACTGGGTGTAGCAAAACGTTTACATAATATTTTAAGGTCATGTCCCTGAAAGTAAATGAGGGCGGGTTTATTTTACAAAAAATCTTAAAAATGGGTTACTTTTAGGAGCTGTCAATATAATTAAGTGGGTAGGTATAAATTTTTTTTGTGGTACACTCTTATGAGCGTTTCACAATTTCTATGTGTTCATCACAGTTTTTTTTTAATTTCCTACTTCAAATATCTCCTGTACTGAGCTTACCTCATAACGCTGCACTTATTGTCGCCTTTACCTTGGCCACTCAACTTTCCTCAAAATACTGAGTACACAGTAATATATCCAAACACAAAATCGAAATATTCAAGATTTTTATAAATCCCGATCTTGCTGGGGATCGAACTCGTGTTTGCTGTGTGATGACCACTAGACCAAGAGTCTGTTCCAAAAAAATAATAACTATAAGATTCACACCAGAGTTACTAAACGTGTTTTAACCTACTAGCATTCACGTTTTGAGTGAGGGAAATAAAACGGCCATAGTTGTTTTCTTCAGATTTCGCGATCACAAAAATCTCATAAAGTCATTTACAAGTTAAGAAATTATTAGTAACTTTCTCCCAAAATAGAACCCTCATTTCGCTTTAGCAACGTGGCCATGCAATAAAAAATATCCTGTAACAGCCTATTTTTGATTGCTAACTAAATTTGTATTTTGCAGACGAAAACGATGTATAACGCGACGTATCTTTAGATATTAAATATGTGTTCTTTCTGTGAATTTTTTTTATAAAATGTAAAATCATATTGATTGCAACCCGTAGAGTAATATTATTGATTTATTTCCGCAAACTTCATTTTCTAAAGTTCAATAAAATATAAATATTTCAATCAACTTACCAGAAACATATTATCTTTTATTTTTTCTTCCAAACCATTGAATGTAAGAAAAATTTGTACTTTATATTCATGCAGCAATTATGGAATACAACTATTTCATCGAAATCCGTTTACCTAAAGCTTAAAGTCTCCATAACATATATTGGTCATTCGAAACGGAATCCTATTTTTATGATATTGAAATGGCGAGGAATCTGTAGTTTTACTAGCTGTTTCGCCCGTGCTTCGCTACGGCCTATAGCTTGGCGCCTTAGAGGCAGGCTGTTCCCGTGCTAATTGCTATCTCTCTCACTCCAATGTATTTCTTATGGGGATTGTTTAATTTTTGCGATTTCTACCCCTTAGAATTAAAATTTTGCAAAATCCTTTCTTAGTGCACACTTACATGGTGCAACGAAGGTACCTAACAAATTTCAAATCTGCAGCATTAATAGTTTCGGCTCTACGTTCATCAGTCACTCAGGACATTGCCTTTTATATATAAAGATTTATTATAGATTTCAGGTATTCAAATAATGTTTTGATAGTTGTCTAGTATTGTGGTCAAAAGACTTCGTTTGATGTCAAGATAAATAATTGAGGATTTCTCAAAAATATCTTGAGAACTGATTTTATTTTTGAAAAACGTATTTCTTTATTCTAGAGATTTTAAATTTTTGAACAGTTTCGGGGGCTACATATTTGAAAAGTAAAATAAAATAATTTTGGGATTGATTTAAGATCTGAACTCTAAACAAGGCGAGAGTTATTCCAAGTAAAGGTTGAGTTTTTTAATCTCATTTGCTATTATAAATCTGCTTTGAGAATTAAGTCTCAGCTTTGATTACAATTTAGTCAAATTTATTGTTTATATTTATCAATTTGACAAAAGAAAAGGTTATTGGTCCGACCCTGAGCGCACTTCATATACATATAGAGTACGATTTCAAAATTTGAAAAAAATATGAAATACGTGTTGTTTAATTTGGAGGAGGAGAAATTTTCTATTAAACAAAGGTATACAAAAGCACAACTTCAAATTAGAATAGCTTCGGCCAGTTTAGAGTACGGATCTCAAAATACTTTAATTTTATTTCTTTTTTAAAGATGAATTACTTGTTCCAATTTAGATTTCTAGGTTGACCCCCGTGGTCTTCTCTGAAATTGCCCAACAAGTTATAAACCTCTGAAAAAAGTTTCCCGTTTGGAATAAAACAATACAAGTTTCAGCGTTATTCGAAATTGGAATTAATTCCAAAGATATTTGAGACATACTGTACAATATATTACGAATGTATGTTCTATTTATACGGAATAGCCCTATTCATTGAACTAGGTAAAATCACGTAGCCCATTCGGGGCCCATCATTTAAAATCCTTTTGCAGTAAACATTTCACTTTCCTCGGGCAAAGATTTTAAATTTCGTTATAAGTACATGAATATACCTACCTACGAACGTATTTGCCTTTTGTTAAGAATTTAGATTTTATTTTTGCATGTTACAAACATTAATTGAATCATAACGCACCGTCTAATATTATTTTTTATTAGATAATTTCTCGAATCATAATACAAGGCCAGGGATCAGTAATACTTTAACTGTTATCATGTACAGTTGTTTGTTTCTTATTTTATTCGCTATTTTCAATAGTTCTTTCGGAGCACCATATCCGTCAGTGTTTCAAAGAAATGGATTACAAAGAGAGCAAGAAAGTAAGTTTCTATTTTTTTAATGAAACATCTGAAAAAACAAGAGTTCACTTTAAAATAACCCCTTTTAAATTGAAAAAAATATATTTATTCCTCCATTTTTTATGGGAAATTCATTAAAGTATTACCGTTACTGTTTTTTAGGTTTATGTAGCGTATAGGTCGGATGTTTAAAAAATAGTGGTCTATTCTTAAGTTTCTCTTATTCATCTCAATTTATTCATTTTTTTGCTCATATCTCTTTGACTTATTCTCAAGTCAAAGAGAAACAAGAAATAATTCTTGAATTTTCAAAAATTATTTAAAAACCCCCGCTAGAAATAAAAGTTGCATTTAGTTCACTAAATAAAAGTTAACTTTTGGGGAATAAAGAAATTTTCAATTCTGCTAGAATTTGATTTGACCTTGAATATGTTAAAAAAAAAAATTCGACTTTTCGACATTTCCTCAGAAATTGAATTATTCACATTTTTGGAATAAATTTTAAAAGAGACAGGCCTATTATTAAACCAAAATGTGGTGCTTAGGTACTTTAAAGTCAGACTTCCATTGTTTGGACTTAATTTTTTATGCCCTATTTCATTCTCTAGCGGAAATATTTGTGGAAATATTACGCCTGAGGCTGGCGAAATCCACCGAACATTATTCTAAACTGTTGCATTGACGGGTGTAATATTTTCACATTACTTTCTACTGGGATTTTCATAAGGTTCAATAGCCGACGCAACGATTCCACTGAATGCGAGAGGCTTCTAGGACTTTCGTTTGATTAAAATGCATTTATTGCACACCCGCCCATGGACAGCACATATTGTTGGCTTTATTAGGGTTTCGTGAGGACAAGAGAGTAGTTGCTATTGATATGGCTTTGCAGGCAATACCTTAGTTAACCTAGTTGAAAAAATGAAGTGCTTCCCCAAAGTTGCTCCAAAAATTAAATCAAACCTAATTACCCTTCAGACTGGATACTCATGTTTGAATTTTCATAAAATGGACCCTGGCTTTATCTTCTTGAATACTTTTAGTTTATGTAAACTTATCGGTAATGTATGGTCAAAGGGTGAAGTTGTGAAGCCTATTTCATGAGAATGCGTCATAGCTTCCGTAATCTGTAACCTTGTGCTAAAGGGTACGGAAGTTTCAGAAAAAATTACATGTGCTGTAAACTTTTGAACTTTCAGACAATATTCATTCTTTTCCATTATCTTATCCCACTCAAGTAGGGTTGATATTTTTGTCAGTCTTTTCCAGTTTGATCTGTCTTGTGCGTCCTCCTTTTTAGCTCCCTTCTCGTTCATGTCCTTTGTCACGCATTCTCTTTTTCGTCGCCCTCTTTTTCCAGCCACATTGATGTTCCTCAACTTCTTTCCAACATAGTTATCATCTCTTCTCTCCACATGACCATACCAGTGTAGTCTCCTCTCCTGCATCTTCTTTGAAATCTCCACAACCTTAAACTTTTCTCTGATTACTTCATTTCTTATTCGATCCATTCTTGTCACTCCGCACATCTACCTGACCATTTTCATTTCTGTTATTTCCATTTGTTTTTCTTGATATTTTTTGACAGCCCATGTTTCAGTTCCATAGATTGTACATTTTTCCCTTCACTTTTAGTGGTATTCTTCTATCACACAAAACTCCTGATGTCTTTTTCCAATTCATCCGGCCAACACCTATCCTGTGACCAATCTCACCATCATCAAGGTATTTAAACTTCATCACTGATATTTTGAGTGATGACATCCATTACCTAATAAGTATGGACTTAGAGCAGAATCTTGGTGTAATCCTACGCCCACAGGGATGCTATCTGTCATGCCCACACTACTTTTAATCTTTAGTTGTTACATCTGCATTCATGTCTTGGACCAATCTCACATATTTTTTAGGTGTTCCTTTTTCCCTTATACATTGCCATATCTCCTCACGCGGAATCCGGTCCTAAGTATAGTATAGGTCTCTATTTTTCTTTTGATATTTCTCTATCAACTGTCTCAACGTGAAAACTGCATCACTGGTACTCTTTCCAGGTATGAAGCCAAACTGTTCATCTGATATTTCTGTTTCTCTTCTTAGCCTGTGATCGATCAATCTCTCCCGTATTTTCATTGTGCGACTCATCAATTTGATTCCCCTGTAGTTGCCACACTCTTGGATGTCACATTTTTCTTTACATAACGACACCAAAATACTTTCTCTCCATTCATCAGATATTTTCTCGGTAATATAAACATCTTTCATTATCTCCCATAAAATGTCGACTCCTTTTCTTCAAGGCATTTCCATTTCAGACAATATTCATAAACAACTAGTAATAAAAATGACGTGTCGATTTGGAGTTTAGTTTAATAAATAAAATAATAGTTGAACTCTGATTAGTACTCATCTTCGGACCTATATCTCTGATAATGTTCACATCGGTTTATAATAATCTGTCCATGATAGTCCGAGTTCTGTTGACAGCATCCATAACAACTTATTGTCAGTCATTTATAAAGGGTTCCATTCTTGGTGAGTGTGAAAACAACAGTGTCGAAAAGATTCGGTGCACAACACAATTAGACCCCGAATTGGACCTAGCCTACATACCATAGTGTTCATATTGTTCTTCGTACTGTTGAAAGCTAACCAACATAAATTATTAATTTTAATTTAACTACTCTGAATCAATATTGTCAATTTCTTTTTTTTTTGGAATTTCTTATTATTCTTAATTATTTTTTTAATTATTATTTTACTAGCATACTTTAAAAACAAGGATTATTGATCTTTCAGGTGTTTGGCCTAGAGAACCCTTTGAACCACAGTCACCATTTCAACTTCCAAGTAATACAAATATACAAATAGGAACCAATACGATTGTAGTTCCTCCTACTCTTGACATACAAGAAGTGACGACCTATATAAAAAATGAAAATTATGAAATTGGTAGAAAAATACACAATCACTTTGAATCTCTAAACAAAGATGCTTTGTTTGGGCTTCTCATTGAAAATCATATTCCATTTTACGTCAAAACAGTTGTGGATCCACCCAAGCCAGTTCAATCTAAAATTCATGTGATGAGAATTCCTAAGAAAACTGAAACTACAACACCTCTTCCAAAATTGGACTCAAATTTGGTGGAAGTTGTGTCCTTGAACTCATCAGAGCTCACTGAGTCGCCCGAGCACGACCAAGGTAATTTATCGTTTTAAAAATACTCTGCCAATTTAGCATATGGGTTTATTATTTTACTGGCTAAAAAAAGTAGCCCCTTAAAATTTGATATTTTACTCTTACGGTAAGAACTTAAAATCAAAGAGTAGAACCGTTCGTCCACCGTTCGCCATAAGTGATCTAACCAATCAAAGAGTAGAGGGTATGATGAAAAACGAAAAAAATCCGTTCGTCCGCAGTTCGCCATAAGTGGTCTAACTAATCAGAGAGTAGAATAAAAAAATCCGCCGTTCGCCATAAGTGGTCTAACTAACCAAAGAGTGGAATTAAAAATCCGTTCGTCCGCCGTTCGCCATAAGTGGTCTAACTATAATTTTTGAGCTCTACGAAGTATCAAATTTGAGGGGAGGTTCATTATTGAAAATAATAGATCAAAATCTGATGGCTGATGGAGTAAAATGTAACAGAAAGCAAATTGTATTCATCCATCATCAAATCAAGGCCTATTATTGAGGAGCATTCACACTACACAGTGAAATTGTCAGTGACAGTGCTCTCCGAAGCCGCATCGTGATCTTCACAGTGATTTGAAATTATCACGGACGTGATATTCTCCGTATCTAGGTACTCAAGTTTACTGTCCGTGCACGGAGAAAACACTGACGGGTGTTATTAAAATTACTGTGAGATCACTGACACTTTCACTGTGTGGTGTGGATGCTCCTTTATTTCCTGCAACTAATTTTCTTCGGTAAGAATATTGATATAATAGCATAGTTTTAAATTTCTCGTTAATTATTAATTAGAAAGGAAAAATATTAACTACAATAAAAGACTATCCTTGGTATATTTTCAGTCAATTTTAATTTGAACCATTTTAACTTTTAATAAGTGTTTACAGCTTTTGTCTCAAGTTTCATTTTATTATACAAAAAGTCTCCCTTTTGGGCACACTTTTACAAAAAAAATTCGTCATAATCTGTTTATTTCGTCATGACAAAATTGTAAGGTACAAAATTGTTGTTGTAGGTCGTTAAGGAAAAAATACCTTCCGCTCTAACTGAATGAAATAATAGGTTAGAAAAAAAAACGGATTTTGGCTAAATATTTGTAAAGATTGTCCCCTAAAGGCCACTATATCATAAGTGCTGTGAATTCTTAAGTTGAACTGGTTCAAATTAAAATTTATTCAAAATATACCAAGGATGGACGGACTCATGGCTGTAGCATCTTGATTTTCACTTTTTATTCCATATCCCCGTTAGGAAAAACTTGTTGACATTTGCTCAGAGAGACAAAAAAGTATAATTTGTCCTCCTAAGTTGATTAAAAAAACCCAGGCACCGTCATTAAAGAAAAGAAGGGTTTGGTTAGAACTGGGTAGCAAAACGACAACGTATAACCTGTGCACTTTGTCTCTTGTAAAATTAGAAAATTGTATTATAGGCATTAAATTTTCTTTACTTTACACTTGAAAATAATGAATTTGAAAACTGATTATTTCATGTTACAGGTATTATTCAAATTAACACGGATGAGGGTTATCAGGAAACATTACAGAAGATTGTTAAAACAATCGAAAGTAAACCAGAAGATAACTTATTGCATCAACAATTTACCACAACTGAAAGAGGTATTTACGAGAATTATTTTTACGTTGTGTAAAGGGTGTCTCAAAAAGTAGCGGAGCCCACTCACTCTCTCGAGAATGGTTTAAATTTCGGAAAAAGCTGGAACATGTATTACGAGTATTTTATTTCAAACAGGAAACTTTTTATAGTGGTTTTCAAATTTTGTGCACTTTCAGGAGAGATCCCAGGGGGTCAATTTTTAAATCTTAAATAGAACTACCACCTTTGTCATACATTTTTTGAAAAGTAAAGTATTTTAAGGTTCATTTGAGATCTGTACTCAAAAAAGGCTGGAGTATTCGAAGTTCAAAATGAGCTTATGTATACCTTTGCTTTGACGTAGCTCTTTAGTTATGACAAACATTTGAAGAAAAGAAAAACGGCTCTCTCTCTCTTTCTCAAAGTAAAAGAACAAGTGTTTTTCGAACTTTGGAATCAACGTTGGAATAAAGAAATAGTTTTTTCAGCGTTTTTCGAAAATCGAAACAGTTCTCGAGATATTGAGCTCCGCTCCCTTTTTTACACACCCTAAGAGAATTGTAATAGTTTTTTACAATTCTCTTATCACTTGTCGCTATTACCATGGCTAATACTCTATATTAGCCTCTGTAGACTGATGTTCCCAAACAATATTTATCAAATCTTCAATGTGACCAAGAATCTAACCCGGTACTTCCTTGGTTCAAACAAAGTGTGATTCACAATCAGACACGAAGACGTTGTTGTTCACGAAGGAAAAAGAAGGAAAAGGGAATAGTCGAAGAAGAATTTTTCCCACTCAAAAGTACTGCAAATGTAAATTGTATTAAAAATTGGTTTTAAATTTTCAGATACAATTAAAACAATTGTCAAAAAGGAAAGTGAAGAACAGCTTCAAAATGATGAACCTCAGAAAGATGAAATCCCGAGTTCAACTGTTGTTTATCAGCATCAAGTAATTTATACACCCGAGAGAAAAGAAGATTCGAAATCTATTTGGGATCATATTGGAACAGCGTATGACAAGGCTAAAGAAAAAACAAGCCAGTTTGTAGTAAAGGCTAAAGACAAAACTGGAGAACTTCTTGAGAAAGCTAGAGATAAAGCTAAGGATGTTCTAGATTCGGATGAATCTAAAAATAAAGAACCAGAGGCAGTGAATCCTGCTGACGATATTTAAAAACATCACTCCAGAATCGTAAAAAAAGGATATATTCAGTTTTTTTGCTACACCAATCGCCTGTGAAGTCTTAATTTCTACTGTAGTAACACTTTTATAAACCATTTAGTCTGAACAAATCCCAAGACAAAGTGTTTGGGAAAAGAGGACTTTTCCCAAAATGTTAGAAGTAATATTTCGGAAAAACATATTCTGACTCTAATTTATTTTAAATTTCATGACGAAATTAAGAGGGTTCACAGTTACTATTAATGTATGACAAACTGTTTGGGAAAATAACAGTTGTCAAAACTATTATGGAGTTTATTGCTCTGATGAATGAATAATCTCAGCTTCCTTTAAGTAAATTCAATTCAATTATTTTTTAAATATCCCAGATTGCCTTATTGTTATTATACTTTTTATTGTATAAAATATTTGTTCGGACTATGTGAAACCTGCAAATGTCCAATAAATACTATTAATAAAAAAATATCTATACATACTATACGATTTTATAATTTTATTTCAATTTAGTCAGACTTATTAGTTTTTTTTTTTTTCATATGTGTACCGTTGTTCTGTCCACCTAGGAAGATGTGACCTTAGGAATCTTAGGACCTAATACATACATGTAAACCACATTTTCGTACTAATTCATAAATAATTGTGATATCGATTCTAGGGTCCAAATTTTGGTACCATCCCCTAACTCAAAGTTCGAACATTTGGTTATAAAACATTAACATATACGAATGACCTCCCCAATTGTCGCTTTAACCTTGTCTATTGATTTTTTCTCGTCAGGCTGAATGGCCTAAAAAATATCAACCACCGTTTTCCTCGGTACAATAAATTCAAATGTGATTACAACTATATGTATCGATACTACGGAGGTTATTCCTCATAAACCAAATTAATTAAAATATTAAACATAATTGCAAAAAAGTGAAAATAAACCATTCAAAAAAAAACAAAAAAAAAACACTAGTGATAGAAACTTTGATCGAATTGGGGTCTAGTTTTAACGTCATAATTTTCCTTTAAACATCTGTTCGCTCCACGAGAACTCTCGAACGCATTGTCCGATTTTCAATTTTTGGCCACCGGGAGTTAAACTATTTGAGTGAGGTCCAGAGTTCACAGAACTACTAGTTACCTATATTCAGCAATGCATAAACAAGCATTAGTACCCCCAAAACCAAACGAATTTTTCAAAGCTACTCTTCTTTCATTTTCTGGTGTATCCCATTTAGTTTTCTTGTTGGGACAAATTACTTCTTGAGTTTCCTTACAAGGATCTTCCAGATTTACATTAGGAGGAATAAATCCACTATGACACGCTTGCACTGTAAATGCGGCTTCCAAGGTTCCTGCAGCTCCCAACAAATGACCATGAGCTCCTTTAGTAGAAGATACAAATATATTTTTACTATGGTCTTTGAACAAATTTTTGATTGCCTTTAATTCGATTGTATCGCCGAGAGGCGTGGAAGTAGCATGTGCATTAATATGGGTTATGTCGACTTCATTAATATGAGCATCGTGAAGAGCTCTACTCATAGCAAGACTTGCCCCATATCCGTCTTCCTTGGGAGACGTCAAATGATGACCATCTCCTGACATTCCATAACCTAATATTTCAGCATAAATTTTCACATTTCTGGAGATTGCATGCTCTAATTCTTCTAAAATTAAAATTGCGCTTCCTTCGCCCATTATGAATCCATCTCTTTTATTATCAAAAGGTCTGGAAGCTTTATTTGGGTCTTCGTTAAATTTTGTACAGAGTGCTCTTGCTCTACAAAATGCTGCAATAGAGAGAGGACTAATACAGGATTCTGTTGCTCCACTTATCATCACATCTGCATGGCCATATTGAATAAGTCGAAAAGCGTCACCAATTGCATGGGCTCCTGTAGCACACGCAGTAGATACAGAGTGGTTTGGTCCATAGAAGCCGTGTTCAATACTAATATGGCCAGAAGACATATTTGGTAAGATTCTAGTGACAAAGTAAGGACTGAGCTTATTGTAACTCAACTGTAGACTTTCATTAGAGATGCAAACATCTGTTAAATCTATCATTCCGGTCCCAACTGCAACTCCAGTTCTTTCTTTAAGTTTGTCGTCTTGAGGAAACCAATTTGAATCTGTCAAAGCTTCTTTGGTAGCGATAAGAGAAAAAGCCGTGGCCTGAGACATTGTGCGTAATTTGCTCTGTGAAAAATGAGTAGTTAGGTCAACACCTGATACTTGGGATGCGATCTTACAAGGTAGTTTTCCGTATTCTGTATCCGGTAACTTGTTCATTGAACACTTACCCTCCAGTATAGAGTTCCAAGAAGTTGTGGCAGTAACCCCAATAGGGGATACTACACCTATTCCTGTCACTACAACCCTTCTCATTTTTTAAAAGAACTTATTCGTGGTCAGACTGTATTTCTGCTTTAAAGAACTAGAAAAATATCGTGTACAATACGAGATAAAATTATTGAAAATCTGCTGAACGGACACCAAATTCCAGATTCCACTCTCTGACAAAAAAATTATCATTGAAAACAAAAAATCAGTAAATTCACAAAACAAGGAAATCTAAAGTCTAAAGCTAAAGATGTGTTTCTAGTTTTTATTTTTCAAAAAATTCCCGCTTCGCTCTTATCACTAGAATTTATTAAAAAATCCATAGAGTGCAGCACTAGCTTTGTTACGGCAACATTGCAATTCATAATGATATCCTTATAATGATGGATAAAGTATTGCTTTCGTGATTTTTTATTTTTTTATTATTATTGTACCGTAATAATTAATTCAAACAGATCATTTATCTTTGCACTACCCAATTTTTCAAATGGAATGATAAATTGGAGTCAGTAATAGAGGACCCAACTAATATCCTAACCTTCCGAGAAAATATGCATTAATTTAAGTAGAATATTAATAAAAGTAAAATGTTAGAAGCTAGACATTCACATTTATGACTTGGGTATGATGTACGATGTTTATAAATTATTCTCTCATAGTATCTTTCTCTTCATAGTCGTCAAAATTGAGTGGCGTCAACAGTCCACTGGACTGCTAGTTGTGCAATTACCTATATTAATACTGACCATTTTAAGATTTACTTATTGGAAATATAAGTACGGTAAATATGTATACCATAATTAAGTGACCACGAGTAAAGAAATATGTTGAGGATCATTTGTACCCCAAATAATACCTAAGTACCTTCATTCAAGAATTTATTGAAATCGATCAAAATTACGCTTACGGCAGACGAAAGGATTATTTAATCTTTTTTTTTTTTTTTTTTTTTTTTTTTTTTTTTTTTTTTTTTTTTTTTTTTTTTTTTTTTTTTTTTTTTTTNATTATTTTAAATATTTTTAATTTTCGTCTTGAGACTTTTTCAAAAAATAGATACCTATCTATTTTTATACCTATCTATATTTTGTATCTATTTTTTGAAAAAGTCTCAAGACGAAAATTAAAAATATTTAAAATATCTATTTTTATACCTATCTATATTTTGTATCTATTTTTTGAAAAAGTCTCAAGACGAAAATTAAAAATATTTAAAATAATAATCCTCCAAAGGAAAAAAGCATTATTTAATCTATTTTTTTATTCTTAGTAGCTTGAAACGTAAAAGATGTCAAATTTTCAGGGAAGATCCGAAGATCGTGAAGTTTAAACTAGACCTAACATTGTTATTTTCTTAATTTATTTTGATCTGACTCACGGACCATTGTAAGACTTTTTCTGGTCCTATCATTCTGAAATCAGCTGTTTATTTTTTTCATTTTTGAGGCGTAATATATTTGTTAACTTGGCAACAATGTTCAATGAAAATTAAAAAGTTGAATTTAGGCTGAAAGAAAGGGAAGATTTTTTTTTCGATTCGTGTCAAATCAAAATCAATTAAGCTTTTACAATATTCAAGATATTCCTTTGGAAGTTTATATTGAAAAGCTGACCTATCAATCATCATTATGAACTTTGGTTGTCGAACTTATTTAAATTAATGGAGATTCGTGCATAGTTGATCGCGTTGTCCGTTGTCTGTAAAGTTGCACATTGGTAATTTTTTGAGAGTCTGGTTGGTCACTAGCTTCTTCTAATTTTCTCGTAAATAATAATTTAATCTTAATTTACTTTCTATTGACTTATTTTAAAAGTTCTATTCCAAATTGAGTGAGTTTCCGCGAGTGAGAGTTATTTTTTAGTGCCCTATGGATTAGTGCTATTACGAGTGGGGCGGCCATATTGATTTTACCCTTCATTCAAGATGGTAAGAAAATTTTATTGTATGTATTCTCCTTGCTACGTTAGTCATATTCATATTTTTTAGGCCAGGTGTGGTTAAAACTCACATCGTTAACAGTATTTGTGTTTAAATCTCATAATAATATAGTTATTGAATACAGTTTTCCTTCCCATACAACACAAGGCCTCTGACCTATTTTTCCTAGAGGACAATTAATCTATAGTCTATAGGTAGTTTAATAGCTGAAGCTGAGGTGGACCCACAATGCATCATAAAATATGAGTACAGGGTTGGACAAAAATCTGAGCTATTAATAATTTTATTAATCACAATTTTTACTTTCTCTTCTATGCTATTTTTTTACTAAATAGACTGATTTATTATTTTAATGTACATTAATTTTTGCTTTTTTAAGCATTCCTCCAGGTCAAGTGGGTAATACTGACATTGCACCGTGCACCCGTGGAACCCAAGTCCATCTCCCGGCGGGGTCGGAAATTTTTTCTCTTAGTTGTCGGCATTACTAGAACAAAGATTTGTTTTGATAGTAAAGAAGAAATTATTCGTAGATGAGGATCTTAGGAATGCTGTGATACTCGAATTTTGAAGTGGCGTTCTAGCCTTATCACAATGAATCTCTGATTTTACATTTTGTATTCATTTAAAAATGTCCATTTTTCTTTACGTAATTTTTTTTTTTTAAATCTCGTGCTAGCTAGCAGAAGTATTTATTTCTGCCAGCTTTACTCGTCTAGCTCGAGTGTTTACAAACACTCCAATTGAATGTTGTATAAAATAATTACTAGTGCTAGGTTCGCGAGCCTCCTGTATTATTTTCCGTAATTCCGTGCACCGTGACAAAAATGTGAGAAAGCTATACTAAATTTTGTAAAAACTTCCTCGCCATTTCAGCTTATCATTGCTAAAAATAGTTTAATTTAACTCATATGTGTTCATTAAAATGTTAATCGAGACGTATCCGTGGCAGAGTGCGCATCACACTCGGCTTGCACCAAGGAGATTACGGGTCGAACATTTGATAAAGTTTTTTTTTTAAAAAAAAAAAAATTCTGCTTGGTTTGGTTGGATTGGTGGTAACTCAGCCTCCTGAGGATAATTGAGTAGCTATGTTTATAGCGACAAGTGGTAGGAAATTGTTAAAGTGTAGCTTAAGCTTAGTGATATTGTATTGATTGTTGGGAATACCTTGTAATGCTATGATACCCACAAAAATTGTGACATAATAACACAAAGAAATATACATTTACACAATGCTAATCGCCACTCGTTTCACAAACATTTCAGTTCTGGCCCCGTCAGTCATATATCCTTCGCGTCAGGTACCCGCCATAAATTAAGCTGCTTTTAACGTTATTGAATTCTGGTTACTGTCTGATAGCTGAACTAAGTATTTCACGCCCAGAAGTTTCATAAAAATCGAACAAAGCATTCGAGGGTTATGAAGTTATGGTGGATCAAATAGACTTTTTGAAGAAAAATCTTGGGAGTTAAAGATAAATCAATCTTTAATAACAACTGTCAACCATTCGTAAGGGATTGTCCTTTGTTCGGGAGACAAAGCTATTCCCAAATTTCAAATTGTGCGCTATATTTTAATATTGCATGTCCAGCTTTCGGACGGACACTTCCTGATTCACCTCGGTGGGCAGCCTTCTGGTAAGGAGGGGAAAAGATGTTTTTTTCCGGGATCTATTTTATCTAACTTGCACTCGTAGTTATCAAGCACAATTTTGGTATAAGTAGACACGGGGCCAAAATTTCTCAGATTTTAGTACCTCCCTTGGTTATTTTATCTATTGGAATATCAGTCAGAGTGAGTAATCTGTATAGCAGCTTACCATGTAATTAGTAAATTTTGTATCTGCGTAGGTGCCTAGTTGGCTGAAAAGATTACTTGGATTTTTTAAAACCAAATGTTATACTAGTATAAGAAAGAACATCAATTTCGTTAGAATTCTCAAATTTATAATTCTTCGAAACAACAATGAAAAATTGACTATGGAAAAAAAGGTGACTTCCCCGCGTTATTGTCATATTTTATGTCCATGCTTGAACACTAACTCCTGAGTTATGAAAAAAATAAAAATTAAAATGGCTTTGATGTTATTTTATTTAACAGCTTAGAGTACCAATATGTCTTATGTATGCTCATTTGTGGAAAAAAAATCGGTCCAAATTTCAGTTCAAAATACATAGAAAAAGGAAAATCAAGATCTAAAAAAGACGTCAGAACAGAAATTTCAGCTTGTCGTTATCTAGCAAGTCTTTTAGAAAGTTCATTTTGTTCTTGTGATACTTGATTTTCGATTTCGTATTTTCGGAAAAAATTTCTATTTGAAAAAAAAAATATCTCTTTAAAAAGGAGAATGAATTTTACTCTTTATTCCCGCTCTATATTGAATACGAGTTATTGACTGAGCAACTCCAATTCGACACTCTGGAGAAAAGAAGAGAGGAAGCACAGATGAAGTTCCTCAGTAAAATCTGTACTGGCTCGGTCAATCATACGTAAATTGTTGAACGTGTGCCCTGAGGATCCCTGATCCGAGATTAAGGTCCTGAAATGGCGCACTATTTGATGTCCCCAACAGGAAGTTAACTATATGTTCAGGTCTCCATTGATAGGGGCTCTGTCCGCCTATAATACCATATAATATCTGTCCGCCTATTGACAAACCCAATATAATTTAGTTGGGTTTGTCAACTCGCGTCAGAAATGGCTTCGATTGTGATTAAAACTCGCTATTACAATTGATGAAATTACACTTCGTTTACATAAATCTTAATATATAAATCAGAAATTTGTGTGTACCTATGAGGGGTTGTCTGTTACAATACCACAGCCCAAACGGTAGCAGATAGCAAAAAATTGATGGGAATGGACCCCCCCAAAATCATGGTCTACGATCCCAGGAAAATTATCAGAACTAAAATATGTCAAACCGTTTTCGAGTTACGGCCAAATTTCTAATTTCTTCTCCAAAATCGGACAGTCACGGTCCGATATCTTAAATTTTGTCGCGACAACATATCAACTCAAAGCGAGAAAGTTTTAGGTGGCTATGTAGTCCTTATTTTAGCACATTTTCTGCAAAGGTGTGGCCAGCCATTCCAGAGTTACGAGTTCGAAACCGGGAACGGGTAAAATAAAATTTAGAAAATACTAAAAAGTAAGCATGGCCGTGCCTCTAAGGCGCCTGGTGAAACGTTTAAATCTTGATTTTTAAAGGTTGCGATATACAGGGTGGTCACAAGCAAATACCCTCCCTCCAATTGTCATTGTTCTTGAAAAACAAAGATAGCAACATAAGAATCGTAGCGAAGCACGGGCGAAACAGCTAGTGTCATATAAACTGATTACAATTTTTAGTGTAGGATACTCCACTAGTCAAGTGTCAATGTTCTGCCTGTTCTCCCTGTATTACACTAAATCCGAAAACATAAAGCAAGCATAGGACATCAAACATTGCTTCTGAAACAATGCCTAGAGAACAAACACTAAGGGGCTTTTTATCAAAAAAGGCAACCTAGTGTTGCCGAATCAACTCGGAGTTTTGACAGAAAATTGGCTTTTACTAATTTGTAGTTTCTGAAAGACTCGTCCAAAAGAGATGTCCAAAGCGTTGGTGTACCAACTACCAACACCCCGATTTTGGTGAGGTTCGCTTTTTGAATTGGGTTTCCCCCTCAATCCAAATTATCTGAGCCTTTTTTAAAAAAAAAATCACAGACATATATTTGTACATCTAGATTCTGACCTCGCATCGCCTATCTTGAGTGATGTGTGTGCTCTATATTTTTATCTTATTTCTTAACAGCAACTGGCAACGTTATGAGTTTGTTCTTCACACACCAAAGAGGTCTTTAAGTGAAGTAATCAGACAAGATTAAAAATATAAAAAAATTAAGTTAAGTGTATTAGATGTCAATATGATGTCCTCAATTCCCGTGTCCTTTGATACAGTGCTGGAGATGGGTTTTCTATTCTTTCTAAGAGTGGAACTCTGTTTCTTGGATGACATGTAGTTTGTCGGACCCGGCTGATTAAATGTTCTCAAGTGTAATTACGTCCTTAGATTTTTTTTTTTGTCTGGGGTAGAGTGAGAATTCATAAGGACTCTTATCAGATGAAATAGGTGGTCGAGGGGACACAGGCATGTTTTACTGGCTAAATCTTAATTGTCAGTGTCATGTGACAAGGCGCATTGTCTTGATGCAACTCACAATTGTTCTTGATGTTGGGTTGGGAATTATTTTGAGGGAGTTCATATTGAAATCTGACCACTGGTAACCCCTCAGAATATTATCTCGTAGATTTAATTTACAGTACGCTTACTTGAAGTTTGAGGGATAAAAATCCTGTAACTTGGCATTTTTGAAAATAATAAACCAAAAGTACAAAAAAAAAGCAGTATATTAAATAAATATTTTTATAGCAGAATCGTAAGTAATAAATAAATGAAGTAACTGAATCGATACTGTCTAATTATTTAAACAGTATATTGTTATCAGAATTAGAAGATACTAGCAGGCTCCGCCTGCTCGGTTTCTTAGCCTTAGAGGCATGACCGTTCTCGTGCTGCTGTCATGCTCACAATCATTTGAAATAGTTTGGTAGTGATAGTTGAGATAAGAAAATTTACTTTTAAAATAAATTAAATGAAAACAAAACACCAAAAACACTATTTATAAAGAAACTGTGTTTTGTTATAGTTTTATTCATTTTAAAAGTAAATATTTTTTAAGGCTTATAATTAACATGTTATTTAAAGATATAAGACAACAATCTCTCTAAGAATGATAATTTATTAATCAATTAATCGACATAAAAACTATCCCATATCCTTCTTCGTTATGCACACAATCATGTAAAATAGGTTTGGTACCGATTGATAAGGTAGTTATTTCCTTTGGTGTGTACAAGAAAATCAAGCGTTGTCTTTGTCTTAATATAGTTTGGATTTTAATTTATCTTTTTTTTTGTTTGTTTACAGCCTCGAATTGTGCCTTTGCAACTCATAAAATGTCTCTCGGTACTTCTCACGCCAACGGGAGGTATCAAGAGTATGGAGGAAGTGGCGCGATTAGTCTTGTAAGTAGTTTTTTCTTCTTTATTTTATTTCTCCCACTCTGGTTGAAATTCAATGCTTCTTTCTAACACAGGTGATGAGTACTAAAGTTGAATTTTCGCTGTCAAACTATTCACTGTTTTACATTTAATCAATATCATGTCAGTCACACATACACTACTGCTCAAAATTAACGCACGTGGCCATCTTCTTTTCTTTTTAAGTGGCCTTTTTCATACCAGTGGACCTATAGTTATTAGAAAGATGTAGGAATCAGTTGAAATTTCCCGAAATTAGCTAACACAAAATGTTTGATCATTTGATTTTTTGCGAAACTACCTCGCATTTTTAACTAAGAAAATACATGTACATTTTTGATACGGTTTTTTTGGTACTTTTGATTTTATACAGGGTAGTCCAGAAGTGCTGAAAAACGGTAACAACTTTCGATTTTTATTCCTAGAGCTTTACAGCATTCGAAAATTCGCAGCCGTTCAAAAGTTTGGGGGGTGGGTCACTCGTATTTTTGTGTCCTAGAACTCTATACAGCGTATATCCAATTTTATTGACCAAAATAAAACATTAGTATCCTGAGGCCATTTTTTTTTAAAAAAAATAAAAGAACGATTGCCTCCAGCCCTGTGCTCAGAAGGGAAATATTTTTGGACCCATGTTAAGTATTAGGGTATTGTGGTTTAATTTTTCTCAATCAATTTTGATACAACATGTCTAAGATTTCAACTTTGAAACAAATGTTATACAGGGTGTTTCAGACCACCTGGCTTTGGAACTTCTTTGATGCACATTGGCACTACTTTTTTCTCACGAACTTTTAAAGAAATGTATAAATTCGACCGTGAAGTTTTTTAAAGCATCCGCTTACGGGATCCCTGGTATACATTCCCATTATTGCAAAATTCAAAGAGTACTTTTGAAAAATGAGAAAAAAATCAAATTACTTCTATTTTTTAAAGAAGATCAAAATTTAAATTCAATCTATTATCTATACAGGGCGTTTCAAAAGATAATGCAAAAAAAGAAACCACGTATAGTAGAGCTCAAATAAAGGCCACTTTGCTTAATAAACCCCTATACGGAAATGGACCCCAAGGTAGCTAGGGCCACCCAAAGTTGGCACTTAAAAATCGAAAAATAATTATTAAAAATCGAATTATTTTGCGATTGACTTCATTTTTTGCATGACGTCTTCGATTTTTATTATGCTTCTTTGGTGAGTATTTGGCACTTATGAGTTATGTGCGTACAATAGGTCATGGTGGGGGTCATGAAATGACAATGCCTGAAACTTCTTGAAGAGATTTTTTTGATGTTTTAAGGTATGACATGTCTTCTAAAATTTATTTTGCTACAAAAAAGACCGGAATAGCTCTTGTCTAAAACCAATCGTTGACCTTTTAAAATCACAAAATTTGAGCGTAGGACAATTCTAATTATTCAAAATTTTCCCCGGAGGCGGCGGCCCCGACCCCCCTGTGTCTGAGGGGTATTCCATACCCTCCGGAAGTATCCCCTCCCTAAGTGCTGCACCGCCCCCCTAAGATATATCCTTAAATCCGCCCCTGGCCCTAGCTACCTTGGGGTCCATTTCCGTATAGGGGTTTATTAAGCAAAGTGGGGTTTATTTGAGCTCTACTATACGTGTTTTTTTTTTTTTGCATAACCTTTTGAAACATCCTGTATATATTTATTTATTTCACCGTGTGAACCAATAGAAAACCCCCGCAGCCTCTGTGTCCTTCTCTTACAAAATGACCAGATAATTGGTCAATGCATTATCCAGTGCGTAATATCTAGGCTAGGTGTAGAATCTACACCTAATGGAGCCTAAGCAACCATTTTCCTATAATCAGACTGCTCTCTCATTTGTCACAATCGATAGAAAGATCATTGGAGGCAATTCAGACAAAGGTTCATTATTGAACATATAAAAATAATAAAGCTGCCTGTAGAGAGTTTATTCAGAAATGCTATGTTAAGTCGTTGCTAGATCTTTAATCTTGAAATAACGTCATTCCTTTACATTTTTTCTGGGAACATTGAAGAGGGACAAAAAGAGCGGGGTAGACGAAAGCGAGCCGATGATCTCTTTGCTCGGAACAATCCTCTGGATCAAGTGCGTACCGTAAATTTTCTGAACAAATTTCTGCTTCCAGAATGACAGCCTGTAATAGGGAGTGTCCAAACCTACAACGAGGAAAATGTATACGTAGGCTCGAATATGTGTGCCACGCGATTGATAATCCATGATTTCAATGAATATCACAGAGGTTCCGACTTTTTATTCTTTTGGGAGGCCTTATAAATCGAATTTAAATTTTAAACTCTTTGCGACATACTAAGTTCCGTTCTATTGTACAGGGTGCTGGGTGATCCGGATTAAAAGGACGAATTTAAAAATTCTGTTAAGCGCAGTCCACACTTATTTTGGAAACATTGCAACACAAGTGTGGACGTGTTGAGAAAATGTTATCCAACATGTTGCATGTTTCCAAAAATATGGAACATTTCTTAGAAACATTGAAAGTGTGGACCGTGTCGGACAACATTGGCAGGGTCCACACTTATGTTGCAAACGATGTACAACATATGTTGGGCAACATTTGCAACATAAGTGTGGACCCTGCTTTAGCTTTTCAATTTTTGATCATACAGGCAGGGTAAAATTTCATTTGGAAGACTTTTTTTTTTTTTTTAATATATAATATATGCTTTATTTACGGGACGAACCCAATATATAACAATAATAAATACATACATAAGATAAAGCGAAACAATAAAGTAATAAAAAATATCACAGCAATAATTTCAATATAGTTGAGAACCCCTCCCCGTACAGTTATGTACGGTTGTTGGCTTCTCTCATCATACGATTAACGGGCGCATAATATAAATAATTTGTATCACATTGATTAAGAAAAAAAGTTTTGCAGTGCCGTAGTCTACGGGTGCAATCAAGATTGATTAATAATTGTACGAGTTGGGACAGTTTATCTGTCTTGACATAACTTTATCAATAAACTTGCAAGTCATAATTTTTACGTCTATCAACGAGCGATTTTATTCTGTATTCTTTGAAGAGTGTTGATATGAACATCATAATGCGGAGCCCAAACCACACAACCATATCTAAAATTGAACTGATTAGCGATTTATATAGCAATAAATAAGCTTCATGTGAAAGACCTTTCGAATTTCTATTAACATATCCTAACAAGCGATGACATTTTGAGCTAATTTGATTTGTAAAGGATAAAGATTTATCAAAGATGTAAAGGATAAAGATTTATCAAAGATTTAAATGGTTCGCCTTTTGTTCTTATAGAGTACGTAGACTTTTAAACAGTGGGCGAGGTCCGAGGAGCGCGGATATCAGGGAATGTAATAATGGTATGTTAGTTCTGCATCTTGATGAGCACGTGACTTAACAATTCCGGGCTATTGAGGGACATTAACTTTTAAATAAATTAAAAACACTATTTATAATTATTTATAAAGAAACTAGTTTCGAATCATTCGATTCATCATCAGTCTAGGATGGAAGCAACGTCAACTTCCATCCTTCAACTCGACTAGACTGACATATTATTGAAGGATAACCTTGAATGACTTCTCCCCTCTGCGCACTACCCTTAAAATGAACTGATTGAACATGGACAACTAACAACAAACTGATAAATAGTACACAAACATGAATAGTGTGCAATGCGAATTGTACCTAAGTTTGTCAAACTTGCTTCAGTTGATGTCTTGAAATGTGTAAATGCTTTTTATTTTGGTGATTGTTTAGCTAATCATGTTGTTTGCATACTTACAAACCCTTGTTTTTGCCTGAATATGTATTTGAGCCCTATCACTAGAGCTTTGCTTTTTTATTATTATTATTTAGAACCTGGTTGTAAGCAGGGCTGCGGAGCCGTCGATAAAATCTCTGGCTCCAGCTCCTCTTTCCAAAAATTACTGGCTCCGGCTCCCGGAGTTCGGAAGCAAAAACATGGCTCCGGCTCCAGCTCCGGCAACTTACATATATAATATATTTATTATTGAATACAGATTTTTTTTTTATTATTATTATTATATTTATACCTATCTATATACAATATACAGGGTTCCCAAATATCCGATACCACCTGAATATCTTTTGAACGGCTTTATGAGGAGTTTTGAAATTTTGCATGGCATTATATCCCAAATTAAACCACCTAATGGTGTGGCCAATTTTTTAGGGTCGTGTTCCACGTGGCCTCCAGGGGGTCCACTTTTGTTTTTTAAATACGAACCCCCATCTTGTGATACATTTCCAGAAAGACAATAAAATTAGAAGTACTTTGCAAAAAATTTCACACGTCCAGCGTGTTTGGTTTCAAAATGGCGGCCATTTGGAATTTCCAAGATATGGGTTCCAAGAGTGTCTAAAACTAGGCGAATTATGTCCAAAAAAAAACAGGTTCCTCTACATTGATGTCCTACGCAATTATTCAATATTTCATTGGAAGTCAGGTTTTGGAAATTTCAAATGGTTGCCATTTTGAAACCAAACACACTAGACGTGTGAAACTGTTTGCAAAGTACTTCTAATTTGATGGTCTTTCTGGAAATGTATCACAAGATGAGGGTTCGTATTTAAAAAACAAAAGTTGGATCCCCTGTGGGCCACATGGGACCCGCCCCTGAAAAATTCGTTACACCATGAGGTGGTTTAATTTGGAATATAGTACCATGCAAAATTTCAAAACTCCACATAAAGCCGTCCATAAGATATTCAGGTGGTCTCGGAATTTTGGGTCACCCAGGATATAAAAATGAATTTTTGTATGTCCTTTATGCATTCCTAAACCACACATCCGATTACTATGAAACTTTCGTGAGTTGTTGGTTGTTGGGCCCATGTCCGGGATGGTTTCTGGCCCAAAAAAACAAACATATATTTTGTAGGCGTGGCCATGTGAGACCGCCATATTGGAATATAGCTTTTCCTCAATATTATGAGAACTGTTTAAGTTATTGCAACTAAACTTTTGTGAAATGCTATAATTTGGTTCATATATTTTTGTGGGGCCATGTGCGGCCGCCATCTTGAATTTCTGTTTTTTCTCAATATTTTGAGATCCGCTTGAGTTATGGCGATCTAAATTTTGTGAGATGTTACACGGTTGGTTCTTAGAAGCTTATGATTGATCACTTTGATTTATATATTTTGTAGGCGGGGCCATGTGAAACCGCCATCTTGGAATTTCGCTTTTCCTCGATATTTTGAGAACCACTTAAATTGTAGCGACCAAACTTTTGTGAGTTGCTATACGTCTGACCGTGAATGGTTTTTGATCACATTGAGTCATATATTTTGTGGGTGGGGCCATGTGACGCCAGTATCTTGGAATTTCACTTTTCCTCAATATTTTTGAGAACTACATAGGTTATAGCGACCAAACTTTTGTCACATTCTACACGTATGCCCTAAAGGGTATCTGATCGCTTCCAGCCATATATTTTGTTGACGGGGCCATGTGAGGCCATCATCTTGGAAAATATTTTTCCTGATAGCACGAGAACCGCTTAAAGGCTTATTTTTTTTAAAAAAAATAAAATAAATGCGTTTGAAGTCAACACAGGTTGAGAAAATTTGAATATTCTATTCGCAATCCAATATTCTATTCCAACAGTACTCCATATATATTATGTGGTATGGTTAGGTGTAATTTGAGCTTTGCTTAGCTGATATAATGGTATTGAAGTGGTTGTTCCGACTCAGAATCATAGAACTGACCTAAACACCACCAAGTTTGTTGGGTAGAACGTGTATATCTTGGGAGTACTATTGGGTTAGGTTCCAAAAAAAATGCATGTTGAAGGCTGCGCAAGGTTAGGCTGGGTCGTAGACCCAGTCTAAACTCCGCGAAACCGCGTGGATCAACTGAACAAATCGATACAAGTTTGTAGAACTAGTACCGCGCGGTCATGTAGACAATATGCACTATTGAGATAGATATTGTACCGCGCGGTTCGTGGTACCGCGTGATCATTTGAACTTAGCCCAATGGTCAGAAAATATCCATATTTTTATTACTTGTATTACAATATACAATTAGGGTGTTCTTTATGTAACTAGAATACAATAATATTCAAGTTCAGTTAAAATTATTTAATCCCCTCCCCTTGCACAAAAATCAAATGATTCATTTCACTATATGGTACTGTAACATACCCAGGTAATTTTTTTCAATTGACCGAGATGTTTTCATTTTTTATAGGTAGGTCGGAGCCGGAAAGGAGCCGAAATTTTGGTAAATTTAGCTCCGCTCGGCTCCTCCTTATAAGAAAAAAGGGCTCCGGCTCCTTTATAAAAAATCTCACGGCTCCAGCTCCGGCTCCGCAGCCCTGGTTGTAAGGCTTCTAATTTGAAGCCATTACAATTATCACTGCCACCTTTAGAGATGTATTGTGACAATACACAATGCATGTAGGTTATTATTTAGAACCTGGTTGCAAGACTTCCAATTTGAAGCCATTACAATTATCACTGCCATCTTTAGAGATCTATTGTGACAATACACAATACGTCTAGGTTATTATTTAGAACCTGTTTGCAAGACTTCTAATTTGAAGCCATTACAATTATCACTGCCACCTTTAGAAATCTATTGTGACAATGCATCTAGGTTATTATTTAGAACCTGGTTGCAAGACTTCTAATTTGAGGCCATTACAATTATTACTGCCACCTTTAGAAATCTATTGTGACAATGCATCTAGGTTATTATTTAGAACCTGTTTGCAAGACTTCTAATTTGAAGCCATTACAATTATCACTGCCACCTTTAGAAATCTATTGTGACAATACACAATACGTCTAGGTTATTATTTAGAACCTGTTTGCAAGACTTCTAATTTGAAGCCATTACAATTATCACTGCCACCTTTAGAAATCTATTGTGACAATGCATCTAAGTTATTATTTAGAACCTGGTTGCAAGACTTCTAATTTGAAGCCATTACAAATATCACTGCCATTACAAATATTTAGAGATCTATTGTGACAAAAGGCTGAATATGTACGAGTATTTGAGATCTCTCACTAGAGCTTTGCTTAGTTGTTGGATAAGATCAAAAAAATAAGGGACTATTTATTAATCTTTTTCTCGCCAAATTTTAAAACCGATTTTTTTAATATTTGATGTTTTCCCTCTTTAGCTGGAATAGTTATTCCGGCCTTTTTTATAAACTAAATCTCTAACATTTTATCAGTTTAATTTTATTGTTTTTTTTTTAATGAACTTTTTTAAATTTTCGATTGCTTTTACACGTTGAAGCCTATTATAATATTATAAAGCCCTATCTGCCCAGAGATATCAAGGTATAAAAAATTCATTTTTTTTTAATATGGTGTTTCCTGAAATATCTTTGGTATTAATGAAAAAAAATATTGCGTGATCTCGAAAGTTTCTTCACCCCAACTTAATTTTTTTAAAAATGGAAACCGTCGTAAAAAATTATGTTTAAATTGATTATCACTCTTTATCTTTTTTTGTTTAAATTTTTGCATTTTTTTCTGCAGACAAAGGACACATACATAAGTTTGTGTAACACATGAATATACTTTACTACTTCCTTAATTAGTCAATAATAACTAGCCAACTGCCAATCTCATTCAGACGTATACAGGGTTAGTGTGACATATGAATAACATACTTTACTACTTCCTTAATTAGTCAATAATAACTAGCCAACTGCCAATCTCATTCAGACGTATACAGGGTTAGTGTGACATATGAATAACATACTTTACTACTTCCCTAATTAGTCAATAATAACTAGCCAACTGCCAATCTCATTCAGACGTATACAGGGTTAGTGTGACATATGAATAACATACTTTAATACTTCCCTAATTAGTCAATAATAACTAGCCAACTGCCAATCTCATTCAGACGTATACAGGGTTAGTGTGATATATGAATAACATACTTTAATACTTCCCTAATTAGTCAATAATAACTAGCCAACTGCCAATCTCATTCAGACGTATAC
>CM022877.1:10255236-10279114 GCA_012654025.1 Pachypsylla venusta | reverse complement strand
TTTTTTTTTTTTTTTTTTTTTTTTTTTTTTTTTTTTTTTTTTTTTAAATCACTTAAAAGGAGAAACAAAATAGTGAATTTTTATATTTACTTATTAAAGTTTACATGATATTGTGCCAATTTAGATGACGCGATTTTTTTTAAAAAAAAATCTGAACACAGATTATAATTGCCATGTTCAGTTATTATTAATTTTTTATTTCGAATATTTTTTAGACTTCGAAAGGCTGTCTGCCATTTTGCTTCACGCTCTATTTTTGAAATTTGATAGTATTTCTAAAATTTTATTGCAATTGGATCATTTTTGTAGTTCCCAATATTGATATGGGAAAGAAGGTGTAGTTTTAGATTTTTTTTTTCACAAAGTCCTAAAAAAGAACCACTTTTGCAAACTTTTCAGGTTTTCACCCAATTTAATTTTGTTTTTTTAAATTTTGATACCATATTTTAAATCACCACAATCAAAAACTAGGATTTAGTGTCCACTTTTTCGTCGGTCACACAGAACACAACAACTCACCAAGTGACGTTGAAAGTTGTCCAATATTTACCATCTCTAACCTGTAACTCGGATATTCTTCTTCTGACTCACTAACGAATTTCGTATAAAAAATGTTCCATTTAATTTCAGCTGTTCACCATATTCAGGTGTTCTATTTATAACCAAACACCCTGTATACTGATAATACTGTTTTATATAAAATATTAAAGTTGACTCCCCCGACCAAAGAATCCCTGATATGTTTCGTGTTCTGAAAAAAATATACTTATCCAGAAAGTAGACCGACTCCCAAAATTTTAACTTTGTATATTCAAGGGAGAAAGTTAAAGTTATTTAACATCTGTTTTAAGTATGTTACACACATAACTCCGTTTGTACCAAATACACAGACAAAACGGTAAGCGATATCGAATAATTGATAGGAATAGACCCTTCTTTAAGGTATTAGACTCCTACGAAAATGAGAAATATGAGGAGACAAAAATAAATCTGCCCTCTCATATTTGATTGTACTCATATCAATCGTTAGTCACCCCCACCACTGCCGATTTGTACAGTTCTCAGGTTAATGAGGTTATACATAAAATGTGCCTTATCATATTTGATGTACTCATATCAAATGTTGGTCACCTCACCACTGCCGATTTGTACAGTTCTCAGGTTAATGAGGTTATACATAAAATGTGCCTTATCATATTTGATGTACTCAAATCAAATGTTAGTCACCTCACCACTGCCGATTTGTACAGTTCTCAGGTTAATGAGGTTATACATAAAATGTGCCTTATCATATTTGATGTACTCATATCAAATGTTGGTCACCTCACCACTGCCGATTTGTACAGTTCTCAGGTTAATGGGCTTATACATAAAATCTGCCTTATTATATTTGATGTACTCATATCAACTGTTAGTCACCCCACCACTGCCGATTTGTACAGTTTTCAGGTTGATGAGGTTATACATAAAATGTGCCTTATCATATTTGATGTACTCATATCAACTGTTAGTCACCCCCACCACTGCCCCTCTCCACGGGAGTTCCATAGGATTATAGATAGAGAACACCCCGTTCAAAAAGTAAATCCCATTTCAAATTTTCCTTACCAACTTTTTTTCAAAATCCCAAATTTAAATTCGACCTATATATTTTTACTTAGAAATAAAAACATTTAATTGGAAACTACCTGAAATTAAAGATCTAGAAATCCAGATAAAACGTTGATGTTTAACTAAAATTAACACATTTATGCACAAATGTCTGCAAATAGGAGTTCCGTAATGCTACACATGACGTCAAGGACAAAATTATCTCGAAAACTGTAAGTGAAATCGATTTTTTTTTAAGCGAAAAAATATTTCTTTGCTAAGACAAAATTCAATACCACAATCAAAAATATAGTGTGCTACTTGAAAAAAAAGCTGATCTTGAAATGATTTTGAACGTGACCTTCGAGAAAAATTTAAAGGTCACTATAATATTTCCCCCTAAAATCAATTAATATTTTGTTTCGAACGGTTTTCGATAAAGTCGACCATATGACTTAAAATGACTCACCCTGTACAATCCGGCGCGTATTATCGATCCTAAACATAATTTCTTCTCCTTTATGTCTCAGAATCAGTCGTCGAAAACTTTCAACAACAATAAACCAGTGGACGTTTTTGAATTTTGGCCTATCGAAAATATATATATATATATATATATATATATATTCGATCCTCCATTGTGACTGAAGCGGCTGTTTATAGGTCTTTCTGAGCTTGGCTTGCATTCCCAGTGTGTAGAGCTTCGACATAAAATGTGATCTATAAAACACTAAATAATTTAAAGGAAAATTTCTTACCTTTAATAACAAGGCACGATAGAATATACTGACGTCTAGGGAGTATGATTAAGGATAAGAATTTAGCTCAAGGAGTGGAGAAAGTTGTACCGAACCGAGGATTGAAAATAATTGGAATGAATGACTTAAAAATTCTGTTATTGTTTGAAATTTGAAATAAAGTTGTACACAACCGCTTACAATGCTCGGCTCCAAAGAGAACTTTGCTAATTAATTGTTTTTATACGACTGGAGGGCATTTGAATTAGATGAGACGGCGCGAACATTCCCCCGGCCTTGAAAGGGCGAACTTTCAACCAGAAATGTATACAAAATTATGCTGTCGGAATGTATATAATTAGAATGGAAGAGTGCACAGTTTGTTTACAGACCGTTTAAATTTCCCATTTGAGGTTTAACCAATGCAACCCGGGCCGCACCATCCTCGCCGGGATATGTTTCTCAGGCCGGCCATACACGCACAGATCTCAGATTTGTCTCACCCCCATACACGTCACCGATATATCTGCGCAGACTTATCTGCACAGATCTGTCTCACCTCCATACACACCAACGTCAGTTCTGACATTGACAATGGAGAACGACGCTGCTCTCCCTATTTTTTTCGTAATTCTATCGAAAGAAAATAAAAGGAAAAAAAAAATTTGGGTCGTAATTAGACCCTAAATTTTACATAACTACATACCAAATTTTAAGTCTCTGGCTCTTACCAATCTCTTTTTAGACAGGATTAATGAAAACCGCAGAAATCCGCGTTGGCCGTACGATACCAACTACTTTACATTAAATTCACCCAGCCTGAGTCGGGAACAGCCAGCATTACGTTAGCAGTGCCCAGACGGTCACCCATCCACGCTCAAAGTTGTTTAATTAGTGATCTAACGAGAACTGATGCATTCAATGTGACAGAGGCGCTGGCTATAAATAAAAGTAAAACAAATTTTACTTGAATACAAATAAAAGTAGAACAAATATTTGAATTCCATTATTTTTAAATACGGTTATTTTTTTTATTTTTTTTAAAAAAAAAAACACGCAGCGTAATATTATACTTACTCTTGCTGAAAAGCGGGATCTGAGTAAAATCTGAAGTCTGCACAGATCTCTCCCACACACGCAACGATAAGTCTGCGCAGACATATCTGTGCAGACTTGTCTATTGAAAATTTCAATAGATTTCGATATCTGCACAGACCTGAAAATCGGAGACAAAATCTGTGCAGATCTTGCCATACAAGTCAGACTTGTCTGCGCAGATAAGTCTGTACAGACATATCGGTGCGTGTATGGCCGGCCTAAGATTTTAGCAAGAGACCAATGCAACGTCCCGGATTTGTCCCCAACAAGGAAGGAAGTGCTCGTGTTCCACTTTTCACGCACTTGAAACGAACTCCACCGTTTCCAGAACGCCTGCACCATCCGATCAAATAGCTTGAACCTTGTTAATCTATGGCGATTTTCATTGGTCACGTCTGAGGCAGACTTTCTAGTGGCACTTAAGTTAAAGAATGTGCAGGGGTAAGAACGCTTGGTTCAGAGGGATCCGAGCTAAGTACACACAGCGGACGAGAGTTCAAAACCGCCTCTATCTGAGCTGCGACCGTGCTCAGTTCTTCGGAGGACAGTATGTTCGTTCTGACACACTTGCCCAAATGAGTTTTAACTGCCTTTGCATTTCTCTCAGAGATACTATTGAAATGATCTCCCGTGGGAGGAGTAAAATGCCATGCTATTCTACCATTGGCAAATTCTTCATTGAAAGCTTGTTTATACTGTTGAGAGTGGACAAAATGAGGCTACTTCCAAATGCACAGCTCTTGTGGTCAAACAAATATATGCCTTTCGACTCTTACGTCCACGTCTACGAAATAAAGTAATTTGGAAAGGTCCTTTATAATCACCAGCTATCTTTAAAAAGGCTTTACTAGATGGAAGCACTCTTTCTTTGGGTAAGTCGGACATGAAGGGTTACCTGTTATAGGGGATAATTTAAAACAAATGTTACATTGCTGTACAATTTTGCGAACAAAGTTTCTATCTCCCATCATCCAAAACCTACGTACGCCTAACTAGAGCGAACAGTAGGCCTGGGCCTGTGTGAAGGTTGACTGGATGATAGTGTTCTACGATCCACGTAGTCCCTAAGGGGGAGAACTGCTTTATGTTGTTCTTCATAACCTAGGTTTGAATATCTAAGCCGAACTCCCACTCGTAAGTACCCCATACCCCATTATCAAAGAAAGGACTGAGTTTGATTAAAGTTTTACTACAATGCAAATTATTTTGCATTTTCTTAATTTCATCTGAAAAGTGTTGATTTTGAATAATCTTTATAGTTTCCAATTCAGCTTCTGGTTGTAAATCTGATGAAGTTACAACATTGTTTGTGGGCAACTTTTGAATCAGATGAAAAAGCCCGAACAATACAAAAAGCTTTAAACCGAGACTTTTTTTCTTTGAAGGATTATTATTTTAATTATTTTTAATTTTCGTCTTGAGACTTTTTCAAAAATTAGATATGAAATGAAAAAAAAAAAAAAAAAAAAAAAAAAAAGAAATAAACCGAGACTGTATGTGATTTCTGAAATAAAGAAAATTAATATCCCAGTAGAGTTGCGATGAACAACTAACAAAATGTGTGATGCGTATGAGAGTGTGTATAATAATATGTTTTATTTTCCTGAGAAACTTCAGGGTCGACATTATTCTTTTCTTTTTTTTCCAATAATATACAGGTTGAATTAAATTATATTTTCACTGGAGATCTGCGACAACAGTGTGGTAATTTCAGTTGAAATCAAGGCTACCAAATCTAGAATAAAGGAAGGAAGATATAGGACGGGTTACCTAACATTTAGTCATTTCCACTTTCTAACTCTTTGTTTGTAGAGTATTAACCTCGTAACCTCAAATCGCTTCAGAGAGAATCTCTGAATTGGTTTTCTGTAACCCCCACCCCCCTTGACCTGTTTAAAACAGAATGCAAAATTTTTGAAATCTCCTTTTTTCCCTCGCTTTCAGAACCTTGGCCTGTCGTTCTGATTCATTATAGTCAGTGTTCACTTTGTTCTTTTGTTCCAGGTTGATGCAAAGGTTTTCTAAAAAGCTCGTCAGTAAATGCGTGTATGTTTCTATTTTGAAAAACACAGAATTAGGCCTATTGTCTGAGTAAGTACATAGCTATTTTTTCTATTATTGTTAAACTGGTTGTAGGTCTCCCATTGAGACTGCCACTATTACTTGAGACCAGCGGCGGGGAATGAATTATATTCGAACCCACAGCCTCCTGGTTACGAATCCACCGCCTCAATCAACTGAGGCTGTAAGTACCTAACTAACCATCAAAATACCACCGATATAAATGTGTTTTCTTTTGTGCTATTTTGATCATTAAATAATCCCCGAAGCTCTGATATATCCAATATTCTCCTGAACACACAATCAGAGCTTAATCAGATATAGTACTTTCAACCTTCAATATGGTTTTACTTGACATAGTATCCCAATATCAACTTGTCATGCATCCATTTTTGGAGACTAATAATTGACATTGCGTACCCCCCNTAGCCCCCCCCCCCCGTGCCATCTCAATCACTGCAATATAATAATCACAACCATGATAATATTGTCTGTATTTTTTTTACTCTGGATGCACGTAGTGTATTTTTACTACAATTACGCATGCAGGTATTTACTACAATCGTCCTAGTCATAAAGCCATTGCGAACGCAGAATTAGCCTACATCATCTGCAATATCTAAACTAGAGGAGTGCTGATTGAAAACCGATAGGGGAGATTATAAAGGAGAGTCTTAATTGAATATTTAATATAGGAATTTCTTTGGAGACTTCGTATTTCGTTTTATTAAATTTTCGTCTATTGACTTTTTTACTTTAGAGAAAAGAATTGCCACCCATTTCATTTCTCTAAAGTAAAAAAATCAATAGATGAAAATTTAAACTTAAAAAAATCTTTCTTTCAAAAAACTAAATAGTTTGTGTTATTTTACACAATCCGTTGAGATGGACTCGGCCCGTCAAGTTTATAAAATATGTTTTTTTTTTTTCTATGTTTGATCAAAAACGAGGCTTGAACTCGAACTTTTCGACATATCTTCAAATTTGCAACAATAAAAAAAATTAACGAGAGTTATGGAATTTAAATAAAATGAAAAATGGAAAACTCGAAAACAAAGATTTTATTCAAAATGAAAAAAATTGATGGAATCATTTTTGTTAACTACTGGCATCTAACATCAGCCCCTTTTAAGTATTGTCAACGTTAGGTTGGACACCCTGTAGATACCCAAAATCCTGCAAAACATTTTTGTTTAAGCAAATATCCTTCCTCTATACTCCATGCACCTTCTAATTTAGTGAACATTTTTTTTTTTTTTTTTTTACGCACAATCTGTTTCAGGTTTATGGACAATGGAGGCTGGGAACTAGTGTTCATGTGGTTACAAAAAGGTACCGAGGATGATAATTGGTTCTTCATCCGGGAGATTCTTGAACTGTTATTGATTTGTCCGGTTGATGTCGCACGCCTTAAATCCAATAATATTCCAAAGCTGGTCAAAACTTTGTCGAAACAAAACAATGAGCTAGGTAAGTTTTTGAAGTTAAATGCGATAGAAATTTCAATAAAAAAAGGCGAGTCACGATACTCACGAGCGCTTTCGTCTGTTACCATTCTCAAGTAGATTCGTATGTCGTTACAGACGAAAGCGCTCGGGACTCGTATTATTATTTGTAGTTGACACACAATTTTTTATTGATATTTATATTTCATAATGACTACAAACATCCTAAATACCATTTCTAAATTAAAAGGGATATGTTGAAAATTGTAACCTATGATGTTTAAAACGAGTGGAGAGGGGAATCGTCACGGGAAGAAAAGAGTCACTCTCTAGTGAAAATTTCCTTAGAAGCTTAAATTTTAAATCTATATTAGCTTAGGGAAAATTTACTTGTTAATTATATTATGTTTCAAATAAATAAATATATATTACAGATATCCCTCAAACATTCTCAATACGCATCTATTGTTATTTTTTACCACATTTTTTTGGTTGTCTTGTCCCGGGAAGGGTAGGCAATTTGTGGGGGCGTCTCATCCCTTCTTCAGCGAGGGATTGAGTTCAATTTAAATTCCACGAATCAACTGAGGTCTGTGTCGGTTAGAGTATACTTTTAAAACAAGCAGGAGTACAATAAAGTCAAACTGGAGTAAATTAAAAAATATATATATTGTTAAAAAAGTTAGTTTCTGTGCAGATGGTTCATCACGCTACGCTCGTCTTGAACCAGGGAAATTGACAAAAAAAATGTTATGTTTTGGGGTAACTCAGCCTCCTAATGACACTTGAGTAACTATTGTATTAATGACAAGCGGTAACATTATGATGAGTCAAGTATAGTTTAGTGATATTTCAGTGATTGTTATAAATACATTTTTATTACTGCATAATAGCACAAAGAAATTTACATTTACTCGCACTTTACAAAAAAGACAAGATCGATTGAGAAACTGTTATTATTATGTTGAACTATCAATCGTCAGGCCAATGATGTCTCCATATACTTAGGAAGGATTATACTTTCACTGCTATTTTATTAACATTTTTATTGTGAATGTTTACAGATGTTCAGGAGCTGGCTGGCAAAATTGTATCAAAATGGTTGGTCATTGTGAAGGGTACTGCTACTTCCACGAGCACTGAAACTACTCCTTCTTCAATTCCCTCTTCCTCATCAGTTGATCCTCAAAGTAGTGTTAAAGACGAATCGTTGCCCGCTTTAAAAATAACCATAAAGAAAGATGGTAAAAATTTAGTGAGTGAGGTACCAAACACTGTGAACGAGCAAGTAGATGAAAGTGAAAGTTTAAGTGAACAGTCAGACTCTAGTAATAAATCCAAACACAGAAAACATGATGAAAGCGAAAAGTCGTCTTCGAGTCATAAAGATGGACGTGATAAGAAAGTGTCGAGTGATAAACACAGAAGTGATAAACATTCTAAGTCGAGTAGATCAAGTAATGACCACCATCGCTCTACGTCTGGTAGTGATAAGAGTAAATCAATTAAAGATAAAGATAAGAGTAAATCAAGTAAAAGCTATATACAACAGAAAGAGAGAGAGAAAGAGCGAGAAAGAATAAAGGAAAAAGAAAGGAGAGAGAAAGAAAAGAAGGAAAAAGAAAAGGAGAAGTTAACGAAAGTGGAGAAAAGTCGACAAATAGAAACAGATCAAGCAACGCTAGCTCGATTAATGGTACCTAGTATTAATAAATTAGGTAAAATCCCCAAGAAAAGTGATAAAATCAAAGTTGATGAGAAGGAATTGGAAGAAAAGAAAGAGAAAAAATCTATTGCCCCCGCTCCACCTCCTGAAGTTCCTAAGAAAAATATTTCATTTTCCATTGAAAAAAGAACACCTTCGGACCAGAAACCAAAAACTGTGAAAACGTTTAATGCGAAATTTCGTTCAACTGGTTTGGAAGAAGAAAGTAAACCACCACCGTCTCGTGCTAAATCTTTGTCCTCTAGTTCTACAAAAACTTCAAGCTCTGACAAAAAACCGTTAAAAAGACATTCACCAAATAAAGAGCTGCCTCCTGAGAAAAAATCGAAAACAGATCATAGCTCTTCTTCTAGTGGTGGCTCCACTGTAAGTGAAAATAAGACTGCATCGCCTCCGGAAAAATCAAAACTGACACCCCCCAAACACAAAGGTATGTTGAAATTAATCTTGTTTAGGTTTCTGTTTTTCTCTGGTTATTGTGTGAAGAAATTGAGGTTCTCAGAAATTACATCTCAATCAACATATGCAAATTAGTTCCATCTTCTTTTTAAAAGAGGTTCAAGTTACTACTGAACTAATGTGTTGACATTGCTAGGAAATTACATCTCAATCAACATATGCAAATTAGTTCCATCTTTTTTTTTAAAGAGGTTCAAGTTACTACTGAACTAATGTGTTGACATTGCTAGGAAATTACATCTCAATCAACATATGCAAATCAGTTCCATCTCCTTTTTAAAAGAGGTTCAATTTATACTGAACTAATGTGTTGACATTGCTAGGAAATTACATCTCAGTCAACATATGCAAATTAGTTAAATCTTCGGTTTAAAAGAGTTTCAAGTTACTACTGAACTAATGTGTTGACCTTGCTAGTAAATTACATCTCAATCAACATATGCAACTTAGTTAAATTTTCGGTTAAAAGAGGTTCAAGTTATTACGGAATCAATGTGTTGACATTGCTAGGAAAGTTTAATATTCACTTTCGTCTTGTTTTTTTTTTTTATGGGAAAGTGAAAGATATTTTCGATTAAAACTTGCATCATTTCCTTCGAGAGCTTAAAAAAAATAATGAATTTACAACAAATACCATGCCGTAGCCTCATAGTGGCCACTAATTATTGGCATATGACTCCTAGAAGTCATTAAGGGTTGCATTTCTCTTTAAAAAAAAATAAATTCTTGATGTGGTATGTCTGTAAAAACGTAATTTAACCTCACAAAAGTACCTTCCTTTTATTTTATTATTAAACTGGTTGGTTGCAGGTCTCTATTGAGACTACAATTATCACTGCAAACTTTATTTAGATCTATTGCGACCTATCAAAATGTGTGGGGGGGGGGGGGGGGGGNGGGGGGGTAGAGGGGGAATTGAACCAAGAGCCTCCCGTAACCAACTGAAGTTGTTTCTTACCTAGGGAAGTGTTTTTACGGCAATGTCTCAACAAATAAACTTTTCCTCTTGGTCGACAGAAATTTCACCCTTTATCACTGACCAGAGTCCCGTCCCCAACTGTGGGTACTCTCCGATGTAATTTTAAGTTATTTTCCCTAAGATAATACTGACTGTTACATTTATTTTGTTCAAAGTGTCATTTTTCAGATGTATGAATTCCGATGTATGGGTGCATAACCTCAAACATAAGCATTGTTCATCTACTATACAAACCTCATTCCCCTCTCTCTTGTATTTTGTTAACTCGTTTTATTTCAGTTTCTTTTTTTTTTCTTTTCCTTTTGTTGTGCAATTGTGTTTAAATAAGTATTTGCCCCTTTAGTATACAATCAGTTTTAATGACGTCATCTTGCGGAGAATGAAGAACAGTGAGTAATTCTGGAATGGAATTATTTTGAGAAGACATCATCGAAATGGTAAGATAGTTTAAATTATTTTTTTATTTCATTTTGTTATCGTCGTTCGTCAAATCATTGAGCAATGTTTCAATATAAGAGTAGAACATGACAAATGAAAGGAGACGGAAGACAAAAAGTGTGTCGTAAGGATTGAAGAATTTTCTGGTTTCTGGCAATTTTTTTTATATTTCTAAGCCAGGACCGTAGCGAGAAATTACGGGTATACCTGTCCTCATTTTATGTCTTCAGCTAAAATCATTGTGTTTTTTGAAAGTATGATGAACTTACGTCGGGCCCAGAGGGAAATCCTTGCATTGCCTCCTTTCATCGGGCCTGTTTTTAATTTATTGAATCATCAGATTCATGACATGACGAGTCTTTCAAGGGTCAATTTTGTCACAGCTAGAACACTAAATGAGCTTGTGATTTCATCTGTCATATGTAACTAGTATTGTGAACTGTAGATCTCACTCAAACCGGAGTGATTTACACCATGAGGCCCTGGGTGGCATCAATATCAGCAAATTTTATGAACATAATCAATTTCCATAGCAAGTTTCGTCGACATCGGACAAGGTGTTTGAGAGTTACCGTGGATGAATCAGACAGACAAACGGACGTTAAAAAAATCCGTGCCAAAACTAGTTCTTATTTCGTTCGATTAACATGAGATTTAAGTACTATAATTAAATTGAAAATTCTGTAAATTACGTTACGGTATTGTAAAATACTACCTACTACCTATTTTAGTGGCAATACATAGAGAGTGAACAATGATCGTATGATATTTCTATTATCAGGGTTGATTACGTTACGGCATTGTAAAATACTACCTACTACCTATTTTAGTGGCAATACATAGAGAGTTTACAATGATCGTATGATATTTCTATTATCAGGGTTGGACTTCGTTTTTTGGCGTCCCAGATTTTTTTTATCATAAATATCAAATCCTGTAATTTTTCAAAATAGAAAATGACCAACTAACCGAAAGAATTGAGGTCTAGTTTTTAAATCCACAATTTTTCTTCGAAGGTTTGTTGGTCTGAATGTTAGTTTCACGATAAATCTCGAACACCCCGTCCAATTTTGATTGATGAAACTTGCTATGAACATTCATTACGTACATAGAATTTGATTGGCTGATTAGTTTTTTGGGTTCTGTTTTATAAGGGCCAATTTGTGGGCCATTAAGTGGATGAGGTCTACAGTTCACATAACCACTAGTAATTTCTGAATCGATCCAATGTTTCTAAGACATTTTTTTTATATTTTATTGGACTGATGATTCGGACCGATGGAACACATACGTTCTCACGTCTTGGTTAAAACTAAAAGATTAAAACATTGCTCAACATTTGAACGAAAAGTTCATTTTATATTTGTTGTTACAGCTTTGCTATTTCATCAAAAGGGAAAAGATCTGTTGACTTCAAGAGAGATCTTCAATTGAAATAGCTATCCAATTGATGTTCAAAGCCCTCCCCATTATCACTACACACATGGTCCTTGTACACACACTCATGATATTACAAACACAATGCCACTTACACTTATACTAAGGTTTATAGAGTCAACGAGGTTAGTAGTTGGCGAATGAAAACAGTTCGTGCATATGGAAATCAATGTAAATTTATCGTTGCTTAGCAATCATTTGTACTAAACTACCGCTCAAAAAACGCACTATTTAGATTTTTATTTTAATCTTCGTGACAATATACAGGTTGGTCCATTGTATTTTATTCAGTCTAAATATATCTAGAACTGTTGGGAATTCAAAAGATCTATTCTGATCAAAATGTCACGATATCAAAGGGGACATATTGTTTGACATTGCTAGATATGGTCAAGGTTGTCCTTCAAGGTTATTTCAAGGTCAACATTCGTTTTTAAAAAGGATGACTTTTTTCCGTAATCGAATTCTTTGTCACATTTTACATTCAATCGAATAGTATTTTTTTCGATTTTCTTTTTTCTTCAATGTCGGGAATTTTTGAACACCAAAAATGCAAGTGTGGTGTATCAAACCAAAGGTATAGTTATTCTGGATCGCATGGTAACAATGAATTTTTTTGAATGTCAATGGATGATAACCTATTCATAATGAATTGTGTTTCACGGCATTCATGCTTAGCAATTTGGAAAGAATCATTTTCATGATGCGTTTAAAGAGCGGGCGGGTATATATTTTTATTAACATATGATGTCACTTGCATAATTTATTCATTGGTTAGATTCGCATTTGCTAACCGATACAAATGTGAATTTACCATACCTATCTTTTTAATCACTTGAAATATATTTTTACTAACGTATGACATCACTTGGTGATCTTGACCCATTTGGTTTTATCCGCAAGTGCTAACCTAGTGTCTCTATGAACCTTTTACATTTTGGTGGTAATAAGGCTTGATAATTTTGTGTATCTTGTATTCTTATTTCATGTTGAAAGAGAAGCTATTTTCTTGAGTTCCTGTGGAAGCTGGAAATTGACACCACGAGTGTATCAAGATATGACATTCTGTATTTTGTATTATATCTAAGGGTAGGATGAACATTTTCAAAAGACGTAATCCAGCATTTTCTTAACGCGGCAGAGCCGAATCTAGAAATTTGATTTTTTTTTTTTAATTAATGCGAAGACAAAGTTAAGTAGATACTTAAAATCGTGTTTAATTAATGGATAAACGGTGCAGGAAATGTTTTGGCCAAAAACTGAGGTAACATTGACCAATTGCCGTTGTAAATTGATAATTTATCCATTAAATATTAATATCTTCTTTTTTTAATTCATTTTTTTAACTTGATAAAGCAATTATTAAAAATGTAAAAGAACCATGTATCATTTTTGTTGTTTTTTAAACAGGAATTTCTCCAAAAGACAGTTTACTGTTGGAATCTCATTAATATGGGAATATTTTTTTAGTTTGTCCAACGCATAAAAAGTTGAGCAACCGTGGAGGGGATCCATTATTTTTATCGTAGTTTATGTTAGCACAAAAACGATACATTTAACTTGAACTTTCCTCCGGTCTTCAAATTTGAAGAAGAAGAAAACTCTCCAAGAGAGTTATGGACATATTTGTGACGTAAGGTATACTGTACTTGTGTAAAAAATATTAAAAATGCGAATAACTCAAAATCAAAGTTTTAACAAAAAGTTGATGGAAGTATTTTTGGTATGTATTGGCATCTAGAATCAGCTCCTTGAGTAGTGTCAACGTTAACTGGGACACCATGTATATCATGAAGTTAAATTGATAGTAAGAACCAGTTTACCAGCAGGCTGGAGCCTAGGGCGACAGATTTTAGGGACGGCATCGGCATAACTGGGTCAAGTTTTAATTTTTATGTCTTAAGAGATATTATAATGATATCCATACTTGAATGCTATTAGGTTCATACAAACAATTCAACATGTAATAATATGTTTCACCACTTAAGTAAATAATAAATGTATCAAAAAACTAACTATATCGTGTACAATCTTAACTAAATCGTTGGGTTGTAAGAATATTCTACAAACTGATACATCGATCCTCTAGCTCACATTCATACTAATTATGGAAAAAAGGGGTTGATGAAATTGGACCATAGTGCACAAATTATAAAGAAAAAATGTGTTTCAATGTAATAGTGAACTAAGGTATCGAATTGTGGAGGTCAATAGGGGACAGCCTACTGGCGGAAAATATGTAAATCCGCCTCTGATAAGAACGTTTATAAAGGATGGGTCATTTTTATTAGAGCAAACAAATATCCAGTCAGCGTCCCGTTAGATCACTGAAGTTGAGCAACGTCTAGGGAGGTTATGCCCCGGAACCGCTTTCGCATTATTCCCTTTTACAGCCTTGCCATTCTGGAAACTAGAAAACTTCGCTCCGGGCGTGCTACCTGTTAAGAGCACGTATGTGGTATCCACATCTATGAGGCTGTAACTCTTGATTGAGTGTTCTATTTAAAATGACCCACCCTGTATATACGTTCTTACTAATAATTTGTAAGTTAATTTAACTACATGGTGTCCAGGTTAACGTTGAAAACATTTGAGGGACTGTGCCGAGATACCAATACCTAACAAAAATTTCCTATAAACTTTTTTTTTAATAAAAGCTTTGTTTTTAAGTTGTTTTTTTCTTCTTTTTTTTGCACGTGTATGTACATGCCGCCATACATTACAAATATGTCCATAATTTTCTTGAGCATTATTTGTTGGTTAAATTTTAAGATATTTTTCGAACACGTGTAATTTTTTCGTCAGTTTTACTTAAAATGAATTTCCCCGTATTTTACGGTACAACTCCGTGACTGGTTCAATCAAAATCGCCCAACCTGTCCTGTACAATGCATTTCATGAATTATAATTACATTCAATATGAGTATACCTCGTAATTGTCAAAAAATAAAAATTTGATTACCAAGATATTATCTAATTGATAATCATAAAACGATGCACAAAATTATTAAGCCTAATTATTCAGAAAGAACCTGGACGTGGTTCTGTACTAACAGAACCCTCTCTCTCTCTCCCAATGGAAATCTAAAAGACGATTTGTCATTAAGAGATACTGAAATCAGGTTTCTATTATTTTTGCTTCTGACTGCCGAAGGCTATTAGGGAAAGTTTGTATATTTTTTATATTTTTTGATTCAGGGTAGAGATCTTTTGTCTTAGCTCTGAGTCTTCTTCCGTGCGATGTGTCAAAGAAAATTGATGTTTTGATAAGAGTTGATCGAGTCGTCCAATTAACAAGGTAAATTTACTAATAAGATTCTTGGTCGCCTAACTCTGAAGGAGAATGGGTAAAAAAATCAAATTTCGAGTGGGGAAGAAAAAAAAATTATGTGACTTTCTCACGAGCTCACTTCTACAGGGTGATTCAAAAGTTGTGCATTAAACAATAATACTAAATTTATAGAAGAAAGAAGGTGAATGATCTGACCCTGTGTGCAGCGCTAATATCAGAAGCACGGGTTCAAAATATGAAAACACTAAAATAAGTGCTGTTTTATTTCGTTCTTTGTACAAAAACGCAAATTAAACTTTTGAATAAATCCATTCCTGTTTTGAGAAAAGATCTTAAATAAATCTCGTAAGTAGGTATTTTTCAAATATACTGGGTGATCGCCAATTTATGATCACTCGAATTTTCGGAAAAAAAGAAGAAAAAACGTACATTTTTTTATCCGGTTTCTATGGTATCTTTGATTTTATATAGGGTGATCTAAAAGTACCTAAATATGGCTAATTTTTGATTTTTAAATACAAACTCCCATTTTTATTCTATATGTGGATTTGACATAAATCGTACATACTTTGTAAAATTTTTTCTGATTCGGCATTATCTAGGTTGCTCTCATTTTTCGATAAATTTCAAATCAATAAAAATTAGGACGTATCATATCGCATTAATTTTTCTTTCTGAACATCGTGATGCTATTAAATGCGTCCTTGGACCTCTCTGGGTAAAATTAGAGGGTGACTTAGTTTCCAAGAAAGTTTTGCCCGTGACTGTTAATTTAGACCAGAGTGTTTGAAGGCCTTATCTAATGGTACCATGATGTTCAGTAAGAAAAACCAATGCTATTTGATAGATCACACTTGATTTTTTTTTTGAAAAACCGAATCGAATTTTTGGAGTTTCCCTGCAGTTTAGTTCAGAGTAGTTCGGAGACTTTTCTAGTAGCACCATGATGTTTAGCTTGGAAAACTAATGCTATATGTCAAGCTTATACTTTTTATTTATATGAAATCTATCAGAAAATGTGACCACCCTGTATAATGTTAAATCAGACAAATGGAAGTGACTAGTCACAAGAATGTATAATTGTATATTCAAATATGGAAGTGATCATAAATTGACGACCCTGTATTTAAAAAATGGTGCTTGAAAGCCTCCCCTGAAAGTGTTCAAAATTCTAAAACCACTAGAAAATAAATCTCAAAATAGGCATTTTTCAAATATATTGAAAAAATTGTGGTCCTTTGATTTGAAAGTTGATCTCTGAGGCCTCCCCTAAAAGTTCTCAAAGTTTGAAAACGATTAGAAAATAAATCTCAAATTAGGCATTTTTCAAATATATTGAAAAAATTGTGGTCCTTCGATATGAAAGTTGATCTCTGAGGCCTCCCCTAAAAGTTCTCAAAGTTTGAAAACGACTAGAAAATAAATCTCAAAATAGGCATTTTTCAAATATATTGAAAAAATTGTGGTCCTTCGATTTGAAAGTTGAGCTCTGAGGCCTCCCCTAAAAGTTTTCAAAGTTTGAAAACGACTAGAAAATAAATCTCAAATTAGGCATTTTTCAAATATATTGAAAAAATTGTGGCTCTTAGATTTCACTGGGGCCTTCACTGGAAGTGCTCAAAATTTGAAAACCTATAAAAAAAAGTTTCAGTGGTCCTGTGACCATTGAGCTGTCTGGTAATCCAAGGGTCGTGGGTTCGAAACGCTGGCGTGTTTTATCCTCTATAAGAGATTTTAACCACATAATATGACTTGGGTTTACTGCCGGCAGAACGATACGTGGTAAGACACTAAAATGAGTCTTCTATTATTATTAGAGAGACATTCTGTATACTAGTGGTGTCTAAAATGCTGCCTAAGCTATGAGTTCACTAAAATGAGTCTTCTATTATTATTAGAGCGACATTCTGTATACTAGTGGTGTCTAAAATGCTGCCTAAGCTGGGAGTTCACTAAAATGAGTTTATTAGAGAGACATTCTGTATACTAGTGGTGTCTAAAATGCTGCCTAAGCTGGAAGTTCACTAAAATGAGTTTATTAGGGAGACATTCTGTATACTAGTGATGTCTAAAATGCTGCCTAAGCTAGGAGTTCACTAAAATGAGTCTTCTATTATTATTAGAGAGACATTATGTATACTAGTGGTGTCTAAAAGTGCTGCCTAAGTTAGGAGTTCACTAAAATGAGTCTTCCATTATTATTAGAGAGACATTCTGTATACCAGTGGTGTCTAAAATGCTGCCTAAGCTAGGAGTTCACTAAAATGAGTTTATTATTAGAGAGACATTCTGTATACTAGTGGTGTCTAAAATGCTGCCTAAGCTAGGAGTTTCTTTGAGAGTTGGTCCATAAAACCAATACTGTGAAATGGATATAGCTAATTGACATTTTGTACAGCCTCATACATCATACCTAGTATTCCTCCATTGGTAAAAGGTTGGGCTCCAAGGGCCTTTTCAGGGCTAAGTTGTTTAGTGTTAAGTCATGTGATTAGAACTCTTTAGTGAGTTTCTAAACATGGTATTATGTAAATCCGTCTGATTTGAAATTTATTATCGTACAAAAATCATGGTAGCTGTAATTTTGTAAAACTGGATTTAACCTCAAATTCATCAACAAGAGATTGAGAATAGAGTTGAAATAATGGAAGCCTTTAGAATTGGCTCTAGCAACACGGGGAGTGTGCCAAAGTGTATGGAAACCATTTCAAAGCATGGTATAAGCAATCATGCCTATTCAACCTTGTCTTCCCTATTTATTGAATAGCCCGGTTTGTTGTACAAAATGACAACTGAAGCTTTATTAAACTAGAAGCTAAAAATTAACCGTTCTATAAGGAGTAACTGGGCCTCTATAACTCGGCACATAGAAACCAAACATTTAACAATGAATAAATCCTATGATTTAGCAATGAATGAATCCTATGATCTAACAATGAATGAATCCTATGATTTAACAATAAATGAATCCTATGCTCTAACAATGAATTAATCCTATGATTTAACAATGAATGAATGCTATGATCTAACAATGAAGGAATCCTATGATTTAACAATTAATGAATCCTATGATTTAACAATGAATGAATGCTATGATTTAACAATGAATGAATGCTATGATTTAACAATGTATGAATCCTATGATTCAACAATGAATAAATCCTATGATTTAACAATGTATGAATCCTATGATTTAACAATGAATGAATCCTATGATTTAACAATGAATGAATCCTATGGTTTATGAGGCAATTAGATTAAAGTTATGCCCATTTCAGTTTTCTTATTACAACTTGTGGAACCCCTAGCTCAGGAAGCATTTTAGACATCACTAGATATGAAAAAGGAGTGTAGTCCAATGCCATGAGAACGATATCGATGTTTGTTAAAACATACCTACTTTGAGAGTTATACTGAAAACAGAAACGGAGTTATTTGAAGTTGAATTTGAGCTTTTTGTTAAAGAAAAAAAGGAGTTAAAATGGTCTCGCGATATTAAGCTTTCTTTACCCGGATCCTACATTTAATTTGTAATAACCCTTTATACAGTGAGTACATGCGCGGACGAATGTTCTGGATCAAATTCGATAGGACCATCAGAGAATCCTTAATGTATGCAATCATCACCGTTGCAATGTAAAATTGAATCCCCTTCCCCAAAAATGAAAACGCTGGTTGTGCCACTGGGCGCTATTAGATGTTTTGCTGAACACTAGGAAATACAAAGCCTTTCTCGCCTTCGGCAATTCAGAGCAAATTTCTTGTCCTAACAATGATGAGGGACACGGACATATTGAGTGTTCTTATAGGTGCTCATTAATCTGGTGATCTCTGGATATTCTTTTGGAGGGTTGTAAATAGAAATTAAATGATATAATATCAGGATATTGCTATAAAAAATATTTTTTGAAGCCATCAAAATTTAGGGGCACAAACACCCTGAATTTTTTTTTTTTTGCTTTTTATTTTAAAAATATTTTGTTGGTTTAGTCACAGTTATCTAAAGTGTCCTTAGTAACAAAATATCCGTTTACAAATCAGTTTGACAAGTACCTACCTATTCTTAAAAGTTAGGGTCAGGTCTAATGAAAGGGGGATTCCCCTGGGCCTGGATTTTTTGCTCTCAGGGACTCGATGATTTTATCGTGTAGTAGGAGGTCCCGTATATTTTCCTCCCGAATTCAGATTTTCTCATTTCAACAAGAGATCTTTTAAATTATATTTTCCTATGGGGGCGTTTTTTTTTTTTTTTTTTTTTTTTTTTTTTTTTTTTTTTTTTTTTTTTTTTTTTTTTNTTTTTTTTTTTTTTTTTTTTTGGAAGAGATGCGGTTTCGACAAAAATTAATTCATTGGCATGAGAATAAAGAAGGTTGCACCCTGTTTAAACACATTTATTGTTTCTTCTTTAAGTTTTTCGGGTAGCACCCCCAACTTATATAAAGCTCTACAAAGATGGCTTTGACTGTCTGAAGCGGCCAATTATTTTTTTCTATCCATAACCTTTTTCCAAATGTCATAGAGTTACCAGATTTTTATATGCACTTTTATTTGAACAACGTTACACAATAGATTGATTGACCATAAAACCTTAGACTCCTAGAACGCCCTCCGTCCTCAAATTCTTATTTTTATTTTCTGTTTGTCATTGAACTTTTATGACACAACTAAAATAGATATGAATCAAAAGTAATTCCTAGATTGGAGTAAACTTAATTCCAATCTTCTGGGCTGGATGCTCGAAACGTCTGTAAGTCAACAGCAAATACTCCGGACTTTTAATCCTAGTCGTGATACGGGGGTGTCGAAATCAGTTTTAAAAAAAACTGGGATATATATATATATAGGGTGAGGCACAGAACTAATGAAAAATTCTTTTGCTTCATGAATTTAGGGATGGAAATGCTTTCTCTCCGAACTAGAAGCTTTCAAATTGGACAAAAAAGTTGTTTTCCTTTGTCATGTGCAATCCGGCCAAGTTACATGTTTTATTCTCTTTGTGGGTTTTGCCTAATTTTAAATTGGAAGCCTAAAATAATTGGTCAATTGTGTACAGTGGGCGTTGTAGAGTTGAAAAACTGGTTTTAAATTTCTGAAAACCAGAAAGGTGACGTATCTTTAATTTTAATATTTATTTTCATGAAGAGCTTCCTTAGTCTTGTGGTCATCACACGTATCCAGGCCACCCGGGTTCGATTCCTACTGAAGTTGAGTTTTATATCAAACCTTGTTATCATATTGTGTTGGATGTGTGTTACGGGATCTACTCAGCCTCGGTAAGGCAATTGAGTGGCAAAATTATATAGTAGTGTAAGACGCTAGACATGCAAACCTAGAGACAGACTTCTCTAGGAAAAAGCATGATTGGAGGGTAAGTTTAGTACTCAAGATATTTTCAAGTGTACGAGATCTTTATCCTCCTAACGTCGCAATGTTTACTTGACCAAGGAGAATCGAACCTAGTTCTTAGTAGACTTGGCACTTATTACAGGTTGTCTCGAAAAAAGGAGCTTTGCCCTATCTTGAGAATTGATTTGGAGGATGAAGGCCGCATGCATATTACTTATCATATATGCAAGGAAAAACCTTTGCACATGTCCATATGGGTGTTCGCATCGAACATTTTGCTGACTCCCAGAAGGACATATTTATTTGTTTCTCCTTGTAAATATGTGTGCGTGCCATGCATTATCATATAAGATGCATATTTCTGAGGGCACCCTTATTTAGTGACTTTTTGTTTTGTGTGACTCTTGAAACTATGATGAGAAATAATTTTGAGATGCCAAGTTCATATGCGTTGATCATTTCCATGATTATTTATTGTTATTTTTCTTGTGAAATAAAGAAACAAAAAGTATAATTGGAATTTCACCATCGGGAATTCTACTTGTTTTATTTACCATCCTGTAGGTGTTTCAATATTAGTGGGTGTATGGAAAAATGTTCATAATTATATCTACAGGATGTCACAAAAGTGAGAACTCTACATGAATTTGTCTACAGTTGGATTTGGAAGTTTAGAACGTGACATTCAAGCTCAAATGATACATAGAAACTACTTTCGAGAAGCAGTCAAATTTTATAAATATTCCCAAAATTACAATGCGTTGTAAAAATAATATTGGGTGTGCTTGGTCCTCAACGTTAATGCTTAGAGAGGGCGATGGGGGAACGATAACCTTTTAAGTAGCAAATTCTGGGGTATGTACCCAACACATAGTTACGTAGGTAGAATGTCTATAGGTTAGTGTTTTGGCGTTTTATTGGAATTTTATTTGGGGGAGGGTAAAGACAGCCCCCCCCCCCAGTTTACTACACTGGAGGAATATAAAACTAATTCCTAACCTTCAATTTCTGTAATCGGTAATTTTTACAAGGCAAATCGAATGATAACTAGTCAGAGTAGAACTCCCCGCAATGTCGAATTGAAGATAACAATGAAATCTCTCCCGACTGGGAATTGGCCGTACTAGGTTCATGACCTTTTTAAGAAAACCTTTTACTAGCAATATCAGCATTTTCTACAATACCCATCTCTTTCCGGTGCAATGTACTCTCTTAACCTTGACCAACCTAACCTCTCTTATTGTTTTGGACCCCCTGGAGGACTGTATTTTGAGCTATAGAAACAAAGGAATCAGAGGGAACGATCTTGCTTTTGGAGTCCCCGACCAAAAAAATGAAGGAAAAATGGTGCTACCGGAACACAATAAACCACAAAATTTTAAATAGACAGCTGAAAGATGTATTAGGTCTTGTCAAAATGATTATTGGTGTGTGCCCTTTTCATCAATACCTAAATTTTACATCTTCAGGGCAGGGCTTGGAAAATAATATACAAAGACCATTTTCCTCAGTCCATACGATCTGTGACACATCACAGATTGTTAGTTTTTGACCACTAATAGGAGAAATCATATTTCATGGAACACCCTGTCGAGTGGTGTGTAGTAAAAACGAGAATACCTATTGATTCCCAGAGTGATGTTATGCTGTTAAAACGTGTTGTTTTTATTGCTGGCTGGATTGTAAGGTAATATTTCCAAGACGTGATTAAAGGGTGGATTTCCCAGATCCCCAACCTTATCAACTTCCTGAAGACTTTTTTGATCGGCACGCCGCCGGTCAACATTTTAAAAGTTTTCGTCTAGAACATAATACTGGCGCCTTGGGCAAGTAATATAGTATGACCCCATAAAGAATGAAAACAATAGTTGTGCTAAAGTGAGCCTATTGAAGCTAAAGCGTTAATAGCCGACTTAAAGTGCGGACCAGTTGTGTGTTGAAAAATTAGAGCGTTGCTAGAAGCGAATATAAAGAACTACTAGAATCCCCTGATCCCGGCTTCGCCCGCGCTTAGTTCGAAAATTGTAAAAGTAGGCGTGTACGCTGTTGTATGTACTGGGTGCGGCAATTAGTATTTCCAGATTTGAAAGATATGGCAAATTAAAACGAAATCGAGATATTGGAAAAATTATTTTGTATTCTGAGAGCTTGTGTATTTTTTTTTTTTTTTTTTTTTTCATCTTTTTTTTGTAAATAATGACGGCCTTGGCTAGAGATACACATTTGGAGTCTGTCGCGGAAGTTTTCCATGACTCGTCAGCATCCAGCATCAATTTTGATGATTTCTTCCAAAATTGCCTCCTTTAACGCTTCAATGGTCCTAGGGCGATGTTTGAAGTTTTTAATGACTCTCATCAGCATACCGGCATCAATTTAAATGATTTCTTCCAGAATTGCCCCATTTAACTCTTCTAGGTCCCAGGGCGGTGTTTGAAGACCTCAGCCTTCAGGTAACCCCACATGAAGAAGTCACAGGGACTCAAATCCGGCGAGCGAGGGGCCCACGAAATGTCATGCCGTAAGGAGATCACGTGACCGGGGAACATAGGCCGTAGCCCCATACAGCCTAAAGCTGATGATGTGGTCCTAAAGTTGTGAAACCAACTCAAAATTGTTTTTCGATCAGGAACTGGGTCTGTGGAGTGCAAACCATACCTGTGCGGAAGGCCCTCTGAGTGGCTATAATGGATTCACTTTTTAAATAACAGCTTGACAACGAACGGAAGAAGCTCGTGTGACCAAACCATTGCGCCACCTAAAAACTAGATGTCATTTAGTGTTGAATACCACAAACCCCACGCTCTTCCCACTATACTTCCACGATTTTTTGAAATGTGGGAAAACTAATTGCCGCACCCTGTATAAACATGTATCAAGTATCATGCTATCTCTCTCGCTGCAATGTATTTCTTATGGGGATTGTTAACTTTTCGCGATTTCTACCCCTTAAAATTAACATTTTGCAAAATCCTTTATTAGTGCAAACTTGGTGCAATGAAGATCCTTGCCAAATTTCCAGTCTTTAAGCATTAATAGTTTCGTCTCTATGTTGATCAGTCACTCAGGACATTGCCTTTTATACAGGGTGTCCCAAAAGTCCGAGACCGCCTGCATATCTTTTGAACAGCTTTATTTGGAGTTTTGAAATTTTGCATGGTATTATATTCCAAATTAAACCACCTGATGGTGTGACCAATTTTTCAGGGGCGAGTCCCATGTAGCCCCCAGGGGGCCCAACTTTTTTTTAAAATACAAACTCCCATCTTGTGA
>CM022877.1:10228503-10254036 GCA_012654025.1 Pachypsylla venusta | reverse complement strand
TTGAACTGAATGAGTTGGTAAATGACATTGATCAGATGAGCATGATCATACAAGAAATTGAAAAATACAACTTAGGTTGAAGTTTAATATATTCACAAGTAAGACAGGATCCCATAAACTAACAGAGGTTTTCTTAGATCTCTTGGCGATTTCCTCTATAAAAAAATGCATTCGTTCTGTTACCTCCTGGGTGATGTAGAAAAACAGAAGAAATATAAACCTCTTAAAGAAGAAAAATACTGAAAGAGTTAAAAAAAACTTATATCTTGGGCGCGATAGAGTACATCACCCAATAGGCTGAGACGTGGGAACTGTGAGGCGAAAAGCCCCAGATGCCGGTCTTATAGGGCTTTGCTACGCCTTTTATATCTAAAAACATTTGATTAGGGTTGGGGGGGGGGCGCATTTCGAAATCTCGCCCCTGGCGGCTAATAACCACCAAACGATCCTGCTTTAAAAAGTCTTTGTAAAGCCCCATATTACACATTGTTTACATTATCTCTCTGTGAAACTAGATGGGTTTAACGCCACGATGCTGTTATGGTATACATTCTGCCCAGCCCCCCCGAAAAAAAATCCTGTGTACGCCCCTGTCCTGTTTTGTTCATCACTGAACTGAATGAATATTAAGATAACCATCTAGGTTCAGTAGATCCCGAGATATTTTAGGTAGGGTACATAGAGGTCTACAGTTCACCGAAGCACTATTATACTAGTGCTGTGAATTGTAGACCTTACTGACTGAAATGGCCCCAGGTGGACCAATATGACCCAAAAACCAAAAGTAATGAATATATTTACACAAATTTCATCAATATCTGCTCGAGAGTTATAGCGATACAAAATAATGAGATAATTTGTCGTGTTAAAGCTAGGCCTCGCTTCAGATAGGTACCTATATATTCTAATTGTATAAAATAGGGTAGCAGTGGTATCAATTTCAATTTTTGTTTTGAGTCCACACTAATTCAGTAGGTACCAAATCCAATCCGGAATAATTTATTATCAAATCTCTCTTCCCAGATTATCAGTTTCCGAGCAAACACTATTTACTAGAATAGTTGTTTTCTGTTCATATCTATTGTCTGCCTGGTACACCCCGTAATTTATTTCTCATAAACTTGACCTCGTTTTCAGTGTTTTCATTCATTCTAACATTTCTAACCTACTGAGTAATGAAGACGGGGTGTAAAAAAAGACGTGTTCAGTCAATGATGTGTTACAAGTTTTTTAAATTGATAATATGCCAGCGTCTATGGCACGTTGAATACACCAGTTCCCGTTCGATCACTGAAGTTAAGCAACGTCCAGCGAACTTGTTTCATGTGGGTTCGCGCCCTCGTGATGCTGGCTATTTTTCCGACCCAACCCAGGCTGGGTGATGTCAATGTGGGTAGCTGGTTTGAAAGTTTCCAGCGAATGGAGGGTGAAACCCCGTCTTGAATGGCCAACAGATGTTAAAGAGACGTCAAGCCAAATTAAAAAAAATTGTTAATAAGTGACGAGCCCGTTAAGGCGAAGCATATCTATATCTAGCAGTTTCTTGAAATGTAGTTCTCACTCAGTTCCGCCAAATAGATTAATATTAATTTGTCTTTGATCAAGGCGAAAGTCAACAGGCGCTCCCTTTCAATCGCCCACGAGGGTTGAATGGAGGGTCTCGAAAAAATTGAGTTTTATTTAAATTTTTGCAAAAAACATCTGAAGTTTTTACGATATTGAACTGAATGAATATTAAAAAAAGTGAAGTCTCGATTATATTTCTATCTGTTTGTGGCTCTATTTGCACAGCTCAAACGATATTGGGATACTAATAATGTATAAGAATGCCGTATCAACGTGTCGTAGACGCTAGCTGGACTGCTTTTATAAGCAAGCAAAGGATGTGGTTTTCCCCGAGAAGTAATATATCTCAGGATCTATTGATCTCTGAAATCTAAAATTTTGAGCAGTCATAGAATTCACTTTGTTAAAAACCCGGAATATAATTTGGTGTTGATATTTTCTTAAGGGGTCCCGCGAAAGACATTTAGTTTCGTTGACTTTTCAACGGATGCAACGAGAGTTATCAATCCAATGATGAGCTTATGCAGAAAGCGTGATAAACGAGTCTCCTCGTAAAATTTAAATTCTACATTGTTGTACTAATAGATGTTACGTTGAGGTGCAAGAAAGATTACCTAATAACTATCTCTGATTGGTAAAACTAGACTTCCTGTAGCGATAAGTCGTGGATAAGCCAACAGCAGATGCCGCTACCTACAACAAAGGCTGACTAGTCAAAGCAGCCAAAGCATAGTGCAGTGAGAAACTATTGCTACAGAGTTAGATAGTTTACATAGCGTAAAAGGTCGATTCGTCTCTATAAATTAGTACTTGTGTGAAGTGTAGACCTCACAATTAAAAAGATTGTCACTCGGATCAACACGAGGTCTCGGATAAAATCGTCAACATGAGGTCTTGGTAGCCTTATATGGCCCAAAAATACAAACAGATTCTATGAACTTAAATATCCATTTTAAGGCAAGACTAATGAAAATCGGACAAGGCGTTTAATGAAAAGTCGACGTGTTAAAACTAGGTTGAAATAAGAACAAGCACCGTTTCGCATTTATAATTTTAATACTTAAAGGATTGCTCTCCAAATCAGTAACAATTCTGCGAAAGTTTCGGACCACTCTAATATTATTTGTGACGATCACTGAATTTTGTTACGCCCTGTATGTCATATACACGCGACAGTTGTTTTGTATGTGTTCTTTACGGGATGTTATTAAAATAGTGTCACATTTGTTATTAAAGATTCAATACAGCCAGTTACCTCTGAGCTAAGAGCACTGTTTTTGACGGACATCACATAGGCTTAGAATATACCTATCTAGGACACCTTTCGAAGAATGAAATAACTGAACACGAAATTAAATTAGTACTTTAAATTGACCAGCCCACAGGAAATCGTTTCCCAAGATATTGAGCTACCAGCAATGGGAGCTCAGTTGTCACAGCGTCTGCTTGCAAGGCCGGTCCTAGCTATAGGAAAATGGGGCTGCTGTCCAGGGTGGCACTTGGTCAGAGATGACATTTGACGAGATTTCATGAGTTTAACTTAATCAAATGCCCAATAAATTTTGATAATGGATCCGTTCAAATATGGGTGTATGATGTAGAAGGGGGGGCAACTTTATCTCGGTTACCCTGGGAGCCAAAAATTCATGGACCGGCCCTCTACCTGGTAATGCAGGGTCGCGGTCATGGCCGTATCCAGGACAGTGTTTTAAGGGTTCAACTACCCCCCTCCTCGAAATTTTTGAAAATAAGTATAACATTGATAATTTGCTATTTTAACTTCATATAATCCCTGTATGGTAANTGGGAGCCAAAAATTCATGGACCGGCCCTCTACCTGGTAATGCAGGGTCGCGGTCATGGCCGTATCCAGGACAGTGTTTTAAGGGTTCAACTACCCCCCCTCCTCGAAATTTTTGAAAATAAGTATAACATTGATAATTTGCTATTCTAACTTCATATAATCCCTGTATGGTAAAACTCCCTCCACATGACCCCCACCCTCCACTGAAATAAAATCCTGGATACAGGCCTGTTCGCGATTTAGTCCACATACCTAATAACATGACTATGAATGCCGACAGATCAAGACCCTTAAGCTGCGTCTACACTATGCCGCCCGGCAAAGCCGAACATGTGTAGACGTGCCGCCCGGGTTTGCCGAAAGCCGGCCTGATCCCAATCCGCTCCATGCCGATCCAGATCAAAGATGCCGATGCAGCATAAAGCCTCCCGGCATAATGTAGACGCATCGACAATGCCGGGCTAGTGATCCCGGCTTTGTCATTTTGATTTCAGGAGGTAATTAGAGTACCTAGCGTGATTTTTTTAAAAAAACATTAGTGAATGGTATAAATCTCCTGTCGCAAGAAAGCGTAGGGTCACGCAAGACGTTCGTTTTGGGCGGATGGCTTCCCCGAATGACGTGTTTTGTCTGCTGATCTCTCCTCCAATCATACGGAGTAAAACTTCAAACAAAATCTGAATTCTTCATTCTGAAGAAGTTTTGAAACCCACACCGGTATTCAAAATTCAGCTCGTCCACTTCATCGAGTAACAAATCTTTCATAAAATTGCTGGCACGATACTATTCCCTCCCTCAAGGGCGTATCCAAAACCGCCTTGGTGTTGGGCAGAACCGCAACAGCAGCCGCGAGAACAGCATTATCCTTTCCGACGTTCATGATAAGACTGAGTGAAAAAGCCGAGCCGCGTGCCGATGATGCGTCTAAATATGAATTACAATGTGGACGTGCCAGGCCTGGCATAGTGTGGACGCAGCATTATTTAAAAGACTTAGTAAACAGATTAATAAGTCTGTTGATCTTGTGCGATTTAGATATAACTCGGTATGGATATTTATAGAATTCATAAAATTAGCTGATTAGTTTTTGGGCCACCCGAGGCATGCATTTGTGTGAAGTCTACAATTCAGAAAATTACTAATAGTTATCTAAGTAGGTACCTACATAGTTCATACTCTGATACCAATTATTTTCAGCATTGGTAATAAAATATCTAAATAAAGGTCTCAGTGATAGTGGCATTCACTCATCAAAATTCGTTAAATTAAATTCATTATGATGGAACGTGATTTTTTAATTTACTACATGGGCTTGTACAAATGAATGTGCTGACCGGAAAGATAATTTTATAAATATAAATCGCGTCTCCCGTTTGGATCCGGCCAAAAAAATCTTAAAATGTTGTTTTGAGAATAATAATAATTGAGTAGATATCTATCTCATATATAAGAACTTCTCTCTATTTTGATATTAAATTGATCGTGGAATATTTTTTGAAATACGGTGTAATGGGAATCTGTCACATAATATTTGTTTTGTATTAATATTATACCTATGCATGTCTTAAATGTATTAGTTTCAATTAATTACGACTATCTCAATTGAATGACGAAAATTAAATTTAATTTTTTTCCCCGAAAAAACAAAATACCTATGTCAAATTAAATAGAAACTGATATTTTAATTTTTTTTTTTTGCTTAACGTCATTTTAACATCTACGAATTTTATGATGTCTGAAATGACTAAACATCAAATAGTTTCATAAGCTCATTTTGGTTACATTCATGNGACTATCTCAATTGAATGACGAAAATTAAATTTAATTTTTTTTTCCCGAAAAAACAAAATATGTCAAATTAAATAGAAACTGATATTTTCATTTTTTTTTTTTGCTTAACGTCATTTTAACATCTACGAATTTTATGATGTCTGAAATGACTAAACATCAAATAGTTTCATAAGCTCATTTTGGTTACATTCATGAGCTTCCATGCTTTCATATCTATCTGGAGACTGATTATATTTATGTTCTTCACTAATGTTTGGTACTGATCTTGTGTCATTTTCTTATTCTTATTAACGTCTCTTTAACATCTATTGGTCATTCGAGTCGGGGTTTTTACCTTCCATTCGTTGGAAACTTAAAACTAGCTACCTACATTGACATCATCCTGCCTGATTTGGACCGGGCACAGCCAGGAACCTACTTGCTCACCCACCAAATAAAACTTAACTTACCATTGACGCTGGACACACGGATTTTAATTCTACTTTTGACTATAACAAAATACCATTTGCTTGTTTTTTTTTTTTTCAGGAATTAAGATGAACAATGCTCGAGGTTATGCACCCTTAAAATGTCTATTAATTATAAATATTATTTGATTTATTAAATAGGTACCCACTATTTCCTTTAAATGTTAGTTCATTAACACGTTCACAGCCGAACACCCATACATAGCATAAGTCATGATGGTTCTTACTCTTATTTTGTAACCGTAGACTCGACAGCCACATACTTCCTAACTAACCTTTTTGTGTCTCTCTGTGTTACAGTAATGATTCTTCAAGAAAGTGATGTTTTTAGTGATGCATTGAACGATGCAACCCTCCTTAAAGAGAATAAAAAGAAGAAGAGAAAGTTGAGCAAAGAGGATTCCAAAGATAAAGTTACTTCTCCTACACACAAACAAGAGGACAGTAAACCAAGCTTTAAGGTAATCATCAGATCTTTCTTTTTCTACAATACATATTAAAAGCATTAGAAAGTTTCAGTGGCGACCGTGGGGAAAAGATAGGGATGCTGCTTAAAGATACATATAAAAAAAAACAGTTATACCAGAAAACTTTGAAAATTCGCCAGTATCTACGTTACTACTAGTTCTGTGAACTGTAGATTTCTCCGTTAATGTAGCCAACAAGAGGCCCTGGGTAGCTCTATAGGCCTCAAAAAGGCATTCAGCTTCTAAGAACATATTGAATAATGTCTATACAAAGTTCGATAAAATCGACAAGGTATTGAAAAGTTATCATGAACGAACAGATAAACAGATTTTTAAAGAAAAATCTTGCTGTTAAAACTAGGCCTTTTTTCAGTATCCAGAGTCAAAGAAGACTTCAATTCGTTAACAATATTTCACAGTAAACAGGTCAGAACCCATACCTACTGTGAACACCTTGAAGTCAACATCGGCTTGACATTATAATGATTATTATTTTCAATCTATATTTTTTAAATAATTTCTTTTTTTCAGCAGATTCGAGATTTTTTGGGTCTATAAACTTTCTATTAATTCTGTCTGTTAACTTTCAGTTTTATCGAGATACTTTGGATTCGACATTAGAAGAAAGCAAGAAACGCGCTGAAAAAGAAGCTGAAAATGAAATTGAATCTCCGAGAGATGGTGTGTCTGGGTCTCCAACTGATGAAAATCTTGGCAGTCCAAATAGTGCCCATCAGAACAAAATGAATCTAGTCAACAATTTTGAAAAATGCAATATTGAAATTTTATCCGAACCAACAGATCAACCTCTAAAAAGTAAGGGATTTGATATGTGCATCTGACTAATATGAAGACCTAAGTGAGGGATTGGATGTATTCACTATTGAGTAGTACTAGGTGTCGCAGGACATGTCAGGCAAATATTCTGTAATATAGAATCACTGGTTCTACGCACCTGGACGATAGGCAATGTAGTATCAGTTCTACGCACTGGGACAACCTGGAACGCATATCATCACAGTTCTAGTCAAGAGACATCAAAACTTTTCGGTAACCTCATGTGTAGGTTCAACACAATAAACCAGACTTGGAATCTGTGACCTCATATCAACCTGCTTCTACCATTTTTCCAATCCTGAAATGGAAGGGCAGTTGATTTTAGGAGAAACACCGCCGCAACAACAAGTATTGCAGTGGCAGGATCAGTGGCCTGTATAAGCGGTAAGGCGGGACAAGATGTATTCCAAATAAAAACATCTAAAAAATTATGAGAAACTGACAATTCACCTGGCTTTTATTATACAAAAAGATTTTTTTAAACTAAAAATATGAGAATAGGTACTAATGCGGTTAAAAATAGAATCGTTTTTCCCATAAAAGCCCTGCCTGTACTGAATATCTCAAAAAACTTTGTCAAAACTTATTTGCCGAGTCCATCATGAGTCCAGAAAGTGATGGTGGTGGGTTGAGTAGCATATAATGCTACTCTGAGGACGCCTGGACTGGATGTTGATATCAATGCTGTGCAATAACTTGGAATCATTCATTAAAAATTTTATGTTTTTGTTTTAGGTGTCCTTACATATATGAAAGCTAGTAAAAGGCCGAAGAAAAGTGTCCAATTTAGGTCTCCTGACGATGGACTTGAAAACTTTTTCTATTTTTTAATGGACGAGACAGAGAGATGCAATGTTTCTAGGCCAAATTCATTTTTGGATATGAGATCCATGGAGAGAGAATTAGAGAGGGAACATTTCCATACCACTAGAAAATTAGGTAAGTAATTCTTAGACGATACATTGTTTACGATCAATGGGGGATACGCGAATCAGCTGGGCTATCTGGAAACTAGTAATTAATTTAAATGTCAAAATTTGATTTTTGACACTTTAGGTCAAAATTTGAGTAATTTACTCTATATATTTTAAATAATATTTGACGTATGTGTCGAAAAACAAAAACAAATCACTATTATTTAAGTAACCCCGTTTGACGCTATCAAACTTCACTGTTATCTTTGCGGTCCTTGTTTTTATACCCAGAGGTATACATATAATTTTGGTGTTTCAACTTATCGATATCAACAGTGTGCCAGACCTGTCAAAATAATTATAGGTATTCTTTGGAATTAAAAAGATTTTTTTTATATGGAATTTGCCAAAATATTTATTTCTATTTGTCGTGAAGGTTGTGGATTCGATTCCCGCCTGAGAAGATTTTTGAACGAAATAAAATTCCCGGATCGCAGACATGATATAGGACTGTAGTATTAATTAAGTCCCTCTATCTCTAAGAAAGCCATTGCAAAAGTTGAAATTTTTACAGTTTTAAAAGTTAATTTAGCACCTAAATCAGCAATATTGAGTTCCTTTGTTGGGACACAGGGTATGTATGATCATGGCCATAGACATGCCGAGGGAGGGAGGGGGACTGACGGTCTTTTCTACAAGGTGATTCAGCTTTTATGTTAATCTCAATTTTCTCCGAATTTTCGGGCCCACTGAGAAGTCCGGGGCTTAGAGGAAATCCCTTCCTTTCTCCTTGTGATTTCTCCAGGATAGAAGATTTAGAACAAAACATTTCCATAAAAGAAAAGGCTATAAAATATTCATCTTTTATTATCATATTTTTTAAAAATATGTTTAGTTTTTAAAAATTTGTATTTCCTTTATTTACAGCTCAAGAAGACACTCAATCAGAAAAAACAGCTTGGGCAAAACTAATTGTGATAGATATCCCAAAACCAAGTTCTGTGATACCTGGCAAATTGAGTCAGGAGAAAGGAATTCAATATGCTCGAGAACTGAACGTGCTCTCTACGGTGTACTTGATGAAACATATGTAAGTTATCAGAACACGGTGACATCAAAATTTATTTTTTGGGTCCTAGCGAGGAAGCTACTAACTTCAGATCTTCACCAAACTAATAATAGAAAATTTCCATGTGATATTTACCGCTAATAGCTTGTTCATTTTTACTACAGCATGAATCCGAGGAAAAATTAAGAAAATGAGATGTCTTTGGAGCAGACATCCAATTAGCCAAAACTGTAATTCAATAATGTATGATATCACGTACCCAAAACATAAGAAAAATACAAAACTTCCATAGTAAACAGGTCGTGGCAGTAGAGGGGAAATCTAGGAGGTAAAATATACGGGCCCCCATTATAGAATAACTACAAATACTTTTTAGTTTTTAGTACTTAGGTACTAAGAACATGATTTTAATCCTTTAATGATTTCAATCCTTTACCAAAATTTTAGGATCAAATCTATGAAATACTTATATTGGTAATTTGGAAAATCATCAAACTGATGTTGTCCTTCTCAAAATCAAACTATTAATGTTTCACATTTTCTCGTTCTATTTCAGGATTCCACCAACTGCATCAGAACCTGATCCTGAGATTCATCCCACGACAGACCCTATCCCTATTCCTCTGGACGACGTTGCAGATCCTTTAAATGTAATTGATTATTCATTCAGGCCATTTGTTGAGCCCAAATCATCTGTCCATGATAATTTTTCACATTCTCATGTATCAAACAATCCAAACCTAGTCAACAATGTGCTTCCTGTCAATATGATGCCTAATATGTTCCCTGGCAATATGCCACCGAATGGACCCTTCCCCAACAATAGTTGGATGGTAAGTTTTTCACCAATCAGTGTAAAGTGTGCACCTATAGCGACCTTACGCTGAATCATTGAAGTTTGCGATAACTCTCAGACAAACTTCAGGCGTGATTGCGGCAACTACTATTTCGATTTATTTTTTCAACAGTGGGATGGTTTGGGGTTCGTTACCATAAACCTTCGACTTCAAGAAACCCCACCGGAAGAGATCGCAATATCGCGCTGGATATTCTTGATTCCTATTCATGAGATAAACAACGCATTACGTTCATACTCAAATCGGTGACTTCTGTGAATAAAATAAATGAATTTGATGAAAATATAGTATTATGTAACTATATTAAAATTTTCAGTCAATGTAGCCACCGAGGAGAGCATGCCAGCTTCATTTGGTGACGGTTCTAAGCCCGTGTAAATACAGAATGTTTGGTGTTGGGAAGGGCACCAGGCTTTATAAACTCTGCTTCAAACCAATGATGATAGGTCATAAGCAAAATGCGTGTTTCTACGCAGTTTCTATGGATACTGTGAGAAGCGAGCAAGGGTTGCCGTGCCAGGATGGATACAGTTGCGGCATGGTAGAATTAAGGAAAGCAACGCAGGCTCCAAATAGAATTGGTAAAAGGTGAAGTTAAGGAAGAAGAAGATTAAATTCGTCAGTCATTCCTGAATACCGTGTGTCTAATTTCTTGAAGGCCTAATTTTGTCGTCAGTTTTGACATTGTTTAATCTTATTGATCCCTTGATTCCAGGGCGGTTCAGGAGATATGTCTGGATCAGGTGTAATGCCACCTATGGGAAACATGCCTCCAAATATGCCTTTCCCACCAGGTATGGGGCCACCTCCACCGGGTATGGGACCAGGTATGGGCCCTGGTGGACCAGTACCTCCAATGGGAATGATGATGGGACCTATGCCTCCAGAGATGATGATGAACAACCCAATGGGAGGACCTCCATTTCCACCTATGGGACCACCCGGAATGTTTGGTCCGGGAGGACCTGGTTTCAATGGTCCTCCTGGGCCTTGGTTTGGACCAGGTGGGCCAGGACCTGGTCCCAATGGACCTCCTAATCAAGGACCTTCTATGGACATGAATGACAACAGACCTTCAAGAAATAACAAATCTTCTGGTGGAAGTTGGCATAGAGGAGGTGGCGAGCCTAGTCGAGGTAAGTTAGTTGTCATTTTTTTTTTTAAAAAAAAAAAAAATCTAATATATACCCATAGTATATCACAATATTCGATCAGCATTATTTGGAGCTTAATTTATCTCATGGTACTCCGTACAATTGAGTAGCTATTGACATAACTAATAGCTACTCAACTGTGCTCAAAAAGCTGAGATTGCTATTAAATGCTGGTGCTAGGTGTTATTATATATTGCTAGTAGTTATTACTTATATATTACTAGTAGTTTATATTACTTACATATTACTAGCAGTTCTGTGAACTTTAAACCTCACTAAAAATGGGCCACCATGAGGATCTCACTTCGTTCGAACAATTGACATGCCTGCTTTAGTATCTAACCATTCGGAAAAATTACTACCGAGATAAAGTTCTTAACAGTGGTTTATTTAAGAAAAATGTCTAGTCGATAGTCGACATTTTTGAAGGGGGGGAGCGTTTTTGTGGTGAAATGAAACAGGTTTATTCGTAATGTTGATTATTTTTGATCAAATACAAAAAGAAAGATGGAATCATGTAACTTGAATCCTCATCTTGTTTTCTGTTCAACAAATAATTCTATTGCACAATCTAAAATGAGTGAGATTGCCACTGATCACTAAATGTAAAGAATACTTTCCGAGTAATTTTATTCTTCATATTCTAAACAATTTACCCATCGCAATTCTGTTGATGGGGCGTTAGTGCATCTCCTGGTTGTAACGTAAAGTTGAATATTGTGTCCCAGAGGACATGAGGGGAAAATATTCAGTGCTTTACCTAATTATACTATCGACTTTTCTAATTTCAGGAAACAGACCAGGCGGTGGACGAAGTACTATACCATGTCGCAAAAAGAGTTACTGTAAAACAAGAGACTGTCCTTACATGCATCCATCAAGGTAACCTGAAGATCTAGACTAGTCAGCTAGTCTTTTTGTGCTCATCTTTTGAAGTCATTAGAATGATGTGTAGCGTTGATGATGAATGGAATTTTCGGGATACTCCAACAAGTTGACCATTAATCAGATGTGCTCAAGAGATTTAGAAAAGTAACTCTTTTATTTACCATTCCAGATATGAATATTTACTTTGTACGATGAAATATTAATTTTATGTAAAAAATGGTTTTTAAATTTCTAATCAAGACATCACAAACTATTTGCTTCCTCAATAATACATATATATCTTATGTATTCACAATACATAAGGTACTTGTTATAATTAATTTGGGCACCTCTGTCGAAAATTCTGGCTACGGCCTTGTCTCCAAGAATCTTGATTAAAAATTTTAATGGCTCTAATTTCGTAATACTCGAGAATTCCTAGGTAAATAAGATTACAAGAGAAATTTGACCATAATAATTATGACAATTTTTTTGGACAGTTTATTTTTTATTCTGTGAACATTGTACTTTTTTATATATTAGGTGATTTTTTGTTAACATATTTAATTGTGAAATTATTTAAAAAAAATCAAAACAAAATGGGGATTATGATCTATATACATATTATGGATATATTTACACAGTTCTCTTTTTGTTTTGAAATAAAGGAGAATAATTCATTCAAATCGGTAAACAAAAATCGGCTATAATTATCAAGTTAGAAAGTTGGCACTTATTATTCTTAGGGTGTTAGATTTTTTTTCAATTCTCTAGGACTAGGATACGAGTATTTGTACAGAATTTTACAAATTTGTTTGGAAAATATTTTATTATTTGTAAAAATCAATTTTGTATAGTTACAATTGTATTTTTTTATATATAAAAATTAATGTAAATAATGTATATATATTTTTTTACTTTCTCTTCTTTGTAAAAGATAAAGTAGTAGATACCTATTGTAATCCTGCAGAAAATGGTGAATTTCGTCTTAGAGATATTTTTTTATTTTCAAAATTGTAAAGTTAGTAGGCCAAATCTTGAAATGTACGATCGTTTTTTAGTCTTATTGATTGTTCTGATTTTTATTGTACTGTTCAGGATTAAATAGTTAGATGTCACTCCATTTGAAATCGATCACGACTTCTCCCCCCCCCCCTCTCAAAGACAAAGAATTATTCTGTGATTTTTTACTTTCCTTATCTAATAAAAAGAAAAGTATTGTAATGTCTTGAATTTTTTTTATGTCGAGTATTAAATTTCAAAACACGGTCTCCAGATCAAATCTCCAGTTTCATCCATTGATCCGTTTGTGTCTGTGAACATGATATCTCGAAAAAAATGCTTTTTACTTGAAATTTGGTATATATGTAATTTTTATGGCAAGGACGATCCACGAAGCTTTTACGGCAGAGACGAACTTGGTTAAAATTGAATCTATTCTTACCCGTTTATGATGCCCAGTGGTAAGAACTTTAAATGTTTAAGCATATCAATTTTATAAAGTTTAAATGTTTATGCATAACAATTTTATAAAGTTTAAATATTTATCCATATCAATTTTTTATAAAGTTGACACGATTTTTTTTATTAAAATTAAATCTACGTTGGTTGTTTTTGCCGGTTTTCAAAAATCCTGCATAAAAAGCGAGGACTTGCAATTTTGTATCTTGTCAATGATAAGTAAAGTCAATTGCTGAAACTCGAGATTTGTGCTCTGGGGATCTCAAAACGTGTTTTGGCGTTGAAAACTCGACACCTAAAATTTGAGTCCATTACAATATTTTTTCCATGCATAAGGAAATTCGTGTAATGTTCACACCAGATTATTTAAAATATTTGCCTTACTATTTAAAAAAGATTTTTAAAAAACTTCTTGTACGTAGTTATGATTGTTAAAGTTCGTAAACTGCCAAGAAATATCTCATTTATACGTGAATAAAATAAACAAATCAGGACTTTCATAATTGGAAATAAAACGTATAGGTACCTAATATAAGCCAGCTTTTGTAATTACTTTGTTTAAGATTTTTTTTTATTTTTTAATATCTGACCTTGTGATCATGTCAATTGTTAAAGATTGTGTCATTATAAAATGTTTATTTATTAAGAAACTACTTTCTTTTTAATTTTTTTAAAAAATCAGCTCATGCAAGCAGGCGTTTTCAAAAATATTTTTTGGGGGAGGGGAGGATTTTCCCGTATAATTACGTAAAAATCTAGGAGTAGGAAAAGGATTCAGCGTACTTAGCGTGAATCCGCGTGTAGTACAGGTTGGGTGATTTTTCACAGCTATAACATGATCATAGCTCCTGGCATTACCCCTAAACCAATGTTACTATCGTCTCAACATTTGCTATGTTAAGGTGTCATGTTACTGGTTGGGTTTTTTTTATGGACACATACAAATCAGCTACCCACATTGACCCCCTGGGTTGAGTCGGGAATAAACATCTTTTCGTCTGTCTCCTCGTTCCATAATAACTCTCGAACACTTTGTCCGATTTTTATCAAACTTGATATGGACGTTCATTATGTTCATGGTTTTAACTTATCAGTATTTGGGACCCGCGGCCTCATTGCAACCCATCTTCAGTTACAGAACTACTAGTTATTTAAATTAAACATCGGAATGACAGTTACTGAATGTCATATGGACACTAGTCCTTCTAACTACCTAATCAATCAACTGCATATTCACAAACAATAAAACTAATAAGGTGACCCCCCCCACCTCACCTGTGAATTCAAAACTGATTATGTTGTCAGAATTTGTACTAAACAAATCTACATTTTCATACCGGATGGCCTAGAATACTTATATTTTTCAGAAATATGTGACAAAATATTGCCAGTTTATTACTCATTTAAAAACCTTAGTAGCTTAGTTCGTAAGAGTGGCGGATTCATAATCAGGAGTATGGTGTTTGTTTCAAATCGAAAGGGAGCCATGAAATCTAGTACTACCAAGGAAAATTGCATTGTGATACAGTAATTTCTTTTTTATACAGCGGTCAAGATTAAAATAATTTTGAATAATTCATGAGAATCACGATTTTTAGAAAGAAGCGTAAAGATTTGGTGGGAGAAGTTTACAATATAGTTCCGACCTCTTCAAGATGGCGCATATTTTGAGATTCTCCAGAAACTTATTAACAGAAATCTTCCGATTTTCCCAAAAACATATCATGCAAGTAAGGGGCAATGTACTGGAGAAAATAGAATAATCTTGAAGGAAAAGATGGAAATTTAACAATTGGATGGATCCTTTCCATGAATTATTACCTACACGGAACAACAAACAATTTAACATGGAACGTACATTCTTCAAGATGAATAGTAATAGGAGCCTAACTTCAAGCTTAACGGCCCTTTTAATTTTATTTTTGTTAAAATACATCAACAATAACTAATAGTTCTATGAACTGCAGACCTCACTCAATTAAATGGCCACTATTTGGCCCAAAAACTGATCAGCTAATTTTATGAAAGGCTCAAATGTTAAAACCAAGTTTGTTGTTGTTAACTTTCTCAACGACTCTCACTTTGTCTCCAGGCCAAAGGAAGGCGATCACTCCAACCGTATCTATCCATAATGCTGACGGCTCTAGATTGGTTGGGTTTGATGGACAGTTGAATAAATGATTTACATTATGAGCAGTCAGCATACATAGAGGACAGTGATCAGATACTTCAGGGTTCAGCAAGGATTTATATATATCAGCGAGTGGTCGTCAAAACGGTGTTGATGGTCTTTGGTCGTGCTTGGGGGCACGGGTAGCGCCGTTCTGAAGATCCAACCATCTTGAGATCCAAATATCATCGGACGAGTCGTTGGAGAGTTATCGTGACAGAAGTTAAAAGAAAAACTCGTCGTGTTAACACTAACATCACGAATCTCACTTCGTTCGACAATAAATAAATGGTACGTAAAACCGTACTAGACTTTCTCTTCCTTAATCATTCTGTCAGATTACCATCGAATGTAGATGTTGCTCTTCTAAATTTTGAAGTCTTTTAGTGATATTATTATTATAATTTTTTCTGCCGACGTTGATCTTTATTTTAAAAAGATTCCACAGATCGGATGTGGACTTTGCTCTTTAGTGATAGTATTATTTTAAAAAGATTTGGCAGCCTTCGGCTGTGGACATTGCTCTTCAGTGATAGTATTATTTTGAAAGATTTTGCAGCCTCGGGCCAAATTTCAGCAAAATCGGACGAGCGGTTTGGCTTCTAGAGCTCTGCACACGATTCCGTACGTACGTCATACGTGGAACTTCGGAAATATCGGTTTTTTGGACCCCATGGCTCCAAATATTTTCAAACTTCAAAAATGACCCGAAATAGTGAAAATATGGCCCAATAGCAATATGAAATGACATATTTGATCTTTAATTTGGCTTTTGGGTTCCCGTCAAACGATTTTTTGTGCCACAAAATGTCCAAAATTTCTGCACGATTACAATACTTTATCTTCTATAGGAAGAGAAAGTAAAAAAAAACTGCATATAATAATTGAGGTACATCCTGTACTTCAGTTATGCATGTGTGACTATTTATAATGATGTGATAAAATTCATCTAAAATCATTAGGAACCCAAGTGATAGATTATTAGGTACCTAATCTATTTTTATAAATACAAGTAAGTTGGGTGGGTTTGATGTACAGTTGATCAAAATTACTTTGCAACTCGCTTTCTGATTCTAATAGGTACTTTTTTTTTTTTTTTTTTTTTTTTTTTTAATTTATTAAAGTGTAATCAACAATACATATAATAGGTACAAGTCGTGCTTATTTATAGATAGGTACGAGAATCTTCATATTAATGTACTTCGTGATAGTTAATAATTTGTACTTCCGAGTATCTAAACTATCTACTTAACTTATAAAATAAACAATTTAAAAAATGAAATTAAGTGCGACAAAATATTTGCCAAGTCATCAAATTAATTTGTCACTATCGTTATCCATTAGGGTCGAGAACTTCATTGTGTTATTTACTTACATTGTTATCTGTAACGTTTGTGTACGATCCGATTTATTTATTATGTGTAACATTGAAAATTCCTCAATGAAGTAAGTAATTGACAAGTCAGCCCTTAGATCACTGAAGTTAACCAACGTCCAGTGAGGTTTTACTAATTTGATTACCACGTAGGTTTGCTTCCTCATGATGCTATTCTTGTCCCAATCCAGACTGGGTAAGGTCAATATAAGTAGATGGTTTGTTAGTTTGCAAAAATGGAGTGTAAAACCCCCGTCACGAATGACCAGTGCGTCCCTAAACAAACTTTGACGAATATATTGCAGTAAGTATTCAATGGCAATTCCTCTTAAGGTTGGCTCGCTTGCGCAACCTCCGAAAAATAAGAATTTTCAATTGAACTCAAATAAAATTAAATGTACCCTTTTTACTTCTTGCATCAAATTATTGTAATTTCAACCATACTTTGTTAACGAGTGTTTGATAAATTCAAGTGTAAACTTTGTTTTGCTCCCAAAAATTTTTAGCCGTGAGGCGCCACTGTTTAACAAGTTAGCACTTTATGTCGGAAATGGAATATATCAAAGACCCCTTTTGGACATTAGAATATTTCGAACAAAATGTGATGCATTGAATAAAATATGTGTATAAAACATTTGTATAAAATACCTGTCGTTTGGCATGATTCCTTTTGAAATCTTCCAATCCATGCACATGTCATAGGAAATACATACCTTGATATCTACCTACTTATAACTAGTGGATCAATATGATCAGGTGTTCACGTTAGTGTTGCAGTCAATAATAGAAAAAATATCTTAATCAAATTAAAAAAAAAAGCCCTTAACACCACAGCCATCATATATCAAAATTTACGTTTCTATAACAAACCGCTAAAAACATAAAAATAATTTTCAAAAAACAATATTGGGGCCCCGGGGGGCCCAGGGCCCCCAAAATCTAAACAGCAAATTTCCTTCATACCCTAAACATGTACCTATACCAAATTTCGTCAAAATCGGATGAAAATTGTGGCTTGTATCGCGTAACATATACAGAGTGTTCAAAAAGTCCCGCAACAGATTTTTTATTTTTAACGGCTAAAGAATTATATATGTAGTTTTAACACAAATTAATCTACTTTTTGGCGTAATTAAATTTTCTACAGGGTGTCTCAAAAGTGGGTAAACAGACACCAACTTTCGATTTTTAAATTGAAACCCCTATTTTTTATTTCATATTCAAATTTTACGTCAGATTCTACACACAATCGACTCCTCACTCGATACTTTGATCAAACGGATCTCTGATCAAACCCGCCCAATCATTGATTTTTCTTCGGAATAAAAGTGATAAAACCAAGAGTGTAATACATCAAATCAGTCAAGTTTTTTATGCTGAATCTCGTGGTACCATTGGTTTTTCATTTTTTACACTTTTTATACCCAAGGAGGGTAAAATTTCATTTTTGAAAAAAAAAATCAAATATAAAATTTCAAGTCTCTATCTTTAGCCGTTAAAAATAAAAAAATCCGTTGCGGGACTTTTCGAACACTCTGTATACATACACATATACAAGTGCATTTCGGAATGTGGGGAAAAGTGGAGTTCACTAACGTTCACAACTATGCCAATATAATGATGCTGAAATGAATAATTTATTTTAATTCTAGCAGGTGTAGTTTTTTTTGCTGTTCGATTCTTCGATTCATGTGGGTATTCCGTAAAAAATAATTTTTATTAACTTGATTTTGGAATAATTTACTTGAAAGTAAAACATCCTCAGTCCTCACCGCTCGAGTCCACCTGAGAAAAGTAACACAGAACCTTGCTGCGCTCACCTATGGAGCCTACCTATTTTAGGTATTTTTAAATATTAACAATGAAGTATTGGTAATAGGTATTTGACGTCCGGCAAATGTCAATTTCAGTTTTCGGCAATTTTTTTCATTTCAAACGAGGTGACAAATTTTGAACTACAATCAAAACCTATAACCCTGCTTGGAAAAGAGTACTAGTTGTTCTGTGAACTGTAGACCTCACTAATTTAAAATGTCCTCCATGAAGCCCCAGTTGACCCCATGGCGCCAAAAACTAATAAGTCAATTAACCTATATGTCCATATAGCATATCAAATCATGATTAACGAACAGACATTAAAAGAAAAACATTCATTTCAAAAATAATAATAGTAGGCTTAAATGGAATTTGGCCTTGCCTCACTGAACTACTTGGTCTATCTATATTCATTACAGATGAAAAACTTTTGCGACCTTTAAAGATATTTGATCATTTAACAGGTTTTTGCCAAGAATTCCCTCTTACGGTAGAAAAATGAACTAGTTCAATTGTAAATAAAATTCTGGTAAAATTTAAATTTCATTTTCGGAAACAGAATAACAGAAAGCGATAAGCTGTTTCATTGGTGATAAGAGGTAATTGTAATAAAAAAGGTCACCATTTGATAATTTCAGATTTCTATTCTGGTAAGTTTTTAGAAAACAACAATTGACATATTCTTCATGTAAAAGCTGTAAAGTACAAAATAATCCACAGATTCTTTATCTGAGAAAAAGGAAACTGTATTAACTTGAGAACTTAAAACCAATGGTACCACGGCCTTGAAAAAATGGTAAATACTTATCATCTTTGTTAATATAAGATATAAGTAACCTAAGTTATCAGGATAAAGTTAAATTTTCTGCATTCAATACTTTGTTTTCTATATATGCTATAGAGAAACTAAAAAACTTCGGGTAAAAAACTGTCAATTAGTAAACTCATTTGTGCATTATTTGGGAAACCCTTAGTAGTAAATAGCCTTCTATTTAAATTGAACAACCTTGTGTGTAACCTTCTCTTAGCCTTGAACAAATAATTAAGCATTTTGATGAGATAAGAACTGATAAACGAATATTGTCTACTGTCAACTTGAATGTTCTTATCAATTTTTAAGTCTCGATGCGAGATATTCATAAAACCTTATATCTTTTTTAATTGTTTTAGAAGTCTGGAATATATTGACCTCGTAAAAATGACTAATTGGTGGGAAACTGATACCGTTAGCTCTTTGCAAGATGAAACCAAACTATGGAAATTCAAAGTGGAAGCTAATACTCACCCTGGAGAAGTGTTATGTGTGACAGGAGACTGTGGTCAATTAGGAAACTGGATAAATGACAAAGCTCTTGTGCTATCTCATGAGTAAGTAAACATGTTGCTATCGAACAAATATGATTGGAAACAGATTTTATATATACAGGGTAATTAATTTAAATTGATACAGGTCTAAAGAACCTGTTGAGAATACGAAAAATATATTCTAACAAAGGTTTATAAGTCAAGGTGAACTTGTTGAGAGTCCTTGATGAATACTTAAAAGTCAGCTTTGTTTTTTAAACAAAGCTGAATTTTGTTTTTAAAAGAAACAAAATTATAATTTTGTTCATTTTTTATATACAGGGTTTGCAGATTTTTGATGTAATTTTTAACGATGGTTTCAATGAAACCATTATCACGAAAATCGGATCTACGGTTGTGGACTTAGAACCGATCTAGTGGACTAAGGTTCCTTCATAGAATAATGGTTAATACTTGTGATGATTTGGGAAAAAATATATGCAGAAACCTACTTTTTTGAAATTGTAATTTTTTCAATTATTAGTAACTGTGATGCTTAAAATAACAGTGACCTAAATACATAGTAGTACGAAGGACGTGGGTTCGAGTCATCTAAATGCATTCTTCAGTGGATATTACTCGTATATCTCCTGCTTTTTGTTTGATGAAATCTTGTTCAATCAATGTGAATCGAAACAGTCTTGCTTGCCAGTCAAGTAAGGACACTTGTCTCTTGAAGTCGAGATCGGAAGTTTGATTGCCGCCCGAGGTGGATTTTCCTCAAAAAGTGAATTAATTCTCAGATCGAGTGTTTTTATTTTACTTTCCTTATCCTATAAAAAGGAAAGTATTGAAACAGAAATTTTCCATGTCGAGTTTTCAATGCCAAAACACGTTTTGGGGTCCCCAGAGCCCAAATCTCGAGTTTTAGCCATTGGTACGTACTACAAGAGAGAAGTGTCCTTACTTGACTAGTAAGCAATACTCTTTTGATTTACTTTAATAAACAAGATTTTATCAAACAAAAACAGGACATATAATATGTACTAAAAAAATGAATGCATTTTGATGTCTCGAACCCACGCCTTTTTTATGACTCGGTATGTTCGTCACTGTTATTTTAGGCAACATAGTTTCTGATAATTGAGGAAATTACAATTTCAAAAAAGTAGGTTTTTGCAAACATGTTTTCCCAATTCATCAAAAGTATTAACCATTATTCTATGAAGATCGGTTCTTGGGAGGATATGCCAACCATAAGTTGAAATTTCCATGTAAAATCCTATGGGACAACTAGAAAGTGCTAACCCTGTATGTATTGTAATTCTACATACAATACGATTATTCATTTTTTTATCTCTTTTCAAAAGGTCTTTATTTTTTCAATATGACATCAAATTATATTCGACTCTTCAGTATCATTATGTTTTTGACTTTTTGAGTCATTATTTGGTAATGCGTTTGCAATTATATTGTAATTTCAATCTAGGTTCCGGTCCTTGTGTATAAGTATGATGAATGATGAATATTTAAATATGCAGCAGCTGACATACGTTATGTATTTAGTGCCTCAGTCTCCTCAAACACGATGATGCCACATGCTGATGATGGCTGTTTACTATTAATCAAAGGGATAAAAAGTAAGAAAAAAATATATTTATGATGCATTGATAGATTGATACATAGCTGACTTGGACATCAATGATGATGCATGATTGTTTCTGAATAAAGATACCAACAAATAGAATAAGAAAAAGTATTGGCGAATTGTACAATGTGGGACTTTGCACAGGTTGTACAATGGGTATTTTTGAATCCTGATGATTTCAGAGGTGACAAAGTTTGGTCTAATGTTGCCAACGTTACTGCAAATTCTCCCGTTCGCTATAGATATTTTGTATGTATTCCATTGGAGAATGGTTCCGGAGAACAAAAATTAATCGTAAGGAGATGGGAAACTGGTATCAATCCTAGAATTATCTCTGCTCAAGGTAATATCAGAGATCAAAATAAAAAGTAGTGTTAGAATTCATAATTTTAAACACATAACTATCTCTTCCGTCCACCATCCATGAGTTAATTTTATTTTGGACGAAAAAGACTTAATTAATATATTAATTTCTTTATGGAATTTTCTTACGAATATTCACAATTTCTCAAGTGTTCATTAGCTGAGCACATAATGTTAACTTCCGATCTCCGTGACCGAGTTGTTAAGACCATTGACTCCTGGTGCGAGAATTGTGGTTTTGGATCCACCGGAGTGGAAAATTTTTGATCGATTTTTCCCATGTCTGAAATGGTTGTAAAAGGGAGTGCCCTAAAGTAATCCGAAAACAGTTCCTAGGCATATGTTTTTTTGAATGTCTCTTTGCTTTAGCTTCTCTCTTGTCCACATCCAGTTAAGTGCACACTTGAACTTACCTTAACACAAAAATTAAATCCATATAAACAACCAAGCGAAGTTCTATGGATTCTAAAAAAAATAAAAAAAATAATAAACTATCTGTTCGAATTTTAAACCCAAGTCACTAGGGCTCAATTAAAATTCGAACAGATGATTTTATGGAAGGAAAAACAGATTTTAATAATATGCAAGTTGTAAATAAAAATTATTTGATCATTCTGTCTCTGTGGACAAAACTATTACGTAGAATCTATCTTGCAATATTTACATAGCATTTAGAAATTAAAAGATTAAACCAATTCTATCAGTGCTGAAGTAGTTCCCATTTCTCATATATATATATATTTTTTTTAATTTTTGTTTTACAGCTACTTCCAATGTAAATAACTGTGATTCAAGTGAAGTATTTGGATCGTATAACAATGAAACTGCCGTCGAAAGTGGTTGGCTTACTTCTGAGACGGTTGTTCAAATTCAACTTCATAGTATTCCAGTTAAAATGTGGAGCAATAAACTTACGAATCGTAAGGTTGGTGTAATAGTTGTTTTTATATAAAACTAGCAGGCTCCGCTTGGCGCCTCAGATGCAGTCATTTGAAATAGTTTAGTACAGATAGTAAGCTCGACATAAAAGATATCCTATGTCCTTCTCCTTTATTCCCAAAATCATGTAAAAAAAATGGTGGGTACCTATTGTTAAGGTAGTTTTTTTTTCAGTTAGCGTGGACAAGAAAAGCATGCTTCGTCTTTTACAGGTTTGTTGTTGTCGTAGCGATGTTCCTCTTAAAGTCAACTGTTCTCCTCATTTCTAGGTTCAGGTGTGGAAAATTGGTACAAATAGTTTAATGTGAGGTTACGGGTGATTCAAACCTCTGGGGCCATTAGGATTATTTTGGGAACCCCTTAAGCTAGATCCATGAAATAGAAAAAACTCTGCCAATGTGACTTATGGGTTTATTTTTTTATTTGCTAAAAAAAAAATACCCCTCCCAAAAGTTCTGGGGCGAAGTTTGACATACATACCAAATTTGAAGTCTCTAGCTATTACCATTCTCTTTTTAGACAGCAATACTGCTTAAAAGCGGCAAAACCCGCCTAGGGTATATTCGATTGCACCCAAAAGTTTCGGCGCACTATTAGGTCATTCTTCATACAAACTATGAATAATGACCTAATGTGCTCATCACGGCGGACAAATGGATTCGTTTTATTCGATTTTTGGAATCTACTTGCCTTGAAACGTAAAATATCAAGGGGTATTTTTTTTTGTGACGATTTCAAAGGTTCATTATTGAAAATAATAAACCAAATTCAATCGGTAAATTGACCCTAAAGAATAGCTGGAAAATATTTTCGGGTTCATTCGACCATAATATTTGGAACAAACATAAAAAATAATTTGTAAGAACTTTTTTAAATTCACCCCTCTCCCTCCCGCCAGAACCCTGGATATAAATGTTTTGGAGCTAAGTTTGAGGCGTCATTGTATACACATGATTGCACAAAAAGGAAAAAAATAAAACTCTAGGCAAAGTTCTAGGCACGAAGTGTCCCTCAATATCTGCCATTTCATATGCATTTTCTTTACATTTTCAGTTGAGTATTAAAGTGTCTGTTGCATCCCTAAATCGCAAAACAAGTGATTCTCAGTTACCTTTACTTGACAAGACATCCAGTGTGGACAATTATTCAACGTGGCCTTTATCTCAAGTTGCTGTAAGTTGTTAAGTTTGTAAGGCAGTATTTGCATGTCCCTTTGTATTTATTCGGAAGAAGACATCTCCGACATAAAAAAAAACTAAGAGAAAAAACTGAAAAAAAAATCAATGGCTTCCTGCAAATAAAAGAAAAAGACAGGAGCGGTATGGACAGGAGAAAGGGGGAGCAACATCGGGAGGAACGCATGAAAAGATAATGGAAGTAGAAAAGCCAAACATGATGATGGAATATTTTTCGTGGTTCTAGTTGGCCAAATTCGCAAAATAAAAAGATATCAGGTAAGACAAATATTCTACCTGATTTCTCCCCAATGTCATTTTGCTACCATCTATTCGTATATTCGTGAGCTAGATTCCTTCTTAGGGCGGTATAAGCCCCTGCACCTAAGACTGAATTGGGTTTTTTGTGCTTGCGATACCATCTAATTAACAACAATCACTCAGTTATCCTCACAAAGCTGAGAGTGTCCGGCTGTTGGATTTACTTAATTTAAATTTACTTAAACGTAATTTTCGAGGAATTTAGGACGTTTCGAGTCAAAGCTACTTCTTGTTGCCGAAATAAATATATATATATTTTTTTCTTCTCATTTTTCCAATCTAGGTCATGAATGAAGAACAACGCAACCTTCAATTTCAAAATCAATTTGGTCAACCATACGTTGAAAACGAATTTCTTTTATTCCAAATCATGACTGATAAGTTTNTTTCGAGTCAGAGCTACTTCTTGTTGCCGAAATAAATATATATATATATTTTTCTTCTCATTTTTCCAATCTAGGTCATGAATGAAGAACAACACAACCTTCAATTTCAAAATCAATTTGGTCAACCATACGTTGAAAACGAATTTCTTTTATTCCAAATCATGACTGATAAGTTTGAATCTACCGCTTACCTTATAGAATTTTTTACTGCAGACGATCTTTCCGGTGAAGTGCCAACTCATGTCGGCTTTTGTCACATTTTACCCAGCGTGTTGACGCATGGGATGGGCACCTTTATTGTTCCAATAACAAATGCAGAACAAAGAATACCCATTGGAGAACTAAAAGGTATTTACTAACTTATAATCACTTCAAAGGCTTCTACCAAAGGTTTCAGTTGAATAAGGAATACCCGTTGGAGAATTAAAAGGTATTTACTAACTTATAATCACTTCAAAGGCTCCTATCAAAGGTTTCCGTTGAATAAAGAATACCCATTGGAGAACTAAAAGGTATTTACTAACTTAGAATCACCTCAAAGGCTCCTACCAAAGATTTCCGTTGAACAAAAATACCCATTGGAGAACTAAAAGGTATTTACTAATTTAGAATCACCTCATAGGCTCCTACCAAAGGTTTCTGTTGAACAAAGAATACCCATTGGAGAACTAAAAGGTATTTACTAACTTATAATCACCTCAAAGGCTCCTACCAAAGATTTCCGTTGAACAAAGAATACCCATTGGAGAACTAAAAGGTATTTACTAACTTAGAATCACCTCAAAGGCTCCTACCAAAGATTT
>CM022877.1:10192434-10227462 GCA_012654025.1 Pachypsylla venusta | reverse complement strand
TGTGAACACCACGTATCGTTGGCTCTTTTTTCCGGCCCAACCCAGGCTGGGTGAGGTCAATGTGGGTAGCTGGTTTGTAAGTTTCCAGCGAATGGAGGGTAAAACCCCCGTCTTAAATGACCAATAGATGTTCAGAGACGTTAAGCCAAATTAATATATATATATATATATATATAGTATTCAATCTGTAATAATAGTAATATTTTAATTTGTCTCTTTCTCTAGTAATTGATTTAATTTTCAGTTAATTACTTGGTAGTGACACCTTTATCAGATGTAAATACAGACATGAAAATAACCTTTTCTAGTCAATGGAAAAAATCATGGCAAGGTTTGGATGTTGGTCACAGAGGATCAGGTGTTTCCTTTGGATGTGATATAGAGTAAGTTGTTTACCTTTTTGGAATATATTTTTTAGGTACAATTTTATTTAACAATGGTAAAATACGCTTCATTTTCTCGAGTTTCGCTCGGCTTCGACTACTTCGTACGATTATTTTAATAATCGTCGTTAATTTTTCAGTTCGGGATTAAAATAAATGAAAATTGACGAAAAAATTCTAACGAAAAAAATCTCTCCTTCGAACAAAACCAGAAAGGTAAAAAAGTGAGATTTGTCTAAAGAACTCAAGTGCGTAAAAGGTCCGCTACCCTTTCCAGATTTTTTTAGTAATGAAAATTAATTAAAGATAACGGGTAGAAATGAGTAAAATATGACTTTCATCAAGATACTTTTATGTTCAGACTTATCTACGTACAAGCGTACCTTCACACTAGAATTACACGTTTGAAAAGCGCCAAATTCTGTCTTATTTGTATCGGTTATTCATTAAGGGGTTGTCTAAATATATTTTAGGAAATAAAAATATTTTTTCGTGTGTTTTCTTTACATTTTTTGATCAGTGTCATGACAAATCCACACATTTCAAGGTGTTCTGTGATGTTTTATTTTGAATAGTATTATATTGGCCTTTGAAAATGCCTCAGAGGCTTTTCATAATTAAATAAACATTTGATTTTAGTTTTTATTTCTTCTGATTATTTAAAACTACAGATATTTCAGACCCAAAATAGTAGTATGTACGAGTGTGATTGCGATTGATGTATGTATAATTCTTTGTGTTGACTCAAATTTTAGTGGGCATCTCAGCATTAAAGAATATTTTTATAAAAATAATGAGACACGAGTCTATTCATAACCAAACGATGTATTTTTGTGTAAAGACTTGATTTTTACTCTCTCTTCCCACACAAAAGAATTTCGAAAAATTAGAGGCCTTTCACAAATTAATAATAACCTATTCATTTCTTTAAATTATAAAAATTGTCCTTTTTTTGTTTTATTTTTATAGATGTGCAGATGTTAGAGAGAATACGATTGCATCATTGAAAAGTGCAGGAAACTGTGGCGCAGATTTAGTTGAATTTGACGTACAACTGAGTAAAGATCACATTCCAGTTATTTATCATGACTATTATGTCGCCATGTCCACACAAAATAAAATAGGAAGTAATGATCATTCTCTAAATGATGTCATCAAAGTTCCAATCAAAGATCTCACTTTGAATGAAATGCGTTCTCTCAAAGTAAGCTTTATTTTACTGTAAAATTGAACTAATAACTCTTATTCGAATCATACGACAAAATTACGACAAAAATGATTAAACAAGGGAAGGGAATTTCGAGAAAGTTGTTTTACTTCCCTTGTTTCTACTTCTTCTGGTCGTGTTAAGGGGTAACTCAGTTTCATTAAGATATTTAAATATATTTTAGGAAATAAAAATATTTTTTCGTGTGTTTTCTTTACATTTTTTGATCAATGACATGATAAATACACACACTTCAAGGTGTTTTGTTATATTTTATTTTGAATAGTATTATATTGGCCTTTGAAAATGCTTGGCAAGAGGCTTTTCATAATTAAATAAACATTTGGTTTTAGTTTTTACTTCTTCTGATTGTCTAAAACTGCAGAATAATGATATTTCAGACCCAAAATAGTAGTATGTCCCCGTGGGTCTCGTGTAGATATGGTATTAGCAAAAAGTGAATAGTACTCTATTTTAAGATAATTTGAGCTTAGCAGTGATCACGTCCGCAGCCCCCCTCCAATTAATTTTGGGTTTTATTATTTTATTGAACCTTTGAAATCCACACCAAAAAAATTGCTAACTTTTCGGGGTGCACTAAGCTTCGTTAGGACAACTGAGTAAGATGATTACAGCGAAACGGCAGGGGATGCTATACCTTAGTTGATCATTTTTTATAACCCCTTACACTACGGAGCATTACGTAAAGTAATGCTTCTCAAAACTGATTTAAAGATCAAGCATGTTTTGAAAGCGGTCACAAAAAAATATGCCGTCCTCAAATGAGTTTTCACGTTAATAGAATAATAAATTGCCGCGCCTGTCTGAGGTTAGAGTCATTTTTGTTTCTTGTCCTGATTGAGTCGTAGCTAAGCACAAATTAAACAGCTACAAATGGTTTTATTCTCGTTGCTAACACATTTTGGTCTTCTTATGATTCAGTTTTATCATGTCAAGGAGGGTGATGCTAAAACAAAGACCAACTTTTCTGAAGATACTGAGGAAGAACACCAGCCTTTCCCAACCTTGCAACAAGCATTGGAGATTATCGACCCTTCTGTTGGATTCAACGTGGAAATCAAGTGGAGTATGCAAATCAAGGATGGATCTTATGAGTTGGATCATCCGATAGAGATCAACTTATACATCGATACCATCTTGGGCGTCCTCCTGCAATATGCTCACTCCAGAAACATTGTGCTATCCAGTTTTCATCCAGATATTGTAACCATGTGAGTTTACTCAAATTAATGACTCGTATACTGAGAGTTTTTATTCATCTAGACCTAGATTCTAGATGAAAAAAAAAAAAACTCTCAGTGTCCTAGTGGTGATCACACTGGAATTGCACCCAGAATCAGGGTTCGATGCCCGGAACAAAAGTCTTCGAATATTTTGATTTTGTGTTTGGATGTATTTCTGTATGCACTCAGCCTCGTAAGGACATCAAGCATCCTTACTTTCGTAAGTGGCAGTATTATTGGATAAATTTAGTACTTGATATATTTGAAGTAACATCACAGTGCTATTTCGCACACAGTTATGTTCTAAGTTGATAAGGTCTGCATTCGAATAAATGGTATTATTGTATCATGCATTCAGGGCAATTGTTTTATAATGTTTGATTGATCTTAGCCCTATTTACATAAGAAATGTTTTTTGGCTTAATGTCTCTTTAACATCATTCTATTGGTCATTCGGGACGGGGGTTCTACCCTCCATTCACTTGAAACTTGCAAACGAGCTACCCACATCGACCTCACCCAGCCTGGTTTGGCCGGAAAAATAGCCAGTATCACAAGACCCACGTGGACATCCATTTGGAACAATCTCGCTGGACATTGCTTAAGTTAAGTGATCTAACGGGAACTGGTGTATTCAACGTGCTATAGCTATATGCATGAACACTTAAAAATTGTGAAACGCTCACAAGAGATTCAATTGAAAATGGCCAAAGATTTACGTTCGATACAGCATTTCCCGTCAGAAGTTAAGCAATATTGAGCTTAGTGCGATTGGAGCCCGCACCAGGGCACTACATATCGTTGGCTTTAGCGGTGTACACTGTACACTCAACTTTGAGAGAACTCAGTGTATATTATATAAATTTCTATATAGAAAATATTGTTGAGTCACGAGCGCTTTCGACATTATCAAGTAGACTTTGAGTCTTGACAACAATATTTTCTGCAGTCGATACAATTTTTTTTTTAGAAATTTATATTTCATAATGACTGCAAACATCCTAAATACCATCTCTAAATTCAGTGTATATTGTTGATTACGGCGAAACGGTACGGAAGGCTATACCTCAGTTAAACTAGTTGTAAAAACAGGTGCCTTCCCAAAGTTGCTCTAAAAAAATGGAGGAGGCTAAATTTTTTATTTTATTCGATTGCAGATTACGGCTGAAACAAAACAAATATCCGGTGATGTTTCTCACTCAAGGAATCACCTCTAAGTGGCCTCAATATAAAGATCCACGATGTCACAACGTAATCATAGGAATGCAACACGCGGTCAGTGCGAACATATTAGGACTGGCAGTCCATGCGGAAGACTTGCTGCGTGATGATAGTCAAATTAAATTAATTAATGACAGTGGTCTGGAAGTTTGGTGTTGGGGTGTTGATGTTAATATTCCCGCGAACATTGAACATTTGAAAAAACTCGGCGTTCAAGCTGTCATTAATGATAGAGTGAGACAGCTGAGTACGAAAAATGAGAGTGTGTTTCTAATAGAAGCTAGAAAAGCCGCCGAACTGTTAACCAGGCTGAAATAATATTGGACGGACTTTGTATTAATGCTGATCAAGCCTTGCTTGTATTTTAGTTTGGGAAATACAATAGTTTGTGCCATACATACTGTAGTGTTCTAGTGTTCAAACTTACGAACGCTAAACCTCAGCAATAAAAACATTATAACTTAAAGCAGAGAGCGGTCTGATTCCGCGCGCTGTAATAGTTATAGAACGCGGTCAAATTTTGAAAATCCATTGTATAAAATTTTTGATATTTGTTTCCTGGAAAAATCGAAAAGTACAAATCCAAAACGCGGCACTATTTCCATAAAATATTAAAAAAGGTGTAGAGCATGGGTTCTTATCCAGCCAACCCATGGAATTTACATGGAAGAAACCCATGGAATATCCTTATGAATTTGAGATATTTACGAACTATAAATGGCATTTATAAACTGACGGTGTAAAAAAAAATCTGTCCTATTTGGGCAGTAAAAATTAAAAGTCTATTATTTGCCACCAGGATAATTATCATGTATTACTAGTATTCCATCATCATGTATTACGAGTATTTCATCATCATGAATTACTAGTATTTCATCATCATTTATTACGAGTATTTCATCATCATGTATTACTATTATTTCATCATCATGAATTTATACTTACCAACTATTACTACTATTTTATAGAGTATTGAGACTACAGGGTCATAACGGTAATTGCTGAACTTTAACCCGCGGGGGGGAGGGCAATTGCCCCCCGAAAATTTTGTTATTATAAAGTAACACGATTTTCGGGAGTATACGTTATATTTGTAACTTATTATAAAAAAAAGAGTAGACCTGTAGGGTCATGCGAACTTATAATAACTTTAAACTATTGAAAAATCTGGGATTGTAAACAACTTCTGAGACATTAGTAGTGTTCTATTATTGCACGCTAAGTAGTTGCAAATTTAATTTTTTTGTTATTTTTTGTTAAATTCTATTGTTGCAAACCAGCTTGGTTATCAGTTTAACTTAGAAGGCTGGGGGTTTTCTTTGTAAATTATTGCATAGATAAAGGTGTTTTCAATAAAGGCGGGTCGATGCTGGCATTGAAATATTTATTGACTTATATTTTACAAATGATTACTATATGTGGTTCGATACAATCAGTAATAATTGGAAATGCCCACTAGCACATTGAAGAAATATGGTGGTATCCCATTTGAATTTGTGCAAAGGACAAATTTTTTATTCAATTTTTAGATTTTTTTTGTGGCGGCCATGTTGTTTCGGTGGTGTTTGTCAAATCTGCTGTTTATTATTCTATTACAGATGTCAAATCAAATCATCTTTACGCGATTGAACTGCACGCCTTACTGATAAAACATAATTATTAAAATGAGTATTCGTTGGTGCAAACGGTGCTCGCGTTTTGCATCAGACGCTGCTGTCCTTTTAAGTCGAATCTCCAAAGTGGCCAAATTTGAGACGTACGATTCGGTATGCAATCAGAAAACACCCGTACATGAGAGAAACGCCTCATCAGCCGCAGTCCGTGAAAATGTTCAGGAGAATCCAAGATAGTCAATTCCCCGCCGTGCACAAATCATTTGAAAGTGCTGCTCAATCGTTTAAATTGTCAGCGTGATTTGATTTGCTTGCAGAATAATGAAAAACAGATTATACAGACGCCACCGAAACCACATGGCCGCTACAGCTTGCCATCATCGACCCGCCATGATTGAAAAACACTATACAATGTTATTTTTTTAGTTTAAAACAATTATTGGAATCTGAATTACTCGATTTTTATGGCGTACGAGTGTCTTCCTATTGGTTGACAAACCATATTCTCCATTGTTTAGCTCGGTTTTGATAATGGTGCCAATATTTTTTGTGGGTATTTAGTTTCAAACTTCCTTTTTAGCTTAGTGTGACCTGTGATAATATATTGACCTCATTTTTGGGGGAAATTCATTTTCTTTCTGTTTTTGGTCGCATTTTTTCCATCCATCCATTTTTTTTAATAATAATTGGGCATTTAGTCACTAATAGTTCTTAGTGTCCTTTAATACCTATAAGTATGATTTTACTTTGTTTTTTATTTTCCAAACTATCCACCTATTTTAGTACGAATTATACCCATTTTCATGTTTTTTTTAAAAAATATTTTTTAATTTTTTAATCATACTATTCACGCATTTTTACTTTCACTAATATACGTTTTTTACCTATCTACCTTTTTTCCTTAATTTTTTAAATTGTCACTAATTTTCCTTTCATTGGGATGTATAATTTCTAATTATTTTGTACTTGTCATTCGAACAGAAAAATATGTCGGTTTTTATTATTTTGTAAAGAATACAAAGTCTGTTCACAAAGTTTCAAGACTGGGTCAGAACAAGAAAAAAATATAAAAAACATTATATAGAAACCTAAAAGTCTTCGAAATTGACCTTTGTATATTAATACATCACTTCCAGTGGCTCCTCGGAACTTTTCATGCGCAATTATGTCAAGGGACATTGTCGAAGCTGTCTGGACAGCTGAAATCGTATTGAATCGCTTCCCTTTCAAGTATCCCTTGTTTCGAGGAAACAAAAAAAGTGCTTTTAGGGTATTTACGGCAGTCTTTCCACGTTGATCTTGACCAAAACTTCTCCAAATTACGTTTCATTTTTGACGACAGAGGTCACTGACACGGTAATCGCGATCTTCTCCCTGCAGCTTTTAGGAGGCAACTGAAGCTAGTACTTTTGATTAGCTGACTTTCTCTATTTACTTCATACCGCTGGCGGAACAGAATTGTGCGCCGGAAAAATATCAGTCTTTTATTTTTTGTGAAAAGACCCCAAATAAAAATATCATTTACAAAAATAAAGTATAAATGTGCGCGTTTACAATGCTTACTCTTATAATAAAAGAAAAATTAGGAAAAATTCACAACAAAAAGATAAACACTTTATAACAAGAAAATATAAGAAACGATTATTTTTAATAGTATTAGATATCTGCATTAGCCAACGAATTTACAACGTTAAACGGCAGATCACTGCTGAAGTCAAGCAACGTCGGGTGTTTAGTATTTTGGCGAGGGTATGTTCGGAGAAATCATGTGTTGTTAACTTTTTCGGGTCCAACTAGCTTAGCGAGGACATTTGCTGGAAGGGGAGGCTATTGTTATACTTTAGTTTACGTAGTTGATAAAATACTTCTAAAATTCAGATAGTTAATATTATAAGTCTTTTTATTAAAAATTTGAATTTTATCTGATCTGAAGCCTAATGAGTTAGTGGTCTTAAAGTGAGTGTATTTGTCCACTGTTGCCACTTTTTAAAACTTTTGTCAAAGAGATGGCAAATCGTAGTAGTAAGGAAACAGTTTTTGTTATAGGCTCTTCAGCCAGTACCGCAGCAACTGCAGCGTATTCATCCCCAGTCCTTGCTTATTGTAAGAAAAAAATGTGAAGTTTTCATGGCCGAGGATCAAATCCGAGACCTTTTATTTGTTAAGCAAGTGCCTTGCCGTGTGGAGTATCAGTGTTTTTAACAAAAACAAAATTATCACAAGAACATGGAAAATATTAAACCCTTTGTTAACTTGGTGCATCCTCCCCAATATCTTTATATCTGGCCTGAGTTTTAAGCCACACGTCAGTTTTCTTTTTTTCTTTCAAAGTCACGGAAGACGTCGAAGTAGAACTACCAAGTCCAGCATTCTTGGAATACTGCTGTGGAACAATCTGAAAACAGAAAAACGGAATCAAATTATTCTGTACAATTCTGATGAATGAAAACGAACTAACAACTGATCTGCAAAAAATAGAGGACGTTGTTAATGCAGCGAAACTTCGGGAAGAAAAATAAAAGTTAGCACATTGGCTCCTGAAAAACAGCGAGATCTCAAAGAAGCCAGCATTTCAAGTGAAGCAGACTTCCTTGAGGGACCATTGATAATCTTATCATATCAGGTGCCCGGAAGGTTAAACGCCCTGCAAAGTCCAGAGGAATCAATACAAAGATCTGATACACCATCATACGACACTTGATTCCACTATATTCTCTGAATCAATCGATTTCTAATAATACCCAATTTTCAATAATTGCTTCCCCAATAAAACTGATTTAATTTGAATACTCCTGATTGTTTTTTTTTTTTTTTTTTTTTTTTTTTTTTTTTTTTTTTTTTTTTTTTNTTTTTTTTTTTTTTTTTTTCAAATTGGTCGATAACGATTTAAACCAAAGTTCAGCAGCAACGGACAAAGAGAATATTGGAAAATTCTCAGCGTTCCTTTAAATGAAGTTTCAATCTGTGAAAATTTCAACTGCCCGCCACTTATCTTTTCTAGATAGACTTGTCACAGATTCGTCAGTTCTTGTAATGCTGTGAGAACTAAATTAATATTTTTCAAGTTATTTTTAATTTGCCGTGAACATACCTATAGCAAATCACAAACAATTCATCTACCTCCTGCTGCTTCTAAGATATAGCCCAAAGGTTAAACTACACAAACACACAATTTGTCAAAAATTCAACTGGCTACTTCTAAAACATTTTTGAGATAGAGTTTTTCACTCTCTATTATTACTTAACGCAAATTTAGTAATAATAGAGTTTCCATTTTACTCTTCTAGTAAGGATCCCTCACAAAGTTGAAGGGCACTTACCGGTTCGACAATAGCATCACTATTAGTTTCATCCTTCCCAAGTGTCTGACCTGACTTCCATCCCATTTTACTCAACATTTGAAAGCCTTTATTTTTAATAGGTATACTTTCAGTCACAGTTGCTACTTGAGTTTTTTCTCCTTCCACATGCGATCCAACAGTTTTTCTTCGAATTTCTGCACGATCTTCATAGTTAGACCCACTTTTAACTTTTACAGTTGGGGTTTTATCTAAACCAAACTTTTTTCTTAATCTTTTTAGTTCAGCTTGTCTTTTTTCTCGGACTGAATCCGTATTAAGTTCAATTTTGTTTGTAGGAACTTTGTCTATAAAGAAAAATAAAGCCTTTATGTAGAAAAAATATTTCATGTGCTTTTATGTGTAGTAATATTTCAGAGTTTATACAAATCGTTATTGTAGCGCGACCTTAAAATAAACGGTTCTCTCCATTGCGTTACCAATAACCCAATATCAGCTGTGATGGTATACGTCTTCGGTCATCCTGAAGCGTAGAACCGGCCATCATGAGTACGCTGATGTTGTAGATCATTTTATATACAGGTTGTAATAGAAAAAAAAATGCGTTCCTTGAAATCACATGTTCTATGGGTAAAATTAGGTGGGGTCTATTATACGAAACAATACTTTCCAAATGAAGCATAGAAAAATAGACTTTAATTAAAGGTAACTACGAGGAAATGTTAATGTCAGAGAAATTTACTATCACTTTAAAGCTCAGAGAACGGCCTCAGCTTAGGATTCCACACGCTTTCTGTTTACTAGACGAGCTCAGAGCGCTTAACCAATATGCTACCGAGGCAGTTCCCTGCCCCAATTTTTTTCACGAACGGCAAGTTAGATTTAGATGAAATTTGTACCACCTACTATTAAAAACAATGCTTTGATTAACCACGGAAGGATTCTTCTTTAAAAAAAATATCAGGGACAGAGATCGGAACGTGTCATGTTTTGAAGTTATGAGAACTGTAAGGGTGTTCATAAAATGAAAAAAAAAANAGCGTAGAACCGGCCATCACACATATTTTATATACAGGTTGTAATAGAAAAAAAATGCGTTCCTTGAAATCACATGTTCTATGGGTAAAATTAGGTGGGGTCTATTATACGAAACAATGCTTTCCAAATGAAGCATAGAAAAATAGACTTTAATTAAAGGTAACTACGAGGCAATGTTAATGTCAGAGAAATTTACTATCACTTTAAAGCTCAGAGAACGGCCTCAGCTTAGGATTCCACACATCGCTTTAGAAGACCAAAATAACTCATATGACGTTTTTGGACATTTTTCAGAGAATATTGGTTGGCTGGACAATGAAATTGATTGCCCAAACTATAGTCACCGGGCTGTTGTGTTGACTCGGAATTCAGTATATGATCATTACGTTCTCAACCTACATGCCTGGGACAGTGTAGTCCGTTACGTTGACTTGGTGATAACGGTACGCCAAGTGTGTTATACCTTGTAATGATTATTTATGTAGTTGTTGTTGTTGTTAACGTTCTCAACGACTCTCACTGTGTCTCCAGGCCAAGAAAGGCGGCCTCTCCAACAGGATCTGTCTATAATGCTGACGGCTCTAGATTAATTGGGTATGATGGATAGTTGCTGGCTGCTCATGATTTACACCATGAGCAGCCAGCATACATAGAGGACAACGATCAGATACTTCAGGGTTCAGTAAGGATTTATATACCAACTCTTTGAGGAAGTATCCGGAGCAGCACGGCTGTGTATAACGGAGGAAAAACATAGTGAGTTGTCGTCTCAACGGTGTTGATGGTCTTTGGCCGTGCCCGAGGGCACGGGTAGCCCCGGTATGAAGAACCAACCATCTTGGGGGCCTCTCCAACAGGATCTGTTGGAGAGGCCCCCAAGTCGTCTAAACTTCTTGTGCTCGTTATTTTATGCAGAATTACTTAAATGATTATAAGTTGGTTAAATTGGGATACCATATCAAATAAAACCATATTGACGGTTTATAAAATATTATATCTTGTGTTACCTTAGTTTATAAAATACTATATCTTGTGTTACTGTATTTAGGTTTATAAAATACTATATTTTGTTTATTATGGTAGCGCATTAATCAATTGGCCATATACCATGCAATCACTTCCTGGAGTTATTCAAACAGGGAGTTTATCGACATACTTCAGTACTTTCGAAGGGAGCCGCCCTACCAATATGCCCCCTCTGTTTTGACTCAAAGAACATGATTTCATGGAACGTAGTTTTTTTTATTACAGCCTGTGCATAAAAATGTTAGTACTACCTAGCATTTATACCAATTTTTTACTAGTCTTTTGACAAGTAAAATTTGTGAAAGATTCACCCGGGCTCGTGAAGGAATCTCGCCACTTTAGTTTCTACAGCTGGTTATAAACGTTTTCCTATTTTCAGAATTCTTTACTTACTTGAAGAAAACATGAGAACGCCGGGTTCACACTCATCACAAGTGTCCCGTCCATTGTGAATATGAACTAAAAGTTTGGTTGAACCAATCCTTAACTCGCTACCATGCTTTATCAAATGAGGCTCGCTTTCCTGTAGAGCGACAGATAATCTCGTGTTATCTAGATAGGTACCGTTTCGACTTCCAAGATCTGTGATTACATAGCCTTTGGTTGGATCATCTTTTTTATCTTCTGAACCCGTAAATATGATTTTGGCATGATGCTGTAAATAATAAAGGTCCAGCTTTATTTCCTCGAAAATTTTGGATTTACCTAGGTGTAAATACTGTGGAAGCGACTATACGCTACAAGCCTCCTGGAGTTGGATTTGTTGCTTGAAGTCGCTCGTAATAGCATGTTGTCGCTTCCAAAGGACGCACGCGCTTAGGGGTAGGCTACCTAAATATGATTTTTTAGAATAGTATTCAGAAACTAACCTACACAAGGCAAATAGTTCATACTTGAGGGCAATTCCTCGATCGTTATAAAAAAATGTTTTGCCCCCGTACCACTTTCGTATTAATTCAGGGTACTTCCATTTACACTAGTACAATTACGGAAACGGGAAAATTTCCGCTTGTAATGGGATTTAAACAACCTCCGGACCATTAGTCAACTTTACTGTATAAGGTAGTAATTGGCATGGTTCTGAGGCTTATATCAAGTATCAGCTTTCAAGATGTATGATACAAATAAAAAATTAAGCAGCAGACAACTCCTAGCTAACGGGTGACAATCAAAAACCTTGGTGAAATTTGGCAACAAACAGAAATGATATCTTACCTTACTAATATTGATGTCAGGAATAAGAACTGCATGTTCTCCTTCTCGTCCAACAGAGCCCCCTAAATATGTAACAATGAATAGAGTCCCAGTCTGGATACCTTTCACACTAGTTTCTCTAACAATAATTCTTAAGGAGGGCGGCCAGGCATTTGCAATTTCTGAAAAAAAGATAGAATCAGTATTTTCGACCAACAAATATAAATGATAGAATTTATTGAGTTTCCAAATTGTCTATTCAAGTTTGAATGACAAAGGCGACATCTCAAACATCTGCATATGGGTATGTCTCCCGGAAGTGATTAAAGAGTTTCATTTTTCTTGGAAAAAATTAACATTTGGCGAGGCATGCTGTAAAAACGTAATCTAACCAGACATTGGTTTTATGTTCATGCCCTGCAAAAAATCAACCCCTTTAAGTCCCTTCCTCAAAAAGCTCGACAGTTTTAAACAAATGAGGTGTATACATTTGGGCAACAAAAATCAAAAGATCTGACACCTACTAGTTTGTGAGATTCCAAAATATTGTTAACCTCAGTACCCAAATTTGTCCAGTTCTGCACATGTCATAATACGAGCCATATGAGAGGCTCCTATAAAGTCACAGAAACCGCTCACTCAAAAAAAAATCGTATTCTCGTCGTGTTCTTAGTATCATGGGTATATTTTGTTGTAAATGCATAGTTATTGCAAATTGGAACTGATCATGACTGACAGAAACAACATTTTTATAACAATATAAAAGATTTGACATCTAGGTCTAAAATCCTGTTTTTGTAAGTTATTTTGTTATGATTTACGCATTCAGAAAAAGTGAGCACATGCAAAAATAAGACAACATTGCAAATGTATATAATAATAAAATTATAGTAAAATTCATATTTCCTGGTATAGGCCAGTAAGATTTTAAATATTCCTGCTCCGCCGAACCAACCCCCAACCAAACCTGTTACACATTTATTATGAAATAGGTACCATATTCTTCAGTTCTTAATGCTGGATTTATATTTTTTGCTTCCTCACTCTGAGGATTATAAGCAACAGGAGTTTTGCTGTATTGCATCGTCACACTCTTGCAATAGTTTTCATAATATTGTCTATATTCTTCTGAATTATAATAATCTAAAAGTTTTGACTTTCTTGTGTCCAATGTTTGTGCCATATCTACATCTTGATTATCTTCACTTGAAATAGATTCTATTTCTTCACTACTGATTTCACCATCTTCCAGTTCCTGGGTAAACAAACAAACGCAGAAAAAATACCATGTAAGAGTTTTTGTTTGATGATTGCAGCAGTGAATTTTAATACCCACCTAGAGCATTTGTTTTAGCTAATGTTAATTGCTGAAAATTTCCAATGAGGTCAGATTCTAGTGAGCACAACTTTACCTGCAAACAAAATCAACACCAGAAAAAAATGTCAAAATTATTGCTGTTAAAAAAAATACGAGAGGAAATATTCATTATTTTCGGAACAAACTGTCCTTAATTTTAAATCTTTTAATACAAATATATAACATTTTCATTTTTTTGACGTCTCTTTGGTCATTCGAGACGGTGGTTCTACTCTCCATTTATAGCTGTCAAAAAATCGTACTTCGAATACATTTTAGCCACCAAGTCATATGTATTAATAATAATAATAATTGAATTTTATAAATCGAATTTTCATAAAATACTATAAAAAAGTGTTCTGCCGTTAAGAAAATATATTCCACTATAGAAGAAAGTTCATGATATATATTTTTTTTTAGTTTTCACATGCTTTTGCAGTACAATTCTTTAAACCTGAAATATGACTACTCCGCCGAAAATCAAATCTGAAAAATTGTTATTGTAACAATGAAATCTATGTATATGAAGTTTTTTGTTTCGTGAAGATTTCAAAGGTTAATTATAGAAAAAAATAAACCAAAACTTTGTATTTTTCCCTTCTCTCAAAAAAAGTTCTTTGTTACACTAAAAAAAAAAAAAAAAAAAAAAAAAAAAAAAANAAAAAAAAAAAATAATGCTGTTTCTTTGTGTTATTATGTCACACCTTTGGTGTTCACTGCAGCATTGTAGGATTTCCCCAATATCAGTCATTATCCAATTACTTTGAATTTTTCAATTTTACCTACATTTCTGGCACTTGATTGCTATGCGCATTTATCTCCATAGCTCCTCATTGTCCTCACGAGTCTGAGTGGGGCCCGAAAACATCCAAACCACAGTGACAAATGTTCGCCCCCCGCCAGGAATTCAAACCCGAGTCTCCCGAGTGCAAAACTAGTGCAGTGACCACTGAACCATGGGAGCTGGTTCTTTGTTACAACCAAATACAGCAAATACCTCTGATCCTCGTTTATTGTGTTTAGATTTTTTTTCACCGCCAGGCTCAATGTCGTCTGGAATGTCAGAATTTGAAGATACGTCAGAGAGCATATCAGTATTCTCAAGTGGAAGTTGATCTAAAACCAGAAATAAAATAGAAAAAATATGATCCATACAAAGATTATATAGATAAACTTTCTTTGTTTCTGCGTTACATTTTGAAAATATTTAAATATTTATTTAACTAATACAGTAATACTATCCCCAATTAACATGGTACATGCTACAGTATTCCTGATTTGATTAAAACTTTTACTAATCGACTGATTTGTCTCTTCATCACATAGCTTGAGTGACTTGTAAACAAACTTTATTTACCTTGACTGTTAGTAGAAGTGGCTTGACGAAAATCAGGACCCATCTCTTTTAGTTGAGGATATCCACTTTGCCTAATATGTTGATTAACTTTAGAGGATACGTCCTTTGTTTCACTTTGTTTAGAAGCTACTTGTTGAGCTTTGGAATGAAAGATGAATTTGTTTTCTTCTTCATTATAATAAAGGTAATTAGACGTTGCACCATCATAGTACAATCCTAATTCCTGAAACGATAGTATGTTAATGTATACACTACACTCACTATACAATACATGGAAGCAGACCACGATTATACTCAAAATTCCTCTTCATATACTCAAAATAGAGGGAGAGAGAGAGAGAGAGAGAGAGAGAGAGAGAAAACGACGATCAAAGATATGATTCTTAGAACTCCAGTTCCACAAACCATATTTTTTCGTGTTAATGTTATATTATTCCTTTAAAATGTCATGAGTAATTTTCACTGATGCTGGATTAACATAGAAACCATGTCCTCACGATGGGCGATTCAGCCAAAGGCCAACAAAATCTTTTCGGTAACCTCATATCAACCTATTTCTAGCATTTTTCTAAAATATAGGTTAGAACTGGGCAGAACCGTTGAGTTTAAGAGGTACACCGCTATTACAACATAGCAAAATCTACATGAAGTTTAGAGATAGTATTTAGGATGTTTGTAGTCATTATGAAATAATTTTTTAGAAAGTTTTTTATGTATCAACTAAAATAATTTGATGAGCCACGAGCGCTTTCGTCAGTTACGACATTCTCAAGAATGACGAAAGCGCTCGTGGCTCATCAAATTATTTGTAGTTGATACATAAAAAAAATTCTAAAAAATCTACATGCCTTGCGTCTGGGCAAACTTATCATTGTTTTTTTAATGTACAGAAAAAGTGAGGCCATTAAAATGTAAAAGTTTGTTATATGTAAGTAGGTCGGTATTGATATGTATTGCACGTAAAATATCTTAGATTTTAACATGTGTTTTCAGAGGTCTTCTTAAATCTTGTACCGACATGACGCCGCGGAATGATTAGGCTGATGTTTGAATTTTTTGGTCTTGTCCGATTTTTATAAATAAAAGCAAAATAGGTTCGTAAATAGCGAAATTTCCATTTCGGCTTCAATGTAGACAATGTCATTGATCTATAATTCGGTATTAGAATTTCAAGTTGGATCCATTAAAACTTACAGAATTATAATAATATCCAGTCTTATAATCATAATATAATCCAGACACAGGTTCATATACAAATCCAGTTTGTTGAACAGCAGTATGCGCAGCTTGCACAATATCATTAATATCGATTGCACCTTTGTTATCATCTGACGGTAAACATGGACTGACCATTTCAGCATCGTTTGTCTGGATACCAACATGTACAACTTCTTTTTTCATCTAAAAAAAAAATCATTTTCAAATTAATGACCAATAGTTGCAGTGATCCTCGGTAAATAATAATTGAAGTGGAAAATATGAATGAGAAAAATATACATGGAAAAAGAACAAGAAAACTGACCAAAGGGGAGGAAATTGGATTACCTAGGATAGTAGAGCAAATTCAATTGCTTGCAGATTATGTTCATAAAGTTTGGCTTCATGTGCCGTAAGTGTCAGTCACGTGCTTTTCAGATGTTTCGCACCTGTACAATTTTTATCATGTCAAACATTTTTATAGCACGTGTATTGACAAGTGTTTTAGCTACACATCAAATAAAAAGCCTAATAAAATGCAAAATAATAATAAAGGAGAATGTATAGTTTACCTGTTTAAACTTTTCATGGTATTTGTATAGTAATTTTCTTTGTCGTTCTAACAATTCTTGAAGCTTGTTAATAAACTCTAGAACTTGAGGATAGTTTTTGAGTTCATTTTCAAAAAGTTCGAGAATGACATCATCTGTTTGGTCTGACTTCTTATTTTCAGGTTTGATCTCGGGAGTATGATGTTCTTCCATTGTAGTAATTTTGTCTTCGTCTCTTGATTTTCAACAGTAGATTGTAGAAGGGTACTATAATTTTCTAAAGTTTTTTTCAAGAGAACTGCATCTTAAAAGAGACTGAATTGGACTGATGCTGATGACATTATTAAATATAAAAGAAGAATACTACAACTCACTATAGTTAAAATGAAACATAATTTAATTTGACAGCTGTTTGATCTTGTCAACCTAGTTCTAATAGATGAGTTATCAAAATTGAAACATATATGACTAACTCTTCCTTCAGGACTAGGCAATGTAAAGGTTTAATGGTAAATCAGCCTGTCTGCCATGGACCATGGACTAAACCTAATCAGCATTTCAGCAATAAGAATATTTTTTAAATATTGGCGCTGAAAATTCTTACAGCTGCAAAGTTAGCCACTCTCTTTTATTATTAATTTGCGCCTGAAACCAGGGAGGAGTAAATGGCGTCCTTTTTATTGGCCGTCAACCGCAGGCCACCGAGTGGGAATGGGGGGGGGGATCCCCCCGGCCCCGATGTTTTTGGATGGGTAAGAATTCCAAAGAAAAAAAAATTTAAAGCTTTTACTACCTCAATTACCTAGTTTATACAGCTTAAAACATGATTGATTTGATTCATTGATCATGATTTGGGGGGTTTAAACCCTGTCCTGGATACGGACCCGATCTCATATTATTAACATAGGTATCTATATATTAAGATATATTCAAAGACCGTTGTACATACGCAATAGGGGCATGGTCGTAAAAACAAAAACGTTTCCTTATCTCTCATTGGCTTAAAATAGGTTAAAAAAAAAAATTGAAAGGGTGCAATATGATCCTCCCCGGTTCCAGAACCAAAAAATGATCGATTATTATCATTATCGTAATGATCAACAAACATGATCATTATCAGTAATAAGAAAAATAATCAAATAATTAATCAGAGTATCAGACTGCAATTATTAAAGATATTTCGGAAGCAAAATGAATCCAGAAATAAAGTCCGTTATTGAACACCTTGTTCAAATAATTGAAGAACACAAGAAAGCGATTGGTACGTAACTTCAAAATATTTTAGGGTAAAAGCTGTTTTTTCTCTCTCAATTTTTTGGCCATGCTTCGCTCACATGAATACTGATCCTTCTATATCATGATTAGGTTACATTCATAGGGCTATATCTCGTTGACAAGAGTACTTAGTTATTTTTATACAGTCATGCCTCTCACAGTATCATTATTCTCACAAGAATTCTGGTTCATGTATAGTATGGTTAGGTTACGATCATACGGTCATGCCTCGTTCACAAGAGCACTGAGGTTAGTTTACGTTCATACGACCTTGTCCGGCTCGGAGCAATACTGATTAATGGATAGAATGTTTACTCTGCACATGGATCAGTATTCTTGTCAGAAGCATGAACGTAATCTAACCTCGGTGTTCTTATGAGGCATGGCTAAAAAAACAACAACAGTTTTTCGATTTAAAATTATCCAGGGAACATTTTAATGAAACCCCATGTTTTCAGCTTGAAAAGTAAAGATTAATTTAAAACACTTTCTAACCGACATCAGAGATACACATGCTGTCATCACCTATCAACATCCTCAGTAGCTCAATCGGTTGAGGCGGTTGATTCGCAACCAGAAGGCTGTTGGTTTGAATCTAACTCCCTCCCAGCCGCTGGACACAATAGATCTAAATAAACGTCGCAGAGACTTGCAACGCTTATCTTTTTGAAACTGTGCAGTCTCAACTCTCATAATTTGAATTGTAAATGACGTTCGCACTGCTTGCTTCGATGATATAATTCTCAGTAAGACCTAATCTGTCGATTCAGCTGAGAGCGTGACGTACGATATCACAAATTAAAGTTTTATTTTGTTTTTCATATTCCAGAAGAAAATGCAAAAGGCGTTACCGATGTTGTGTGCACCATTGAATCACTACACAAAATAATTGACTCTCTTAGTAAGTTTAATTTCTAAACATAATGTCCTAAAAGCATTTTAGAATTTCTTTATGTGTGCCATAGAAATATCAGGAAAAATTATGCCCAAGTGTTTTTTTCTTCCGTATAAAATGTTGCCCCCTCAATCAATACAATAATTTCTAACATCGAAGAAAAAGATCGTCTTTAAACTCAAAATATTTAATTTGAATTACACTGGACTGTACTGCTATTACATTCCGTTTCATTGTTTTCGGTACTTTTTTCAGGATGTACACATACATGCAAGGAATGAATTTTGAAAGATTTTTTTACTTCCAACAAAAACTGAAAAATTTATTGATATTAACAAGTCATTTTAAAGACAGTTTAGACCTTGTAGGCGTCTGATTAATCTTTAATTTCTAAAAATCGGAAAATAATTTGATGATCGTCTTAATCGGCTGTCATTGGGGGATACCAGCTAGTTTCATGTCAGTTATATCATATCAGGGTGTCTACCAGACTGGAAATCCTGGAATTGTCAGGGAATTTAGGAAAAAACGCTAAAAGTCAAGGAATTTTTCAAATTTTTTTTTTTTTATCTCAATGGCCAATTTTATGCGTGAACATCCTTTTCCTGAAAAATTTCGCCTGCGGCGCTTATTATCGTTTTCCTCTAAAATTTTGGTATACATGTTTAGGGTATGAAGAAAATTTGCTGTATAGTTTTTGGGGTCCCTGGGCCCCAATATTGTGTTTTTTGAAGTCAGATGGGGAGACAAAATCTTGAAAAAGTACACTGGAAAATCTGGAAAAGTAAACTGAAAAACCTGGAAAAGTCAGGGAATTTCACTTAGACGATTTGGTAGACACCCTGCATATACTTTACTTATTTTCAGATATTATTTTCAAAAAGATCAGCTACACTTTATCGAAGATTACTTTATTACTCTCAGAGCGACCACTACCTAGTAACAGTGAAATGACTCATCTCTATTCTGACCTCCAGACTGAAGTCTCTCAGTTTGTTTCAATACTGATCAGTTTGTTCTCACTTCATTGTGGAACAATACTAAAGCAAACATATAAACAAATTTGTATGGATACAATAGAGGCGATCAGTGATGTATTGCGCCAAATTATTGACGATGTGTATAGTAAAGAGAAACTTTTGCGTACCAATGGGTGTGTCTGGGAGTGTGGCAACCACTTGCAAGCGCTGCCTAAAGATATTGTGGAGTTTAGTGTGATGAAATGCCAGACAGAATATGATGCACTTGTAGATGCTGAGGAAGAGCTTACGAATGTAAGTAACCAATCGAGAGTTGTTAACGAAAACGATAAATTATGGTAAATTTTAGTTTTGGAGTTTTAGCAAATGGTCAGAAAATGAGGATTGTAGTGTTACGTTACGCGAATAGGATTCGTCGGGATAAAATGAAAAGAGTGTTTAGATTGTTAGAAGAGTATGAAAAGAGTGTTTAGATTGGTAGAAAAGTACGAACAGTCCAGAATAGGTTTAAAAAAATTAATGATGTTCTAAATTTTGCTGAGACATCTCCGTGGCAGAGTACGCATGACACTCGGTTTGCACCAAGGAGGTGCAAGCCGAGTGTCATGCGAAAGTCAATTTTGTGAAAAAGTCCAAGGTGGGATAGTTGAGTTTGTTCTTTTTTGGGGGGTTGGCAAATATCTCGAAAACAATTTTAATTTGATCGATTTTTACAATTATTAGACTTTTTAATAAACGAGAATTAAAGTTTCTACAATCTTAGTTCTACCTATACCTTTTTTGTATCGCTCTCCGCCTCTGGGATTCTGGGATATAGGTATACAAAACACAATTTTTATTTTTACTTGTATCATTAATGTTTTTTAACTTTAATTTCCTGGGCTATACCAATATCTCTGAAAGCTTCAAGTGCGTTCAATTTATCGTTTCAGTCAAATAATCGAGTCTGCTAAAACTCAATCTGACTATATTCCAGGAAATTAAAGAACATGAGGAGAGTGATTTTCATTTAGATGAAACATCCTGGACTGATGAAGACTTGAAACTTCTTCCTTCTGCCACTGGTCTTATAAAAACTTCTTATTTGCTTTCCAAAAAAATTAAAGAAAGTTTAAAAAGAAGTGGTAAGATGGAGGCGACTAACCAAGTTGACGAAATTAATAGTATTAGCGAGATTGTTCAAAGTCTAAGCTCACATGTCGATGATCTGGTCACCAATTTATATGCACCTATTATCAAAAAACAAGTTTTTGCATCTGTAAGTGGTAACAATTTGAGTTCTTTAACATATTACAACCTCTTTGACCGTTACCTGACTTTACCAGTGTGATGCCCAGGCGATGGACTTCACAGACCATTGGTTCTACGTACCAAATCCACTCGGGAATTTCTTTTCGATTAGGGATATCCTACCTCCCGTTCTAACGACAACCCCCCCTGTTTGTTTCGACTATGAAGCGGCTGGTTTCAACTGGAATACTCCAAATACTACTTCTTAGATCTGCCCGAAATGCAAGTCTAGTAAAACGATGTATTTAAATGTAAGCCCTATCAACCTAGGCCATTATATTATATTCTGGAGTGATCCTTTTGAGACGCTGACCCTATTTCATCCGAAAGCAGCGTGAATGTCATCGAAAACGTTAATAACATCAACCAGTGTGATAGATACTAGATATTATATTACACTGGTAAAGACCCAAGTTCGAACCTTGTCGGAATTGATTTTTTTTTAAATGAGCCACCGTCTGTGGCTCGTTGAATATACTAGTTTCCATAAGAGTACTGAAGTTGAGAAAACTTCTTGGGCTTTACTTGGTTGGTCATCGGTGACCACGTTCTAGCCCTCGTGATCCTGGCTATTCCCAGCTCAACTCAGGCTGGGCGAAATCAGTGTGGGTAGATGGAATTTAAGTTTCCAGCCAATGAATGATAAAACCCTCGTATCGAATGATCATTGATGTTAAAGAAAAATAATAAACACTAAGAAGAGGACACTGGAGAAACTAGTTCCTCCGTACCTCTTTGGTGAACGCTTGTCATATGTGGGCGAAGTGAAGTACCTGGGAGTTATTTTAGACACCAAGTTAACATGGAATCCTCATTTGGAAAGGCTGAAGGACAACTGTACTAGGGCATTGATGATAACTAGAAGGACATTTGGAAAGAGTTGAACGGACCGCGGGTCATTTACTACCTGTATCGTGCTGTTATTAAAACCCTTGGTCACCTACAGCTGTGTTGTATGGTGGCCAAAAACTGACTAGAGAGGCCAAAGAGCTACTGGACAAGGTCTAGCGGCCGAGCTGTCTTTATATCACCAGCGCTATGAATGACACACCGATTTTGCCTATGGAGATACTCCTTGGACCTACTTGCGTGGAGACTGAGCATGGGGCAGCTACAACCAATGCTCGTCATTCTCGAAAAAGGCCGATCAAGCTACTTTCCAAGCACAAAAAACCCAGTTGAGGCTTAGGTACAGGGGTTCATATAGGCCTAAAGAGGAATCTAGCTCACGAATATACGTCCCTCTTTGCAAGTATGTCTAATTAGAATATGATTTTTGTGTTTCAGGTCAACTCTCTTGTCAACAATTCTCTTTCACTCATTGAGTCTTTACAATCTTTTCACTTTATTGGAAACGCCGATAAGAAATGGATTGAAATCTTGAGGAACGCTATAGAACATAATCAAACAAATTTATTAAATACTCTCGGTTATACTGAAGCCCTATTTAGCAAATTACAAATTACAGAGATTGGTGGTGATTCCTGATCTTGATTGAAAAAAATATTTAAAATGTTTTTTTTTTAAAAAAAAATCAATATCTGCTCGTTTTAAATTTTTTTTCAAAAAAATAGAACGATTTTTACACCATGTTGATTCGTTTTAAATTTATATTAAAAAAATTATTTAAAGCATTTAATAGCACGGAGGCTCAAATCCATAGATGTTGGCACTTTGATAGTTTGAGCATAACTGCATAACGAATAGAACAGAAAGTGGGTAAACACTTAACCCATGATGCGGAGTGACAGTGAAACTCTAGCGCCATCAAATGGTATGGGAGCAGGTCAGGATTGGGTGCGGCACAGGGCAGGAACAATGTGACAAGTTGTAAAAAAATCAGCAAATCAGCTGATTGATTTATCAATGACCGCGAATTTGATTTTTCCGTTTTAAATAGATATCTACTCATTTTTTTTTTTTAAAAAAAAATCTTCAAATAAAAGTATACCTTTAAATTAAATTCATTTAGACTTTGAACATAAATGAAATTTTCATTAAGATTGTTTTATGTCCCCCTTCGAAAACTTTACCTAGTGTGTACAGTTCTTTATTCTACTACTAAACGCCCTCTAGCGGCTACTCATATGTAACTGCATGAGTTTCCCCACTATCTGTTCTATTCGTTATTATAATTATAATTTTAAAAATAATTATGTGATAAATTGTTATTACTTCAATTAAATGTTATTGTAACTTTGAACATTTAGGTTGATTAGCGATCTGACTCTTTTGTTTGTAGTTGTCCTCTTTGGTCGTAAGCATAAGTTTCATAACAAATTGCGCTTATCTGATGTAAAATTTTACGGGGTTCCATATCAGATCCATTTTCTCAAAAAGTTGCTGGAACGCTCCCGTGCACCCTAAAAGTATAAGTATTTGGTTTGCCGGTAATCACAGCGCACATTGTAATGAACATGATTTAATTTAACCCCTTCAGTAACGACTCGCCAATACCAGAAAAAACCCTGGTAAAAAAAGAACCTGGTTCAATTTAACCCGTTCAATCACGCCTCGTCATTACCAGAAGCCACATTTGAAGAAAATGAACCTGGTTCAATTTCACCCGGTCAAGCAGGACTCGTCATTACCATAAGAAGAGAATGGGCCAGGTTTAATATAAACTGGACTGACCTAATTAAACTATTTTTCATTCTCTACAAATGCTTCATCAGGCACAAGTCCTGCTGCATTGACCTTTTTAAATAAAACAAAGGCTTGATAAAAATCCCATTCTACTTCTTGTAGACATGTTGTAGCATACACTTGGTTCAGATTGGTAATCTGGCAGAAGTGTCTCAATTTCTCAGACGATGTTAAAAGATTGACAGACTTATCATTTTCTAAGCCTCTCTGACCACTTGAACTTTCGAATTCTTCTTTTTTTCTTTTATCCAAAGGCTGACAAGAACTTTGTGCTTCACAATCTATTTCCTCTGATAGATAATTTGCCTTCTTTTGTGATTTTACATTTGACACTTCCTTTGATATTAAATTTGCCGTTTCCTCAGATTCTATGATCACTAAATCGGCTGGCATAGAATTTGCCGTTTCTTCAAATAGGGGCTTGAACTTTTTTTCTGATTCTATATTTGATTTTGAGTTTGCCGTATCTTCTGAATATGGCCTTTTTCCTAATTTTATATTTGACGTTTCTTTAGATAAAAAATTTGTCGTTTTCTCTGATTTTATGTTTTCCGTCACTTCTGATTTTATGTTCGCCGTTTCTTCTAATTTTATATGAGTCTCTTCTTCTGAATTTACAGCGGGTCTATCATGGAATATTTGTATTATCTGCTCTTGTGAAGCACTGGTTATGAATAATTGCTCATTCAAGATGGAAAATGTATCCGAATAGCATGTAACAAAGAATACTCTATTAAACCAGTACAATATATTCGTATCATTTTCCTTAAAGATACCACTTACAGACATTTGAAAAGGGTAATCCAATGAGAAAATAGGACAATCACACATTAAAGAATCTCTATGGTGTGTAGTTGCAGGTAACTTCGAAAGACATTCGATTATTTTAGGCGGACCTTCAAATAACAGAGTTGACGGATTTCTATTACGTGTTCGCAATAGATTTCTACTGAGTTTCAAGTAGGTGCCAATGTTATAATTACGACCAGCAGGACCTGTAAACACGATGGAGATGTAGTAAAAACAGTATATGCACTGAAGCAACCAATAAGTAAGTTGTGACACCCTGACACTTATATTGAGGATGCCATAAACAATGGGACAAGTACAAGTTGTACTATAACGTGTTCAGATATTAGCGTCAAATTTTGCAACAAAATACTTAATTTTCATCAAAAACTTTTTTAATGGAAAGGGGTCCACGTACATGTCCATATTTCAAGCCTTTCTGAGACTATTGAGCGCTGTTACTGACAAATTATTTTTCATTTTCGAAAGTGTGACATGCGGACATTGTAGGCTTAGTAAACTTCCCATTTTACGCTTGGAGTACAGAATCCTAACTAAAAACTCTTGCGGACAATCTAAAGCCCCAAAAAATTAAAGAAAAAGGTAAACGCTAAATATTACCTAACGACAATACGGACGGTGCAAACGTTTTTTTTTTTTTTATTTATTTATTCCATTTATGGAATCTACGTACGTACCTCGAAAATTAACAAATTTTTGAGGGGGAAGGGGATTTTTTGTTCGTGGTCGAATCCAAAGGTTTATTATTGTAAATAATAATCAAAACACTTACTGTCAATAGCACACATTGAAAATTTAGCATTTTTATCATAGTAAGTCATCAAATCTTGACGGCAGGTTGAATCAAAAATGGTAAAATAGTTTTCTACAAAGGCTGTGCATAAATGCCCTGCTTCAACACTGCACATGAAACTACCCCGAGGTGTGGGTATAAAAACGGGTTTAGCATTGTCTACCGGATTTAAATCAATGGTGTCGATCGTCATCAAGCGAGGAAACAGCTCCCTTATTTTTCGAATGTAAGACAAAGGATCCGTGAATTTCTTCATCCATGGATTACCATATAACAGGAGTGTTTGCAAATTATGAAGATCTGAAAGGAGAGAAATCATCCAAATTAAACAGGAGTGTTTGTAAATTATGAACATCTGAAAGAAGAGAAATCATCCAAATTAATCAGGAGTGTTTGTAAATTATGAACATCTGAAAGAAGAGAAATCATCCAAATTAATCAGGAGTGTTTGTAAATTATGAACATCTGAAAGAAGAGAAATCATCCAAATTAATCAGGAGTGTTTGTAAATTATGAACATCTGAAAGAAGAGAAATCATCCAAATTAATCAGGAGTGTTTGTAAATTATGAACATCTGAAAGAAGAGAAATCATCCAAATTAATCAGGAGTGTTTGTAAATTATGAACATCTGAAAGAAGAGAAATCATCCAAATTAATCAGGAGTGTTTGTAAATTATGAACATCTGAAAGAAGAGAAATCATCCAAATTAATCAGGAGTGTTTGTAAATTATGAACATCTGAAAGAAGAGAAATCATCCAAATTAATCAGGAGTGTTTGTAAATTATGAACATCTGAAAGAAGAGAAATCATCCAAATTAATCAGGAGTGTTTGTAAATTATGAACATCTGAAAGAAGAGAAATCATCCAAATTAATCAGGAGTGTTTGTAAATTATGAACATCTGAAAGAAGAGAAATCATCCAAATTAATCAGGAGTGTTTGTAAATTATGAACATCTGAAAGAAGAGAAATCATCCAAATTAATCAGGAGTGTTTGTAAATTATGAACATCTGAAAGAAGAGAAATCATCCAAATTAATCAGGAGTGTTTGTAAATTATGAACATCTGAAAGAAGAGAAATCATCCAAATTAATCAGGAGTGTTTGTAAATTATGAACATCTGAAAGAAGAGAAATCATCCAAATTAATCAGGAGTGTTTGTAAATTATGAACATCTGAAAGAAGAGAAATCATCCAAATTAATCAGGAGTGTTTGTAAATTATGAACATCTGAAAGAAGAGAAATCATCCAAATTAATCAGGAGTGTTTGTAAATTATGAACATCTGAAAGAAGAGAAATCATCCAAATTAATCAGGAGTGTTTGTAAATTATGAACATCTGAAAGAAGAGAAATCATCCAAATTAATCAGGAGTGTTTGTAAATTATGAACATCTGAAAGAAGAGAAATCATCCAAATTAATCAGGAGTGTTTGTAAATTATGAACATCTGAAAGAAGAGAAATCATCCAAATTAATCAGGAGTGTTTGTAAATTATGAACATCTGAAAGAAGAGAAATCATCCAAATTAATCAGGAGTGTTTGTAAATTATGAACATCTGAAAGAAGAGAAATCATCCAAATTAATCAGGAGTGTTTGTAAATTATGAACATCTGAAAGAAGAGAAATCATCCAAATTAATCAGGAGTGTTTGTAAATTATGAACATCTGAAAGAAGAGAAATCATCCAAATTNACACAACCACCTATTCTTCACATTTGGACCAAATTGAACATGTCATTTCATAGTTATCTCAGTATTGCTTCCTCATCATTTCAATTTTGTAAACTAAATTACTGAAAATCATTTAAGGAACTTCACATGGCTTCATTAAGCTACTAGACTCAATCACCTAATCTTCACATTTGGACCAAATTGAACATGTCATTTCATAGTTATCTCAGTATTGCTTCCTCATCATTTCAATTTTGCAAACCAAATTACTGAAAATCATTTAAGGAAATTCACATGGCTTCATTAAGCTACTAGACTCAATCACCTAATCTTCACATTTGGACCAAATTGAACATGTCATTTCATAGTTATCTCAGTATTGCTTCCTCATCATTTCAATTTTGTAAAACGAATTACTGAAAGTAAATAATTTATCGATTATTTGTCCATCTGGACAACTGCCCTGACGATCCCAAAGTACATCGAAATCGGATGAAAGCCATACTGGCCCACTTGGCAGGCGTTGTTATTTTTTTCAACCGATGCATAGTGGGACAGAATCCATATTAAGTAGCAAAAATTGGTTGCAAATCTCCCACGTTAACTTACTGATGCATAATTAATTTTTTAAGAATTCAATCAATAAACTGTCAATGGAGAAAAAAAGTGGACCATTTGATCAAAGAATTGGGAACACTTGACAAAATGTCCGGAATAAAAAAAAAAAAAAAAAACATTTAAATTTTACATTCAAGCTCTGACAAAAATTGAATGTTGATATGATGTTTATTTATTTGCCCGCAAACAAAATTGGCTTGACAGTTCAATTAAATTCCCTCCCCCCTTCATTGCAAAGGGCCTTTTGTAAAGAGCTCAATCCGGACTTGGCGCCTAAAATACAAAAACAATAGGGAAGATCTATGGAGTTACATTCCACAAGACATCGGATAACACTCATGAGTCATACAAGGGCGGCAAACAATTCGAACGCAATAAACTATTGCGAGTGACATCCTTTCAAAATTATCTTTTTATTTTCCAATTTTACAAATTATCAAAATTAATTTCGTCCAGAGTGGTTCAGAGTTTTATCGAATGGCATGATGTTGAGCGAGAAAAAAAATCGATTTTATAGATCACACTTTGGTATTAATTAGTAAGAAATATATCGAGAAAAGGTGACCACGCTATGTAACGACAATTAGGAAAAAAACAAGCGACTAGTCAAAAGTAAGTATGAAGAATTTCATTGAAAATTTATTTAATGAATATTGAAGGAAAAACTCTGCCAATGTGACACATGGGTTTATTATTTTTCTGGCTAAAAAAATACCGCCCAAAACTTGATATTTTACGGTTCAAGGTACGTAAAATCCAAAAAGCGAAGAAAAAAATCGATTCGGCCGCCGCACTGATTTTCTCGTGATAGAATCTAAGACCTACCTTGTAATTTTTTTATTTCCGATTCGCCAACAATGTCATTATTGGACACATCAATAATTTTAAGTCTAGGTGCAATTTTCAAAAATAATGGAATATTTGAGACATCATTGTTACTCAAGTCAAGAATAGTTATGAAAGGTACTTTTTCTCGAATGTGCTCATATACCTGTAAATCAAATAAAATGGAAAGTCAGATTTTAATGTTTAATACAGGATGAGGCGAAAAATTGAATCAAAAGAAAATCGGTGTGCCACTTATGGCGGGATCGGATTTTTTATTCGATTTTTGTATTCTGCGTGCGGTAAATATCGAATTTTCAACTTTTGTCGATTACAAAGATTCATAACTGAAAATAATAAACTATAACGAATTATGCTTGTGTTAACAAGCATAATTCGTTGCCACAGTGATAGAAACAATCAATCTTCAATTTAGAAAAATCCGTCATTCTACGAACCAGGAAAATCTAAAACGCCTACAGTTCCAGCCAAGGGCCATCAAAACCTTAATATTTTAAAATAATTCGTGTGTTAACTAATAATAATTTTATAGAGTTACGGAGCGCTTTAATAGAGGTCAAATTTCCGTAACTCTTAAAGTTATTAGTAGTTGCTACAAAAAACATTTTTGAAATATTATTTCATTATGACTACTTCCTTCCTTCCTCAAATAAAACATTTACCAAAAACACTACATTTGTATTTAAAAAATGTTAGATTATGACAATTCGTATATAAATTCTACGGTACATTATGTGATTTTCTTATCATAACGATGTACTTTTCAGTCTTCTTCGAACCATTATCTTGACAAAACTTACTGAAGATGATTCAAATAAATGGAAAATAGTCTGATATATTGTTGTAGACTTAGAATTCGAGGATTAAGTTATCGTGAATTTAAAACGCGTTAACTAACTTTAAAAATAATTAAAATAAAACTTAATTTATTAAAAAAAAAAATAGAAATTACAATAAATATATATAAAAAAAAAACGTAACGCAAAAAGACAAAAAAAAAAATACTGTTCGCCAACACCGTATTTACACCGTATTTAGAACGCCCGAAAATACACACGAATTAATCGCTCAATTATCAATTCGAAAACACAACGATATCGCTTCCAAAATTAAACTCGCTCCGTTTATCACTAAAATAATACTGACTCTACTCCTAGGNCAGAGAGAAGGAAATTTAAATAGAAATAGCACCCAGAACACAGAAGTAAAGATTTGCAAAAAATAAAGTAAAGTAAAACACAAACACGGAAGAACACATAGTTAGGCCAGATAATAATGATGATTAAATAAATTTATCAATTCGAAGAGTGAGAGAGGAAGATATTGCTATCTCATTAATAATCAAACTGATGAAAACAATATGTTGTCATGGTAACGAATTAATAAATATTTCAAATTGATTGAAAATCAAAAGTTTTAAAACTTTAAATAAAGGTGAAAAAGGACCAAATTAGCACAAAATGATTATAAAAAACACATTAGGATATAAAAATAATGTCCTATGCAAAAAATTAGAATTTTTGATGCACTTTAAACACTAGAAAAAAATTGAAAAAGCACCACGAAAATCAGCGTGACTGAAGTTGAAAAAATTTAAAGAGGCACTCGAAAGTTTTAGGTTTAAACATTAATTTACGACATAGTTTGCAAAAAAGATGTCCAACCTTTTTCCAGTTACGGCCGATTTCCCGTTTTTTTGTAAGGGAAATCATAGAATACTCTTAGCACGGGAGCGGCCATGCCCCCAAGCCTTAGAGGATGTAGCGCAGCATGGGCTAGTTTATATAAAGTAGTGTTCTTGATTACTTACATGTTTAGAAACATTGGTCATTTTCAATGATAGAAAATATTTTTCATTCGAAAAATCTTTATCAGAATGAAAATTAGACAAATCCAACATGTTTTTGGTCGGGTCATATCGCTTATTTAAAACTTTCTCTAGCAAATCAACCTGGGAGTTGCTTAAATTATAATTTGTTGCGGGCGTAGCTTTGACACTCCATGTGATATCTTTATCATAATTAATAAATTTCCCAACTGAAAAAAAAAAAATAATAATAATAAGGGATTTTTTAAAACTCACAGAAAGAAAAATAATCACACACGTCCTATAAACTTTTAAAATAAAAAGTCAAATATCTCGGATCCTGTGTGTTATGCGTTATGCACTAGATTGCACTTCTATAGTTCTATAGATCTCACTCCGTTAAATTGGCAACCATGAGGCTCCGAGTTGGAAATAGGGCACTAGTTAAAAAAAATATTTTTGTTGTTTCCAAATATTCGGATTTGACAATTAAGTAATTTTCCTTCTTGCGTCTGAATACTTTCCTACCAAATTATCATGTTTGGTCAAGGCGGGGCAAACTATCAGGTGTTCTACGTTAATTACTGCCTGATTCGTACATATAAGACAACATGGGGAGTAGTCTTTACAGCTTATTCTTTGGAGTTGCTTGTCCAGAAAATCATGACTCCGTAAAAGTCGTAGACTGGCTACCACCGCTTTTCAGAACAACCCCGGTATTATTTAGTTGTTTCCAGTAGTTCTACCCATTTTCCTCGTTTTAAATCCAAACCTTATAATTTTTGTTATTTAAATTCTTGATCAAGCGTTTGGTGGTGTGGGATGGTATGCTTCTCATAGGCTGGCAAATTCGGACTCAATAAATGTCCATACCAAAATTTCATAAAAAATCAGTTAAGGCATTCAAAAGCTATCGTGGAACGAACTGACAAAAAGACATTTAAAGAAAAATCGTGGAATTAAAACTTGATCTCAATTCGTTTGATAAAAAGAAATAACTTTCATGATATTGTTACGGAGCAAACCGTAACATTATAAACTTATGGTCAAGGGAAGGCTCGAAGCCGACGAAGAGATTAAACTCTGAGGAAGCGTTGAGACCATCTCATACCCAGAAGTGGTCGATTATTAGAATTATTCCTGGGAACAGACCACACCACATCGAAACCGATCCCACGATAGCCTGGGAATCAATGAACCTGGTTATAACAATAGCTTCGCGTGTACTTCGATCAGCAAAAAGATCAATGACTGACCAAACTAGGGGTCTCCTTCAGCAAGACACCAGGAGTAGAATCTACTAAGGTGATAATGGCTACGCCTCGTCTGCGCATTAGACGTGGCGTGAAGATGCCTACCGATCTATTTATTTAATTGATGAAGTTATAATTTACGACGAATACTGACTGACCAGAAGCTCTCGTACCTAAGAGTTCCCCCTCTCCACTTTGATGGACAGTGGTTGATAATCTACTTTGGGTAAGCATCTTCACGCCACGTCTGATAAATTATAACTTCATCAATTAAATAAATAGATCGGTAGGCATCTTCACGCCACGTCTGATGCGCAGACGAGGCGTAGCCATTATCACCTTAGTAGATTCTACTCTTGCTGAAGGAGACCCCTAGTTTGGTCAGTCAGTGGTCTTTTTGCTGATCGAGGTACACGCGAAGCTATTGTTATAACCAGGCTCATCGATTCCCAGGCTATCGTGGGATCGGTTTCGATGTGGTGTGGTCTGTTCCCAGGAATAATTCTAATAATCCACCACATCTGGGTATAAGATGGTCTCAACGCTTCCTCAGAGTTTAACCTCTTCGTCGGCTTCGAGCCTTCTGACCATAAGTTTATAATGTTACGGTTTGCTCCGTAACAATATCGGCAGGAAAATGCCATGGTGGCCTCGCCTCAATTAATCATATAGGATCGAGAGTTGAGAATCATTTTAAGGTCAACTTTTTTTTAATGGAACCATGCATTTTTCATGGCATATTCGAATTCTCCATTAAAATCTACATACAATCCACTATTCAATTAATTGTTTTTTTTGTTTTTTTGAACCCCTATTCGAATTCAAAGATTCCCAACCCTTCGGCAAAACAACCATTTCTTACCTTTATATTCATACAATTTTTTAGCCAAATTGACGTCGCAAATCCAAAAAGACATATCTCTATCACCTTCATTCATATTATAGTATTTAAAGTTCAATGGCCCAATATGAGATTTTAAACAATTCATGGCGAAATCGAAATTATTTTGCGGGTTCTTGACGTTAACTATATACCATCCGGAATTGCTTTCATAAAATGGAGCTCGACCTGCATTTTGGACTTGAAAAAAGACAATGTAATAATCTATAATTATTAAAATGCAAAGCTCAGTTGGTATACTCACTAACTCATAATCAACGTTGGCTAAACCCAGTGGCTTGAACCTTGGCACACATTTTTATTTCAGTGTGTAGTAGGTATGTAAAAAGGAAGGAAAAAAAATCGAAATCTCAACTAGAAGCGAGTTATTGCCAAAAAGACGCTTGATAGCAGTACAATTACATAACCCAAAAGGTCAGGGATTAAAAATGACCGAAAATGTACCGCCCCCCCCCCCTCAAATCTTGTGTCTGAGAGTGGGGATGAAGGTTGGATTTTCCTCTTCGTTACGAATCCATTGCCTTTATCAACTGAGGTAGTGAGGCTAAAGGAGTTTTTTTCTTTTACTATTACTGATGTTAAATCTGACTACTAGTATATGTATGCATAGAAATCTAGTACAGACGCTAACAAAGGTCATTTAAAACCCAAGACCTGCAAACATACTAAATTTCATCAAATTCGGTCGACGCTAAGCGGCCACTTCGGCTGAAGAACGGATTTTTTTTTCTTTCGATTTTTAAATTCTACGTATCAAATTTCGAGCGTTTTTTTTCGTGGTTGATTCTAAAGGTTCATTATTAAAAATAACTAAAAAAAACACAAAACAATTACTTACTTTTGGGTTTCCAGTTTTTAAAATTGACTCTGTAACCAAAGAGAGACAGAATGGTTAGAACAGTTGATTTTCATAGGAACACCGCAGAAAAAAACTCTGCCTAGATGGCATATGAGTTGATTATTTTACTGATGTTGACTCCGGTTATTATAGTTAATACGTTTCTGTATTCGAAATAATAATCACGTTTTTTTTTCAGTAAGTCTAAGTATGTTAGTGAGAGAAACCATCTCGATACACCTCAAACGCGAATTATATTTTATAGTAAATTTAATTGAAATCGGTCAATGCAAAGTGGATAAAACTGCACTTACGACGTACAAATGGATTCTATTATTCCAATAAATATGCTAAGTCATGAATCTATTAATATAATTTTTCGAATTGTCTACTTAGTCCGGTTGTTCTTGGAGGACAATTGAGAAGCTATGGATGTTGATTTTGTGGCAGCCCTCGTCATCATTGATATTGAGATCAATGATGAAAGATCAAGGAACAACCTTCGCGGGGCGCAATCATAAATTCAGGATAACTTTACTAGAAGTACTATGGTTAGTATTGAATACAGCACAGAGCATGCTCCAATGAGTGATGCTGTCCAGTTTTTATAAGGGACACTCGATGATTACAACATAGAGGTTGTGATCTTGTTTATACCCACAAATTGAACAAAACCGGGCAGGGCCTGGGAGCAGTGTGCCCGAAAATGGCTGCTTCGGAGATTCAAATTTGGTTTAAGATGAGTAATGCTGGAGAGGTGTATGAATTACACTTTCTGAGTGTGATGATTTTAATCTTGTTCAGATTCTCCTGGTAAGATTGCAATGCCGTGTTCTCTGTTTTCATTTATTATTATCTGGTATCCTTTTTATTACATTATTTATTTATCTTGTATATCCACAATCCAAGATTTGTATCCTCAGGATTGTAGTCAGAGTCTTGAATTAACTTAATATTTTTTTTAATGTATGCGCCGTTCCCATCAACACTATTTCCTATACTTCTGACTTATGGAAATTACCAGGAATTTTCTTCAATTTCGTACTTTAGGGCCGGCCATACACGCACCGATTAGTCTGTGCAGACTTATCTGCACAGATCTCAGATCTGTCTCACCTCCATACACGTCACCGATATATCTGTGCAGACTTTGTGTGACAATGGAGAACGACGTTGCTCTTGCTATTTTTTTCGTAATTTTATCGAAACAAAATAAAAGGAAAAAACGCAAGGAATGGAGTAAACAATGTTTACAAAAAAGAAATCGACATTCTTTATATAATTTATTTTCTTTGATATAATTATAATTTATTCTTTNAAAAAAGATTATAATTTTAATTGTCTTGGCCCGGACTCGAACCCCGACCATCTGATTTATAGTCACCTCATTTAACAATTTCAGTAACCAAGTACGAATCAGAAGGTCGGGGATAGTCACCTCATTTAACAATTTCAGTGACCAAGTACGAATCAGAAGGTCGGGGTTCAAGTCCAGGCCAAGATATCAAACGCTGCCAATGTGACACATGGGTTTATTATTTTACTGGCTAAAAAAATTGGGGTGCAATTAGACCCTAAATTTTACATAACTACATACCAAACAAGGGCGTAGCCAGCATCTGGCCTAGGGAGGGGGGCAGCTGAGATCTTCATGTCGGGAGGGGAGGTCGATAAAGTAAATCGGTACTTATTTAATAATAAACCCCCA
>CM022877.1:10093224-10164877 GCA_012654025.1 Pachypsylla venusta | reverse complement strand
GGAGTGGAAATAATTCCGACACTGGACGAAAAAAAAAATTATACAAACCTTGATATCGTGAAATTTTGTCCAAATATTCGTCCTTAGTTTGATATGTCGATTATTCTTCATCTTTGGAGTGGAAATAATTCCGACACTGGACGAAAAAAAAAATTATACAAACCTTGATATCGTGAAATTTTGTCCGAGTATTCGTCCTTAGTTTGATATGTCGATTATTCATCTTTGGAGTGGAAATAATTCCGACACTGGACGAAAAAAAAAAAATATACAAACCTTGATATCGTGAAATTTTGTCCGAATATTCGTCCTTAGTTTGATATGTCGATTATTATTCATCTTTGGAGTGGAAAAAATTTCCGACTCTGGACGGAAAAAACAATACAAACCTTGATAGCGTGCCATTTTGTCAACAGTTTCTGAGATAGTTTACGTAAATTATTTGAACCACCCTGTAATTATATTATACTGAAGGCGTAATTTCTTCCAATCCACTTATGACTTGCTAACTTTCCATGAGGAAAAGTAAATCATACTTGAGATTGTAAGAAGTTACTCGAGAGTGACATTCTTACGGGCCGAGTCCACCTGAGCTGATGGTGTAAAATAACACGGAAAGCAACTCTGTAGTGTCATTATGTTCGTAACTCTATTGTTGCTGACGTAATTATATTACAGTGATTGTCATGGTTCTGGGGGCCCATGTCAATTATCAGCCTCCAAGAACAGATGTACGCTGGCAATTATTAAAAACTTTAGCAGTAGACTACAACTTATCTGGAGTTGCTGTCTCATACATCTTTTTTTTGTTTTGTAAATTTGGCTTAACGTCTCTTCAACATCTATTGGTAATTCAAGACTGGAGTTTTAACCCTCCATTCGCTGGAAACTTGCAAACCAGCTACCCACATTGACCTCACCCAGCCTGGGTTGGGCCGGAAAAAAGCCAGCATCGCGAGGGCGCGAACCCACGTGGACATCCACATGGTACAAAATCGCTGAACGTTGCTTAACTTCAGTGATGTAACGGGGACTGGTGTATTCAACGTGCATAGACGCACATCTAACTAGTTAATCAATTAGTGTGGCCAATACAATTTTATGATTTTTTTGTTCGGCAGGAAAAGAACGTGGTGTGAATAGCGATGAAGTTCGTGTCATGACAAAAATCTTTGGTACCCTTAAAGTTTCACCCGAGAAATGCGTCGACATTTTGAACGCGGTAGATTGGAACATCCATCGCGCTATCAAATTGACTCGACTTGAAATGTTGCTTGAAGATAACAGATGTAATATCACCGATAGAAAAGTTCAAGTTACCGCTCTGGAGACAGCTACCTGGGATGTTGTTAAAGCTGCCACTATGCTCATATCTAACTAACTTGTGTCATCTCATCTGTTGGAAGAACGATCTGAGGTATGATGTTTTTTGTTTTATTTTCTTAAGGAATATCTTCTTGACGTGGTTTGGGGGCCCAGTCTAATTTTATTAGCCTCCAATTATTGGATGTATGATAGAATTGATTGATGGCTAGGATAGCTGAAGCTACTTTGCCTTAGGTATTCAATTGTGTTTTAAAAAATAATTTACAACGATTAGATCGCAAATTATTAAAATGTGTTTTTAATTATTAAAAGAAATGAAATGATGAAAAACACTTGACATTATGTTCTACAATTTTATAAAGAAAATCATTTAAATGGTAGAACATTAAGTCAAGATTTGTTGGTAGATCTCCCGCTCTAGTGGGTATCAAAATGTTCGACTTATTGCTTGTGATGTCGGGGTGTACTCAGCCTTGTGAGAAATTTTGAGCAGTTCTACTTGTTGCGGCTTCACCAGAGTAAAAAAATGGCTGGGTAGAATATTGAAGAGATTTATAGTACTTAGTAATGCCCACAAAAATTGTGAAGTTGGGCCTTATTACTAAGAAACTACATTTACTAGTCAAGTATTTTTCATCATTTCATTTGTTGTACAGGGAGACCCAAAACACACGACCAATTCGATTAAAGGTGCTCTCGGAAGTTCTGCATTACCCGGCCCAACATGTCACTAGAGAGATTTCATTTTTTATTGATGTCTTCAATTCGGCAATTTTTCGGGGCCTAGCTTTGTAGTCACAAGCTGAGAGATCGGGAGAGTGTGGGGACCATCGAATATCTCCGAAGCGAGAAATTACTTTCCCAGTGAACATTCACTACTCCTGTACTGTAATCTTGATAAAACGCTTCGGTGAGACATGATTACTAAACTTCCAAGTGTCAACTACTCAATAATCAAGGTGATGGCCTTGAAAGAGTGCGTAGCGCACTGTATCGCCCATTTAAAAAATGGCCGTTTGTTTTGGGCCTCTCTGTATTTGTTAGTTGTAACAAGTGTTGAAAGGTTTCCTTTCTCTTAAATGTGTGATGTGCATGGCCATCAGCATAAAGTTTCTGCTCTGCTATAGAAAAATAAAGAGTTGTTTAATTTTCTTCTAAAGCGGCCTTGATTTTTAAACAATATCCGAAAGATAAAATCCTCCTCATTCGTTTCATTTTTCCACCGCGACAAATTAAGTCCAGTTTCAAGGGGGCACGTTGATTACCTCGCTCCAGGTCGTCCCGATTCAAAGAATTTGTTACAGCCGTGTAGGTTCAATTTGTAAGGAAAACTATTGAAACTTCACAACATTGCGATGTAAACATGATCGACATTGTGACCCCACATGGTCAATAATTAAATAGATTCCCGTGTATACAATACACAACAATGCCACATTTGCTACCTGACTATTGATTTGTTGGTGTCCAGTGTGAGTGTGATTTAGAATATCTCAGCATGATGAACTGCTAGTTGAAAACTAGTGCGGGAAACACGATGGGGTATTATTGTCTGATACTGGTCGATCAAGACCATTGAAATAATAAAATAAACCCACATGTAATGTAATACTTCTACCAATTTACATTGATATTTTAATGTTATATTTGTTTAGAGAAATATTATTGAAGTTTTGTAATTGACGGAATGAAGTGAGGTTCAGTTTTAACATCACCATTTTTATTTTGTTTATCTATTTGTTTTTTTGTACCACGGTAACTCTCAAACACCTTATCTGATTTTGATGAAATTTGGTATGGGCATTCATTATATTCATAGAAATAGTTGAAGATGCCCATGTTAAGTTATTTTAACTATTTATCGGTAACCATTCGGAAAAAGGGTTTGAGCATCCAAAATTTTGGTCACCAGTTGAATAGAAATGCTTCTGATCAAGGTATTCTTTATTCAGTTCATCCTTCGCACAAATATATGTGATGGTCTTATTATAATGGTAAAAAAATGGAATTTTAACCGAAACTCTGCCCTCTGTGGTAAACCTCTCTCCTTTGTGGAAAATGTTCTCCATTTGTGAGCTAAATCCCTCTTTGGGGCTATAAAAATCCCTGCATTTAAGTCTCAACTGGGATTTTTGTGTTTGGAAAGTAGCTTGTATGCGTACTTAGATAAGCCCAAAGATCTCGGAATGCTTGATCAGCTTTTTGGCTAGGTATTTTATGTGGATGTCAAGCCTGGGATGAAGTTGCAATAAAAAATGACGTGAGTAGTAGTTTTCTCATCTACCCCGCAGAGTCGTACACAATAATCCGACACTGATTTGAATTTTCCATTGCGAGAAGTAACTAGCGCGTCTTTGTTTACAGGCATCAAACTGCGAAGTTAGCATTATGTAATCTGAGACTTGACCACTCCTCCTGTCAAGTTGGCTATGATCAGTTCCATTGCCCTACTGTTTTTGTTTATCATATTTAAGAATTTGTTTACATATTAGATCATTTCAATTCTAGATTATCTCTCTAACTCATCATATCAGTCGAATTTTACATCGGTTTTATACGGGGTGTCCAATTTAATCTTGGCAATACTTTCGGGTCTGATTCTGTATGCTAATAGCTACTAAAAATGCTCCCATCAACTTTTAAACAAAAGTTCTGTTTTGGAGTTATTCGGGTTTCTGAAGAAAATAGTATTCAAGAGAGATATGGGCATTTTTGTGGAGTAACTAGTACACGTGTAAAAAAGAAAAGAAAATCTGATTAACTCAAAAACAAAGCTTTGAAAGATAATATTGATGGGAGTTTCTTTGAGGGATAAAGTCTCAACTGGGTGTTTTGTGTCCCTTAACGATTCTCAACGTTACTTAGACACCTCTATAGGGTGAGCCATAATGAATAACCCTGTTTGTCTTCTCTTTCAGTTTTATAGGTGACAATGAATATCATTCTTAGGTTGTATTTTTTTTAGGTTGATTCTTAATTGATAATTGTGATCTCAACACTCATAGAATTTGTAACTACACTCGGGAACGGGGAATAAAGCAAATACTCGTTCACGGTGATTTTTTAGAAATAATCAACTCCATCGCGGGACGAGTTCAGGAGAACATCCCGTGCAACACAACGTTGCACGGGATTGGCAATAGCTGTTGTTATATTTCCATTTTAACTACGTATCACGTTGCACCAAAAATTCTTATTACGGCATTTTTATCGTCATTTGTCTATGAAAAACACGTTGAGTCAAAGTTACTGAAAAAATAATGTCAAAAATATGTGACAATTATTCCTCGTTCCCGAGGAGTGTAGTATTCTATGTTTTGTCTATGCAAATGAGTGTTGAGACACATCGAACAATTCAGACATAGAATGATAATAATTATTGTCACCTATGAAAATGGAAGAGGAAAAAAACATTAAATTGAATTCAAAAACCAAAAATGAACTCCTGTATGAATTCGATTTTTGCAATCCAATATTGCAGATTTAATCTTTTTACCTTAGAAGTAGCAGATTTTAGCACATTATTTAAATACATAATTATTAATTTTGGTTAGTACGCAAATCAAAAAATAAAATCGCCTACTCTGATTTATTTCGCCTTATATTTCCAAGATGTTTTTTTCTCCTTGTATTCTTGTAGTGCCCCTCGTTATCACTGACTCTTCCTATTCAGAACATCGGTTGTTGTTGTTGTGGGGATACATATCAATACACACAAGTATGAGATGTGGACTCAGGTCTGATTAGTTTGAAGCTAGATGAAGGACATAAATTTCTAATCAAATTAAAGAATTTTCTATAGAAAATCTGCACAACAACTAATGTTCGGAATCCTCCCTGTTTTAAATTAGTAAGTTATCCTTCACATTGTATAGACCAAGATCAGGGGCCAAAAATGTGCTCTCATTTGACTCCATTTTGGGCTTTGTGTTCCGGAGTAAAGACAATAACCTAGATAATGTAGACGGGTGTTTTATTGATTCTAATTTTTGGTATGTATCTAGACACTTTCCGTGAATCACACATATAGAGGAGTCCGTACTAAAATTTTAGCTTCTAGGACCATTTAGACCAAATGGAGCTACATACCAAATAACATTAAATTGGTTAACGGTTAATGGCAATAGTGCCACTTACTACGCCGAACGAATTTCTTCATTCACTTTCTTAATTCTTAAAAGTACACTAGAAAGTCAAATATCACAAAATTGATTTTTTTTAACGATTCCGACGGCATTCATGAACAGACCAACGGGAACCACATTATATTATGTGCTAGGTTGATAGTGTTTGCATTCATATAAATGTTTTTGTTGTCATTTCGATTAATTGTCTAAGTAATGAGTCGATGTGTTTGGCCCGTGATGTTAGTTTAGTAGTATTACTATGCAAATATTTAAGTTTTTACAAAGCAGCATTTACTCTACTCAATATGACTGATTTAGAACAAATTTTGATATTTATTTTTTCTTATTATTTTTATCTATTGTGTGTGCCTTTTGTTTATTTATATGCATTTTGCTATCATGTAATTTATTATGCTCATCTACTGTAAAATGGGGCAAATAGTTGTTTTATTTAGGATTAGAAAAATTGTAGAAATAGGAAGTTTGATGATATGACATTACCGAAAACGTTTTGATGGCCGTTGGCTGGAACTGGTCATTCTGGTACGTAGAAGAGGCCATCTTGAGAACTGGGGCAAATAGTAACCTGGGCGTTCCGAAAATAATCCTACCTATTATCCCTTAGTGTCAGTATTATTTTATTGCCATGTTTCTGTACCCTGTCACCATAAATCACTGTAACAAACGGCCTCTTCTAATTTCAAATTGTGAGATTAAAATAAAGTCTCCACAAACTAGACTTAAATGAATAAGTTTGTGAGGACTTTGAGGCTGACTTGTTAGGTTTTAACTTCCCACTGTTTTATTAAACTTTGTAATATTTTGATTATCACCTAAGTTTTTTGTGGTTTTATTTATTATTTGTCGCGGTTCAGACCATACGCTAAGAAGTATGATTTTTTCCTCATTAATTGCAGTATTTGACCACATAAATATAGGACTCTTAAGGCTTAACCTCGTCTAGTGGTAACCTGCCACTAAAGAGTCTATTTTTAAGACCTTACTAATAAAAAATTTGTGAAAATTTCAACCGGCTACCTACTACTGTTTCTGAGATAGAGTCCTGACAAACTGATATCAAGGCTTAGCAATAGGGTTTCCCCCTTTATTTACTCTTGTACTACGGAACCCTAAAACTTTTGAATTAAAATCAAAACTAGAATGCATCGCATTCTTGTCACCCTATAGGTTCTACTAGCCCCATTTTACAGTTTTATTTTCGAAATAATCCTGCACTCTTGTCGTTCTTGCCATATAATATAATTTACTGGCCGATCTTTACTTAAATTTGTTTTTGTTGAATAAAAACATTGAACTAAAGTTGACATTTCAAACAATATTTGAGAGCGAAGGTCAACTGCAAAGTTTCATTATTATTCTGATGTGGATCCCAAAGGGTCATTATTGAAAGTAATACACCAAGGTTGAACTTCGGAACTTTCTGGCAAGAGCCTTTATTTTTCCTTATGCTGACGTCACATTGGTCGCAAATATTCATTAATCCGAAGATATTAGTCGTTATGATATCAAGAAGACTGGGTATCTGGCAAGAGCATTTATTTAGCCTTATGCTGACGTCACATTGGCCGCAAATATTCATTAATCCGACGATATCAGTCGTTATGATATCAAGAAGACTGGGTATCTGGCAAGAGAATTTATTTAGCCTTATGCTGACGTCACATTGGCCGCAAATATTCATTAATCCGACGATATTAGTCGTTATGATATCAAGAAGACTGGGTATGATCTTCCTCCGGCCACCATAAATTCGTCAAGTTCCTCGCAGGACACTACAAGTAACTTCTGTAATTATTTTCATGAGAATAATTTTTCTAAGAAGTCTGAAAAATAACTTCGTATAAATAATTGTTATATTTGTAAATATAAGCACCGGATCTCTTGTGACGTCAACAATTTATGTGCCAGAAATTTCCTTGTCTGTTCTTAGTATATATTTGTAAATATAAGCACCGGATCTCTTGTGACGTCAACAATTTATGTGCCAGAAATTTCCTTGTCTGTTCTTAGTATCACGATTCGCCGCAAATATCGTCGTCGCAAGCTAAAGTGTCCAAACCTTTGTTTACAGTTGCGCTTTTCTTTGGTTGGCTTATTTTTTTGACATTCATTACGTACATAGCTGATTTTTTTGGGTCCTACTGGGACACCGAGGGACTCATTTATCGGATGGGGTTTACAGTTCACAGAACTACTAGTTAGTAATAGGGTTTCCGTTTTTACTGTTCTAGTACGGAACATTAAAATTCTTTTATTAATTGAACTTGCTTCAGTATTTAGATCTGCAACACTAGCGTGTATTTGGTTGTGAGGAAAATGAATTTTGAAAGAAAAAGCTTTGTCAATTTTATTGTTTATGTCGCTCAAGTGTTTATCTTATAAGAGCCCTTTCAGACGAGTCGCTTTTGCCGCTACAAAAAAAAAAAATAGTTTATACAGGGTATTTTAGCTTAATGTTAACAACGGAATATAATAAACTAATAATTGACAAGTAAATTAAATTACAAGAAGTTTTATTTCATACATTCGTTTTAAAGCGATTTTTTTTTTCAAAATTAAAAAAAAAAAGAAAAATGGAAAACCTAACGTAGGTAACAATCTAGCCAACACAGCTAATAAGTTACATTTTTCACAAAATTAAATAATTGTTTAAAAAAACAAAAAACTAGGTATCAAATATTGTGTACATTTCACAATAATTGTCTGCACCATACTATTCCCATTTGACCAATCCGAGATTTTTTTTTTGTCAAAAGAAAAAGACCTCAAGACCCGCGTCTTGTCGCAATGAACTAACAACTCAGCGTATCCGCATGTATTTAAATACAAAAGTAACTACTATGGAAAGTTCCGGCAAAAGTCGCTACGTCTGAAAGGGCCCTAATATTGTTTTTTTATTATGTTTCATAAGGTTTATTTAAATGTAAATGCATGGTGCGGTATGGCGCGCAGGAGGGGAGGTCTCAACCAGTGTATCTTTCTGAGCGCACGGCAGTGCGCCAGGCCAAGTTCCGGAAAGCACCAGTGTATCTTTACACGAAGCAATTCACCAGGTTTTTCACACCGTCAGATATCCGGTTCTACAGGGGATAGGCCATTTAAATTTTGAACATACATTCCGTAGTATAGTACAATACTATAGGATAAACTTCAAAACTTAATGTTAACCCGGGTAGGAGATAGGTAATCTAAAAGTTTGCACTTTTGGATACTCACTGACTGACTGATTGACTCGCTCATCATCAAAAGTTTCAGGCACTTCCCGTATACCTAGAGCGCTGAAATTTTGCATGAAGTTAGCAATTGACATCCACGTAAAGGGAAAAATCCGAAAAATGGAACTTTTTAACTGTAAGTGCTCCAAAACGGTTTCGCTTTAGGGGAGACAGTACAACGTATTTTAATAGTTTTAACTGATAAAACACTGAAATCTCGCATAAAGTTAGATATTTACATGCAATATAGCAGAAAATAATTTATATTTGAACTCTTTCACTCCAAGTGCTACAAAACGGTTCCGCTTTAGGGAAGGAGATGGTCGAAAACTAATTTACTGGTAGGACGCTGAAATCTTGCATGTAGGAAAATATTTCCATATAATTAAATGGAAAAATAAATATATTCACTCCTTTACTACCAGTGCTCCAAAACGGTTCGGCTTCAGGGAAGAAAATGCACGAAATCTAGTTTCAACTGCTAAGACTCTGAAATCTTACATGAAGTTAGAGAGACCTAAATTCAATTAAACCCGCTAATGTCAAAATTGAAACTCGTCAATTCTAAGTGCTTTAACTTCAGGCAAGAAGATACGATATAAATATTGCCGTTCTTATTTGAGTTGTAGTGTATATTACTTTATCAATACTTTGGTGTTAGACATTTGGGTCCGGTTTACACAGAAATTTCCTGGTTTTCCGATATGTTGTGTAATCGAAAAGAAGAAGAAGAAATAAAGGAAAAACGGCCAAATAATCAGTTACATATAGTAATCTTTACAAAAAGTATTGATATCTCACAAAAAAACCATCATTGAAAAAAGGCCAAGTTCCGTCCACTTTCCCAAAAAATTCCGCCTATGAAAGTAGTGATATCTATTATTGGGGCCAAGTTTATTGTTGCTGCTGTATATCCCGCACTTAAATTTATTATTCTTCTGTCTCAATTCTCTTAAAGTAATACCGACTTTACACTTGGCCAGTTTTAAAAAGGTAGTATTTTACGAATCTAAAGTTTTAAAAAGGTAGTATTTTACGAATCCCCTAAGAAAAACTGACCAAGTGTAAAGTCGGTATTACTTTAAGAGAATTGAGATAGAAGAACGTGCAGTAATAAATTTAAGTGCGGGATATACAGCAGCAACAATAAACTTGGCCCCAATAATAGATATCACTACTTTCATAGGCGGAATTTTTTGGGAAAGTGGACGGAACTTGGCCTTTTTTCAATGATAATTTTTTGTGAGATATCGTATTTAAGAGATGTTGTTCCTCTTAAAATTAACTGTTCTCCAATTATTATTCCATGTTTAGAATAATGTTAGAAATAGATTGATATGAGGTAACCGAAAAGGTTTTGGTGGCCCTTGGCTGGAACTGTGTTGGTCACCGTCCTGGTGCCTAGAATTGGCCGTCGTGAAGACTGTAATTCGATTATATTGATTCTGAAATAAGAATATAAATTTTCTTCTTTTGTACATGTCTGTAATGTCTGTTAAGCCCGCCTTGTCGTACCCTGCACGTCTTATGTAGCACATTTTTATAGAACTGAGATTCCAAAATAATCGAAAGTATCCCTTTTTGTTGTAGTTGTACTAGCGGTGTTCCTCTTAAAATCAACTTTTCCTCCATTTCTAGATTCAGGTTTGAAAAATTGTAGAAATAGATTGTTATGAGGTTACCGAAAAGTTTTTGATGGTCCTTGGCTGGGACTGTGATGGTGTTCGTTCCAGGTCGTCCTGGTACGTAGAAAGTATCCCTTGACGGTGGGCTTTATAGAGACAAGTCCACAATTGGACGGGCACATATTTATAGAAAAATGTCTACCGTTATACCAAAAATGCCAGGTAACAAGTTCTGCGCCTGACGTCGTATGTGCAGCTCAATACTAATTTCATATGCATCTCCATCCTAAATTCTTACTTTAGTAAGCAACGAAATCCTTAGGTAAACATAAAACGCGACACAAATAACGTCATCATTTTCAACGCAAAATTATACCTTAATTACCTTATTGCCAACTTCTGGTTCAATTCACGGGAGTTAAGACAAAAGCGCAATGCGTTTCACAATACATGGGCAGGAAGAGGGTCAACGTTGTTGCTATTACTTTTTCAATACATGGTAGAACGTATTGCTATCATCATATGTACAAACTTTTTTTTGACAACTGTGCTGTCTCAACTCTCGTGAATTAAATTAATCTTAGCTTGTAAAATAGACCATGTTTTCACAAATCCATTAAGAGTATTCTTTCGATATATTTGAATCTCAATATTTTCTAAAGGTCTGAATGTACACGTAAAATATCAACTTTCAATAGACTCCATTACATAAATATTTTAGAAATAGTTGCAAAAAATTACGAAAAAAGAAGCTTTTTGGGGCATGTCCCCGAGTTAGGAAGCGTTAAGTGCAACCTTTAAAAAAGGGTTAGGTAGTAAATCAATCCTTCAGTGTTAACGTTTTCGAAGGCAAAGACGCTATTTTAGACCTAAAACGGCCACTGTCCCAGTATCACTTTGTAAAGGATCACTTTAGAATGTTATATTATATTCGGGGTTGTTAGGGTTCTATTTGGTCCACATTTTGGGCACTTGTTTGATTGATCATATTTTTACTTACTAAAGATATGATTCAATGCCAGGTCTGAGTAGCGGAATTTGTAACCTAGTATAAATCAGACGCTCCATAGTCGAAAGAAACTGGGGATTCTTGTCTTTGAAGTAAATCAAAATTGTACTGGATACGCTTGAGTGGGTATTGGAAGATTGTAGATATTTTATGTGTACAGTACGGGCCTTTACGTTGAACCCTCTTCGTTCCTAATCAAATTTTATTATTATATTACTAATAATTTATTATTTTAAGAGAATTTTATATTTCATTATACACTATTTCATAAACATACTATTGTTGTTTGAAATTTATATCAAAATTGTTTTATTACTTCTTATTTTTTAATTAAACGAATGAGGTGTATTTGAATACAGCTGTTCTATTGAAGAAATTTATTTTAGTGCTCTTCTGTATGGTGGGGACACTTAGTCCGAGAATTTTATGTTAAACAGTCTGGTGTCAACATCACATGACTTTCGCCATCTATAAAAAAGTAGAAAGTATTGTAATAGGCTGAAATATTCGATGTCGAGATTACAATGCCAAAACAAATTTAGAGATTCCCAGAGCCCAAGTTTTGCTGAAAATAAATTTTGAGTACAAATCTCAAATACATCTCAAAATACTTTCATTTTCTTTTGCTTTTCAGATTTATAAAACAAAAGGTTATATTTAAGAGTTTAATGTTAATCCCCCTGGGACTCCCCTTGAATGTGCCCAAATTTTGATAAACACTGGAAAAAATATTCCTTCTTTTTTAAATAAAAAAACACGTGTTTCAGTATTATTCGAAATTCAAAACTGTTCTCAAGATATTGAGCTGTTCTTCTTTTTTTTAGACACTGTATAAGAAATTAGAACTCTATATGTGATTGAGAGTAACGCAAGGTTTGTGCAAGAACTTGGGCTCTTAGGTGCATAGAACAACTCTGTATAAGAATTTAGAACTCTTTATATGTGATAGGGTGTAACGCAAGGTTTGAGCAAGAACTTGTGCTCTTAAGTACAAGAACAACTGGCATTGATGATTCTTGTCTAGAAAGAGAATAGCAGGTGCTAGGGACTTAAAATTTTCAAGTATCTAACAGACTTACAAACGGAACAATGGCTGAAATTCGAAATTTGGGCTCTGGAGACCACAAAACGTATTTTGTCATTGAAAACTCGACAGCGAAGATTTCAGTCCATTAAAATAGTTTTTTTAGAGATAAGGAAAGTCGTGTGATGTTCTATTTTCTTGGCTGGATATTTTTCTGAGAAGAATGATATAAACGATTTCTTTTTATTATTCACAATACTGATTATCTTCTGATATAATGTTTGCGATAACATAATTCTATTAACACACTGATAACATAACATAGTAGGTAGATAACAGTAATGCTAAAGTCCATGGTCTGGTTATCATTACTATTCAGTGATGTAACCACTGCAAGGATGGAAATGAAGATTGTCAGGGGCACCCAAAAAATATCTTTTGAAATACTAAGGAATAAAGTGAATTTATTTAAATATTCATATCACAGTAACTTACCTATATTTATAAAACGCAAAGCACAGTTGGTAGTTACAATGGCTAAACCTAGAAACATGAAATTTGGAAGTTTATAATTCAGTCTGTTTCTCCCCTTTGGAAATATCAGAAAATTCATCATGGCTGGGATACAAATGATGCGATGGATTTGATATTTTAGCTGGAGTTTTAGAAGTTATACTTCTTTATAGGGATGGGCTAGTCATCCACTAGTCGACTCATGTGTCGACTCAATACTTGATTCACTCACGAGTCGAACATCTTTTTGAAATGAGTCGACTCTTCAAAGCTTTTTTGTTGTTGACTGATAAAGGTTATAAAAGGAGAAATATTTTTCCGGGTGTTTGTTGTTTACTGAAGGAAAATATTCTATTATTATGGTGACGATTGATTGTGATGTCTTTTTAATGTATTCGCCGAAGTTGGGGACGTTTATTTGATGGGAGTTAAATTTATAAAAATGATGGGAGTTAAATTTATAAAAATGATGGGAGTTAAATTTATAAAAATGATGGGAGTTAAATTTATATATTGTATTTTCTCATTCAATATCCATATATCATTGTGGCTCAGTGGCAAGGCCTCGATTTCATAGTTGGTTTGGTAGGTTCTGAGTTCACTCCCGGTTGGGGGGGGGGGCATTCTCGGTCCTTTTATATCTCATTCCGTTTTGGATGTGTTTTTCCAACTAAAACCGTCGCTTTTGACGATAACTCACATTTCGTTCAACTTATTATTTTTTTTAGTTTTAATTATTTATTGTATTTAAAATAAATTAAAATAAAATAATAATGAAACCTGTGGACCACGTTTAACCCATTATGCCTTCCTTTCTTTTCTCCCAATACCATTTCATTCTTTCACTGTTGTTGACCTTTCTACTACTCCTAATATACTTCTTTTGAGCTTTTCTGGTTTCTGGAACTATTCGATTATATCTATTTTATCCCCGTAAGTATATCTATCTCTCCGATCGCCTCCAAGTCTTCCCTCATTTCATTCATTCAGTTTGTTGTTGTGTTGCATTTCTTGATGTCTTCCCACATTCTTTTTGTCTGCTAATTTTCGTCCATTCTCTGAATATACCCAGTAAATTTTAGTCTTCTTTTTCTATTTTATTACTTATGTCGTTTGTGTGTTCGGATATTTCCGAGTTGCTTTTTAATAACAAGAAACTTCTTTTTAAAAAAAAAATTCCCAGAGATGCAAAATTACTAAAAAGAAACAGTGTACCAAATTTCAGTTTCTGGGTTTAGCTATCTTTGACTTATGTACATACATTGATTATTGAGCTAGAGAAAGTTTACAATGAAACCCTCACCCAGTATGTTGTGTTCTGATTTCAATTAGTAATAAAATTATAAATTCCCGATAAGCGCCACTTTGTTAGTATAATGAATTACATCTTATGGTATATATAAACAAACATTGCGGCTAGCGGTGTTCCTTAGTGATAGTAAGTATAAGAAGTCACGTAAATCATGCCCCTCTAGCCGAGGTCCAGCGCTTGCCTGGTAAACAGGATGGCGATGTTCTTTATTGACAGAAGAAAATATAGGGAGTCATGTAAATCATGTACTATCAGTACATGATAAAACAGGGCTTTTCAATCTCAAACTTTTTCCCCATTAATTTGAGTATTTGACCGTATAAAAATAGAGCTCTAAGGGATAGGTGGTAGAAAATGCCCATTAAACTCACCTTTAACTCAACGAATCTAATTTTTAATAGTGGTAATGGTTTTCATGAAAATTGTATATAAATTTACCTTTAAAAAATTTAGGTGCTCCTCGAAAAAAACTGTGACAAGAGAAGTGAATGACAATGGCGAGTTGCACCTATTTTTTACTGCTAATTTCAAACTATTTAAAGAAACTATCTTTTTTAAAAATCGAAAATGCTGAGAAAAAAAATCGAAAAAATTGTCAAAATTCGAATTTTTAAATTTCACGAAAACGCGTGTGACGTCAAATCATTGGTTGAGTGTTTATGTCCGTATCTATTAAATACCTATAAAGTCTAGGTTTTGGGTAAACTCAAAGATGAAGTTGACCTGGTCAACTTTCAGTTTACCCTATACTGAGACTTTCAAACGCCGCGACAATCTACCGTTGGAAACAGCAGACGTTTCACATGGGGCGACTTGCCGTTAGAACTATTTTTTTACCTAAATATGCGAATCAGCTAACCCTTCCACAAGTCGCGATAAACCACCGCGGCTATATTATACCAATTGTTTAATATATTTTGTCACGGCGCGGCGGAATCTTCGCTAAATACTCGTATCATATTGTCTGAAAGGAGTCTCAATGTATTTTGGAAGATAATGTGCCCAGAATAGTAGTGTACAATTATACGAGCACAGACACAAGTGTTATTGTTTCTGAATTGTTACACACTCTGTATCAGTGGCATTGAGTAGCAAATTGAAGATAAGTAATTGTATTGTTCCAATCCTCTCAGTAGAATCTAATGCGTTCTTCTCTTCTTTATATCAGGGAGTTCTGAGTCATCGCAAACCCTTATTAGACGAACTATGGCGCCACTGAAGGGGACAGCAGGCACGTCATTTTCAACTGAATATTACGTTATAGTTGTAGGAGTGTTCTTCTTAGGATAAACTGTTCTCCCCGATTCTAGATTTAGACATTCAAAAATGATTACGAGAAAAAATTTGTTGGCCCTTAGTTGGAAATTTGATGATAGGCGTTCCAGGTCATTCTGATGCATAAAATGATCATCATGAGGACGATGAGATAGCAATCGGGGACGATGTAATAAATAGACAAACACAAGGTACGAATGCTCATAGCATAGAGAACATTTTTTATTAAAGCTCAAATAAAATAAAGGACTCCGATAATAATTTAAAAAATATAAACAGGTTGTATCAAAATGTTTGAATCAAATATATAGGACATGTTCCTGAGAATACAGGGTATCCATAAAGTCTCACCCCACCCCCCGTATCTCAAGAATGGCTGAAAATATAAGAAAACGCAAAAACACGTATCCCTTAGATTTTAGGGGGATTAATTTTAGACTAAACATTTTTTGGCCTCGGCCAGCCGTTTAGGCTGGGCACCGACTGGCTTCAAAATCTTAAATGAGAAGGTATATCAAGTGACACCTTGTTTTAAAGGTCTCGTTAATACGAGTTCATTACAGAAAACCAGAGCTCTCTAGGATCTACCGTTCACGAATTACAGGGTGGAACATGTGACCCATTCCCTTTGCGACCGCACCGAAATGGTACGTAAAAATGCCTAGAAATAAATTTTTATGATCCCAAATAAGTACTTTAGTAAAAAAGATGGTTGTCCCGCCCACTTTGACCGCAGAAATCGAATTTCAGCAACTAAACATCACTCATAGAAAATGTATCTGAAGCTATACTATACGAAATAAGGAATTTTTAGTTATTATCGAAATCTGTTATGAATTTTTAGTTATTATTATTTGAACTTTTTGAATGGATAACAATACTAGTATTGTGTTCGACTCCTGAGTTCGACTCCTCATTTTCCAGTTTTTCACTGACCTAATGGAATAAACGAGACACAGCTCCCAAAAGGCAGAGGAAATACTTTAAAAATGTACAGAATGAATCCACCCTAATTTAATTAATCTCATAAATATTTGATGCAAATCCCTAAATATTTGATGCAGATATTTTGTTACACCCTGTATAAGCCCACCAATTATAGACTACTTACCTCTCTTCCTCCAGGATGTGAAAGACAGTTTCGTGGAAAGTTGATCAATTATTAGAATGCCCATCAAATGGTTTCAAATGTGCAACAAACACATTGGCTCCCCAACTATTCAACTTGTGAATCCAAACTTTTTGAGCGACCGAAAGAATGTCGTTCAAACTTTTCACTTCAACAAATATACATTTCGATTCCGCTGTGTTCCACATTGTGAGATCTGGAAACCCTTTACAATTATTTGCTACGTCTTTTATAATGTATTCTCCTATGTTAACCAACAGAGGTACACCGACACAGGTTACAAATGTTGTGAGTAGATTAACATTCTCCCGAGACAAAACGTTCCAGTTACTAATAACACTTTGTTCATTGACGTGGATTGCCTCCACCTCCATCACTTTGCTGATGATCTCGCTTGGAGTCATTTGTTTAATTTCGGAAAGTTTTTTCATAATCAATTTACTTCTTCTTTCGTAAAAGTTTGGTGTTCTCCAATCCAATGGGTGCTCCTGGTAGGGTGAATGAAAGACGCCATACAGATTACTGTGGCTGGGAGTGCAATAGATGATATCCCACATGAGAGCAAATAGAATGCTCTTCAAAGTACTACCCTCATCATGTCGGAAATTTGTAAAGCCTTGGGAAAAAAAATGTGTGGTGGCTATTTCCTCAACGCTGGAATAAAGTGTTGAACCGTCAGCTCTTCGGTTTTCATAAACTTGCTTTCGACCTTTCATACTGAAAGTAGGACAAACAAAAAAGACATAGAAATGAAAAAACACATCGAATAGAAAAACAAAAATTGAGGAAGGTTGAAGGGAACTGGACTTCAGCAAAGAAATTTACCACGTTGAATATACAAGCTCACTTATGCTAAGCAACTTAAGTACTCGGATGAGAGTTCGATAAGTGTAGTTCGTTTTTTGGGATAAACTCAGCCTGATGAGAAAAAGTGAGTAGCTGTTATTGATTACGGCAAAACGACAGGGGAGTCTATGCTTACTTCACCTAGTTATACTCGTAAAAATAGGGAGCTTCTCAATGCTGCTCCAATTTGAAAAATAATAGAACAAAATTGTTTTTGTTAAAGCTAACAAAACGTATGTTCTGTGAAAGACTCGACGTTTTTCTCCTCTTGAGTACCGTGATAATTCTTTAATGTTTAGCCCAAATATACATAAATTTAATGTACCTTCATTGAGTTTCGGAAGTAATTAAAATTGTTATCATATTTATTGGGGTCGCAAAGAATCGGTTTGTGTAAAAAAAGAATTTACATATTTTGATCAGAGAGAAAAAAAATATAAAAAAATCTGTCATAATGAGTATTTTGGCAGGTCATAGAAAAATTTCCTCACACTTCAATGTTCTTTGTTCGATATTTAATTTGTGGAGATGTGTTTTGCATAAAACATGGTTTACTCTGTGTTTTTTTTTTTTTTTTTTTTTTTTTTTTTTTTNTTTTTTTTTAATAAAAAGCGCTCCCGGTACCGCTTTACTTGAAATTAAAAATCTATCTCTAAATCAGGTATTTTCGTATAGTTTACAGATATTTTTGTTGAAAAGGCGTTTACCTTTCGTTGGATCCAAAAACTTACTTTGGCATAAGTTTCCCGTGCAGAGTTACAACTTTGGCTTGAGTCAAATTATCGTCTATATCAAGGATGCATTTTTTCAGTGCTTGAGCTTTCTCTTCATCGATTTTTCCTTTTTGTCTTCCAATGAGAGTCAATGATCTTTCTATCAGAGCATGCTTTATATAACTACACTCTTTCAGCATTTTTCTCGGTCTTTCTTCTACCAGTTTTCTTTCATCCTCTGTTAACTTATTTCTTCTTTGTTCTTCTTGCTCGTCCTCTTTCCTTTGTAATTTTTCAAAAGCCAAAAGTAAAATGTCGGCTGCCTAAAAACATGAAATAAAAAGAGATATCTTGGTATCACATTTTGAGGAAAACATAAAAATCGATATTGACCATGATGAAATCAAGACCAGGGCGTAAACTAGAGTGAACAATTGGGCATGATTATTAGTTTTTCAAAACTGTATCATGTATCATGACGCAGATCTTATAAAACTATTGTTTCGATTCCGGTTACGATTTATCTTCGAATACGATAACAAAAGTTGTCAAAACGTCCCCGGAGAGCATGCAAGCCTGTTTTGTAAGGTTGTAAGGTATAAAAAGAGATAATTATTTATACTCTATCCTCAAAATACATTGAATAGGAAAGATTGATTGAGGAACTCCAGGTCACAGAAATTCCTCAGTAAAATCTGTTATGGTTCAGTCAATCATTATTATTATTTGCACATAGTCAAGCTGATGTCTTTTAGCATACCGAATCCAAGTTTACACCTGAAATGGTGTACCTTTTTAACCGAACGAAATGAAGTCCACTTGTAACACGACAAATTTTTTTTTGTTTCTGTTTTTGTACCACGATAATTCTCGAACTCCTTATCCAATTTGGATGAAATTTGGAATGGGGGCATTTTTTATATTCATAGAACTAGCTGATGTTTGATGAGTCACCCGGGGTGACCCGGGGCAAAATGGTGGCCATTTCAATGAGTGGCGTCTACAGTACACAGAACAACTAGTGACAAGCTAAACGAAAAGTATATCCATATGTTCTACTTTGATAAAGGAATTCTCCTCCTATGAACCAATAGCACACTAACCCGATTGTTATCTTTCATTTGAATCTGGTAAGTTTGTGCCAATGTTTCAAACCAAGCTCCCTTCTTATGTTCATCAAAATAAATTTGAGAAACCAACGCTGTTAGAGCGTCAATGGCCATAGCGGGATCTTCTCTCTTCATGTGACTGATTTTAGAATATAATATTTTGATCAAACATGCTCCCGCTGAATATCGACGAAGATAAATAGGATGGGATTGTATCTCGGTCCTGAAATATGTAACAATACTTTTAGACCATCTTATCATAAAGAGGGTGGTTACAAAAATACTCGCACGAGTTTGGCGTGTAAAGGGATTAATTCTAGTCGGAAAATTTTACTTTCCTTATCCTATAAAAAGGGAAGTATTTTACAATTGTCATTTTACAATGGATGTCGAGTTTTCAACGCCAAATCACGATTAGTGTGTGTGTCTGAACAAGATATCACAAGAACGGTAAGTGCTTAAAACTTTAAATTTGGTATAGTATATACGCAGTTTTTTATTAAAATCCAATCTACTGTGGGTGTGAGTTCCCACTTTTTAGCGATTTTCATGAATCCTGCCTTAAGAGATAGTGAAATCTACATAGAAATTATGATTTTTCTATTTTATTTTTTTACTTCGCATGTGTCTGAGACTTGAGATGGAATGTGACGTACTCTGAAATGTAAAATATAAAATTTGAGGACAAGTCCTTCTTCTAAGATTTATTCCAAAGGTTCTTTATTGAAATTACGAATACTCGTAACAAACCTCTAGAAACAACACTTTACCACTTACATGGCTTTTTGGTCTTCGAGGGTTTCTTTTAACAGGTCCAATGCTTTTTTGAGTAATGGTATAAGCTGTTGACCTTTACAACTTGCCTCTATTTCTATTTCTGCACATAATCTGAACGCGGCTAAATATCTGAAAAAGAATTCAGTTAAAAAAAGCATAAGAGTCTTGATACTAGGAAGAAGCCAAGGTATGTATGTTCTTGTGTAGAAAAGGCTGACGTCATGGGTGCCACATTTTAAGGTGCATAGGTTTTCTTAATCATATTTATTTAATGAAGAATTAAAAGTAAAAAATAAATTAAATTGGAATAAGTAGATATGAGCGGCTCGCTCATTTAGCGCCTTATGGACACACTGCATATTATAGTACCAAACCTGAAATTCGGGTCACCTATCTAAAACTGACAATATCACTCCAATTTTGATAAAATTTGAAACAGACACTTTTTGTAACGTATCATCGTCAAATTTTGGGACTTAGGTTGTAGGTACCCATATACAATACAATAAGTCCCCATAAAACAAACCTACAAAGTGGTCTTTTTGGTTTATTATTTTCAATAATGAACCTTTGGAATCGTCACGGGAAAAAAAATCCCCCCCCCCCTCAAAATTTGATATTTTACGTTTCAAGGTACGTAGAATCCAAAAATCGAATAAAAAAAAACCCGTTTGTCCGCCGTACGCCGTGATGGGCACTTTTGCCACTTAGCGTTGACCGATTTGGATGAAATTTGGTATATAGGTCCCATCTGGGCTCTAATTGTGCCCCGAAACTTTTGGGTGCAATCGAATACACCCTTGGCGATTTTTGCCGCTTTTTAGCGGTTTTCAGTATTGCTGTCTAAAAGGAGAATGGTAAGAGCTAGAGATTTGAAATTTTATATGTATGTCACATTTGGGGTCTCAGCTATCTCCAAAACTTTTGGGTTCAATCAAATATACCGCTGGCGGTTTTTACCGCTTTAAAGCGGTTTTCATTAATCCTGTCTAAAAAGAGAATGGTAAGAGCCAGAGACTTCAAATTTGGTAGGTATGTCAAATGTAGGGTCTCATTACGCCCCAGATTTGGAATCGTCACGAGAAACCCCCTCAATTTTTTTTTTTTTTTTGCCAGAAAAATAATAAACCCAGGTGTCACATTGGTAGAGTTTTTTAAAAAAATTGGTTTAACGTCTCTTTAACATCTATTGATCATTCGAGACGAGGGTTTTACTCTCCATTCGCTGGAAACTTGCAAACCAGCTACCCATGTAGACCTCACCCAGCCTGGGTTGGTCCTGAAAAATATTCAGCATCACGAGGGCGCGAACCCACGTGGACACCCACATGGCACAACCTCGCTGGACGTTACTTAACTTCAGTGATCGAACGGGAACTGGTGCTCAACTTGCCATAGACACTGGCTATGGCACGTTGTATGTTAAGATATTACCTTCGTACTGTGAATCAATGGAAAAGTGTTATTGATTATAACCTTGGACCTTGGCTAACCATCGTCAATGGAACGTTCAATACACGAGTTCCCGTTGGATCACTGAAGTAATCAAACGTCCAGTGAGGTTTTACTTGGTGGGTGACCACGTATGTTCGCACCTTCGTAATGCTGGCTATTCCCAGTCCAACCCAGTCTGGGTGAGGTCAATGTGAATAGCTGGTTTGTAAGTTTCCACGAAATGGAAGTTTTACCTCAATATTTTTTTTAAAAAAAAGCTAGAATACCAAGTTTTGCCACACCAGTAGGCTAAAAATTATGTTAATTCTTATTACGTATCGACTCCATTTATATACAAAGTCCGGTTCACATAAAATAAGAACAAAATATATATATACTATACCGACTTTTGTTATAAACAAGCGTGTGTATAATGTATATATTTTGTTCTTATTTTCTGTTAATTCTTGTTTTGTGGGTTGGGTTTATTCAAAAAATGATTTTTGAAAGCCAAACTTACTGCTGAAAACTTCTTTTATTTTTAAACACACACGTTCTACGTAATTCATAAGAAGGGAATCGAATTTCATTCTTAATGGTTCGCACAATACGAGACACATAATCATTGAGCCGCGCAACTTCGTCTGTGAATTCGTAATAGAATGGAAATGTTACTAATACGGTACACGCGAGGAACGCGTCTCGCGCATCGTCAGCTAGTTTCACACATTTACCAAGAATTTTCTGTAATCTGAAACAAATAGAAAACTCTGCCAATTTAGCACATGGTTTTATTGTTTTACTTCTTTTAATATTGATTACTTCTGTTGTTTGTTTGTTTTTGCACTGAGCCCTTTTTACGAGAGTAATGTAATGAAAAAAATTGAGGACCATTTAGATCCCAAACAAGACCTGCATGCCAAATTTCATATAATCGGTTAACGTTAGGTGGCAAAAGTGCTTCTTACGGTGTACGGCAGACAAAAGAATTATTATTCGATTTTTGCATTTTACGTACCTTGATATGTAAAATATGATTTTTTTTATGGGGAGGGGGTCTTTTGCGGTTGGTTCCACAGGTTAAGCACAGACCTTTCATCGCAAAAAATTAAAATTTTGAGGGAGGTGTTTTTCGGTCTCCTGTGGTCGATTCAAAAGGTTCATGGATTCTAAGCACTATGCAACGTAAAATATTAAAATTGATTTTTTTTACGAAACAAATTAGTACAAATCCCATATAACGTAGACCTCTTCTAACGCCAGTATGTTCAATTAGAATTGTCTACTTACTTTCCTTTGACTTCTTTTTCACAGTCTCCTCCAAATAAACTTCTTTGTTGTTTTGCGAATTTATAAATCAATTTGATTAATTCTGTTTTAGTTTGAGTTGTTGCCAATTTCAAGTCTTTACACAATTCCTTTAATTCAACAACTTGTAAAAGATTCAGAAGAGTAAGCAAATCTTCATTTTCATAATCTGAAGAGAGAGAGAGAGAGAGAGAAAAAAAAACCTTATCAAGCACTGAAATACAAATAGATTTGAAATCTAGACAGATTTTGTAAAGCTACTGAAAAATATATTTTATGGGAAGCTATATCTTCCATGTATGATGGCACATTAAAAACTCTGACAATTCAGTACAATATAAGTTTTATTATTTTACTGCTGCTGACTGAGGCTATTATATTTTCATTTTTTTTGTTTAAAGTCTCTTTAACATCTATTGGTCATTTGAGACGGGGGTTTTAAACCAGGGCTGCGGAGCCGGAGCCGTGTGATTTTGTATAAAGGAGCTGGAGCCAGATTTTTTATTGACGGCTCCGCAGCCCTGTTTTAAACTCCATTAGCTGGAAACTTACTCTAACCTGGGTTGGGCCGGGAACGAGGGTGTGAACCTACGTGGTCACCTACCAAGTAAAACCTCGCTGCAGGTTGGTTAACCTCAGTGATCCTACGGGAACTGGTGTATTCAACGTGCCATAGACGCAGGCTAGCCAAGGTCCAAGGTTATAATCAATAACACTTTTCCATTGATTCACAGTACGAAGGCAATATCTTAAAATATTGTAAAATACAGGATGCGCCAGAAAAACCTGATGCTACATATGAAATTTTTGTTTTATTTGAAAAAAAAGGGGGGATATATTTTGATGTATAATTTATTGATCATATGAATCATTTGTGGAAGACATTTGTAGAAAAATTAAACTCGTCAGGTCAATCTGGCGCACCCTGTATAAAATTTTGAGTTTTTGTCGTGATTGATTCCAAAGGAATGTTATTGAAAATAAAATAGCCTGATAGTGAACGAAAAAGGAAACTAAGGAATCTTTCTAAATAAACCCATACAGGGTGAGTTAAATATCCGAACACCTGTTGGAGACAAAAAAATATAACGAAGTCATAGTGACCCCGACGAATCCTTTCAGATTAACCTTCAGTGTGATTTCTAGGTCACATTACTTTTTTTAAGCATCATTATCCCAAAGTGGCCCGTGTATAGATTAGAAAACTTACCAGAATTTAAAACTTTAGCCTTTTTCAAAACTTCCAAATCATCTTTTATATCTGATCCATTCCTACTATATTTTTCAACTAAAGAATCTACTTTGAGCCAAGCATGTTTTCTATTAACGAGTCTGACATAAATATTTTTAGCACCTGGTGTAAGAGAACAAAACCTCTTTAAGATATCCAGGTCGACCAAATAGTCTTTCAATTCCTGTTTTTCATGCCATTCTTTCATTTGAATCACAGATACCATGATTACCTAAAAATAAAATAATAGAGAATTTGAATATCTAGGTACTTATAAAGGTTTATTTTCAATCAAATTAGTCTTTGGAAAAAGGAGGGCTGAACAGTGAACATTACAATGTTAAGTGATACATACACACAGAGATACACACATATTTATCGTTACATTGAGATTTATTATTATAGATGTATATTTATGATTGTTTGTTACGCGATACAAACCACAATTTTCATCCGATTTTGACAAAATTTGGTATACATGTCCAGTTTGAAAATATTTTCATCTTTTTAGCGGTTTGTTTGTAGAAGTAGAAACGTAAAATTTAGATATATTCTGGCTGGTGTTCAAGGCTTTTCGAATTTGAAAAATTTGGGGGCCCAATATTGTGTTTTTTAAAAATGATTTTTATCTTTTTAGTGGTTTGTTGTAGAAGTAGAAACGTAAAATTTTGATATGTTAGGGCTGTTCGATTTTGATATTTTGGTAATGGCTAAAATTTTGATAATGGCTGTTCGATTTTGAAAAATTTGGGGTCCCAATATTTTGTTTTTTGAAAATTATTTTTGAAAATTTGATTAGGATATTTTTTTCTATAAACAACTACAACACTAACGTGAACACCTGATCATCTTGATTAGGATATTTTTTTCTATAAATGACTACAACACTAACGTGAACACCTGATCATATTGATCCACCAGCATATCATGTTCTAGCTTGCTAGGGTTTGTATTCAAATAAATGTTTTTATTGTGATGTGTATTTCGAGCAATTACTATATTGCTTGATTAATCCTAGTATTTTTTTTTTGCTTAACGTCTCCTTAACACCTATTGTCATTCGAGACGGGGGTTTTGCCTTCCATTAACTTGCAAACTGTGGACACCCACATGGCACAACTTCGTTCAAGTTGCTTAGCTTTAGTGATCTTACGGGAATTGGTGTATTCAACGTGCCATGGACGCTGGCAATTCTAGCCCTGCTTTCTCTAAAGATATGATTCATAGCAGCATTTGAAGTGACTCAGTTGAAATCAGCTGAGTCACTTAAAATCATCTAAGCTGGTATAAATTCATCTTACAGTAACTCCAAATTACCTTCTCAAATGTTCGATCATAGAAATCGATAAACTGATCTACACTGTTGCTCTCAATGGGTTCAGCTATGACTTGTTTTCGAGGACTTTTGCTTGGTGACTTTTTAAACGGAGAAAATTTTGATAAACGCTTTTGAGGAGTTCTCCTAGGTGTTCGAGGACTAGATGGTTCAGGTCTCTTGGTTCGACTACCAGAATTGTGTTCAAACTCATCTTTCTCAGGTGTTCTGGGTGGTAATTGTTGTTCCTGTGATTGAATCACTTCAATCTTTTCCTTCAATGATTTCTTATGACTACCAGCACCTAAATATTTATTTGGATTTTTGGATAAGCTTTGACTCAAATATACACTACTTTTAGTCTGCATATCGCCTTCCATCATTGAATTTGTTTTTCTTGTTTCAATTGCAATCACCTATAGATAGATGTGACAGGAAATCATTATATTATTCTTTAAGTTATGGATACTAAATGGATTAAAATAATTATCGCTAATCAGCATTATTATAATTACATAACACACAAAAACATTCAGCTTAATTTTTTATTTGTTAGATAAGAATTCAATATACGCGGGGATTTCTGATAACACAGAGGCAATTTATATAAGAGCTTTGGCAACATTGTATAACTTGTAGCAGGAGAAATGAAATAAAATCGCATAGGAGAAAAAGGGATTTTTTTTTAAAATAGAAAATGAAGATAATGGTGAAGTATGTACAGTGCGAATATAATAAATTTACTTATATTTTACATACGTAAGGAACTATAGTTTTCGACCTCCAATAGAAGAAGAACATATTACCCTTAAATAAATTAAAACAAAACATTTACTAAAAACTCTATTTATAATTATTTTTGAAGAAACCAGTTTCGAATCATTCGATTCATCATCATTCATTCGATCCTTCGACTCGACTAGACTGTGTTTTTGGTAAGTATTTGTTTTAATTTATTTAAAGTTAATGTTTTTTAACACTTATAATTAACATGTTATCCAAAGATTTAAAATATATATACCCAGTAACGGTCATCACCATCAGCTATTTGTATACAATTCGATTATTTTATCTCTGTCCATGGACGTACGAAAGGGGGAGGTAGGGGAGGCCAGATGCCCCCGCAGAAAATCCAACTTACACTAGACATTATTACTTTTCGGCGTAACTTACCTTAGATATTGTGATTTTTCGGCCTAACTTACACTAGATAAAAATACTTTTCACCCGTAACTTAAAAAAATCTAGTGTGAAAATCACACGACTTTCCTTATCCATAAAAAGTTTCAACGTTTCAACGGCTAATTAGCGGCCAACAATATATTACACTTCAACCTAGGTTGTATTGTTTCTGTCTCAACTCTCGTCTTTCGAACTGTTGATAATATGGGATTCTTTCTTAAGGTGCCCGCAGACAGCCGCTTACTTACTTATTTTATAGCACATTAGACATTGTTTATATATTTCTATACGTAAGGAAAAACGAATACACATCCCATGAGAAGCCCTACTCAGAAAAAAATCCCTAAATTACTGTGGGATTTTCAGTTCCTAGCTCTCCCTTCTGCCAAAATCTGATGAAATATGAGAAAAAGAGAACTCTATCAAGTAAGGATCTTGATAATATTTAATTAATTTACATTTTAATTTTTACGTTTACCGGCATCCAATTTTTATAAGTTAAATTTGAAGTTTTCAATTCTAAGTTAAGTAGTTAAGCGTATCAAAGTGCGAGACGGACACAATTTCAGGAATTGTTTTCTCATTTAGATTCCCTACATTTTGGTATGAGTGATAGTGATAATTCTGAGTTGAGTCCTTTGGAGTTACTACTTCAGACACACAGAAAGGAGAAAAAAGAGTTGCAAGGTAAGATCTTATTATTTAAAATGTTCCAGACCGAGTCATAGAGCTAGTTCAATTGAATAAAAAAAGATGACCGTATAAACATACCCTATCCTTACCACACACTCACATCGATCAATGTTCAGTTCACCTTTTAAACGTATCCCGTTTGCTTAATCTTTTTTGGTGAAAAGTCACGTTTTCGTCGTTTCAAAATATTTAAATGAACAAATTATATATTTTTTTAGCTTCATTATTAACCTTTTGATATTAAATTGGCCGTTCCCTACTTATAATTATATACATACCGTGAGACCACGAAACTCTTACCCAAAATTCTGCTTCTCATTACTTTAGAGAAGATGAAGCCTAACTCTCCAGCCTCGGAAAGAATCAGAATTTCTTTGTTGGATGCATTAGTTAAATGCATCCAACAAAGATACAGAGTTCAAATTTGGAGGCTTTTCATAATAGCCCATGATAAACCTCGTGAAAATTGTTCATTGCTGTCCCGATTTCAGTAAGTTTTCTTATAAGCCTACTTTACTCGGTACTTTTAATCTTTCTGTTTTCAGCAAAACTACAAATTTTAAAGAAATCCAAAGGTGACAAGAAAAAGAAGAAGGAAGTTTTAGATCAAATCGTAAACCTCGAATCTGAACTGAATGAGAAACATGCCAGAGAAATTGAGCAGCTAAATGCCAATAAGGTACTTTATCAGTTAAAATGGAGAACAATTTTTTGGTTGTTTTAGTTATTGGTTGACATATGTAATTTATTGTTATCAAAAATAATTAATCTACTATTTCCCTAACAAGCGCAACATTACTTGTGTCATATCGACACATCAATCATTATTTTTAATTAAATACGACAAATAAAACAATTCGTTTGAAATTTAGTTCACAGTTGACTGATCGAATTATATTGTTGTTCTAAAAAAATCTTTTCAAATTGAATTAAAAGTTTATATTTTCAAATAAATCAATTTCGTTTGGGAAGTTGAACTGAATTTGAAATTTGCTAACATGAGTGGAGCCAACAGAGGTGGTGCGAGTGGTTCTCGGATACCTCGTAGGTCCAATACTTATGAATCAGACATAGCAGCTGCGAATTTGTTTAAAGAAAAAAATATTCAACCGCCTCCACTTTATCCCAATTTAGAACACAAGCCTGCTGCTCTTACAATTACAGAAAACTCAGAAGTTCTAGTCGAAATAAAAAAAGATATTGTGAATAAAATTCTTGATGGTAATAGGAAATTATTAGCAAATAATGCTAACGAATTTAAGCTTATACCACAAGAATTAAAATTAGGAACACGTAAACGTAAGACAGTTGCTTTGAATAATAACCAAGGCAAAGATATTGACTGGTTAAAAAAATTAGAAGAACGAGAAAATATTAAAATCAGACAAGAAGGAGATGACCCAGATGATGATGAAGTTAAAATAAAGAAAGAAATCAAAGAGGAGGCCGATGAAGAAGAGGAAGAGCAAGAGGAGGAAGCGGATGAGGAAATGGACGATGGGACGGATTATATTCAGAACTACTTTGACAATGGGGAGGACTTTGTGGCGAGTGATGATGATATGGATGAAGGGCCGGTTTATTAACCAATCAATTTAGAATCTAAAATCATTTTGATAAATTTTCTCAAAAAACTCTGAAATCAATTTTTTTTCTTTTCGTTTACCAAATATTGTTACGGATTAATGATGCCTAATCTTAAACTGTGACGATATTGATCAGACAGCGTCAGTAGCTCAGTTTGCACGATTGTCCGGGTCTCGTTTTTGTTTTTTTACAGGAATCCACATGTTTTTTTTTTTTTTTTTTTATTGNTTTTTTTTTTTTTTTTTAGATTGACATTGAATTTTTCAGTCATAAATTATTAGGAACTTTTTACATGGATGTTTTGATTTGGCCTAATTTTTTTCACTTTTTTTTCACTTTTTTTTTTTTTTAATATTTCAGTTATTATAAAAATAAAGTAAATATATAAGAAACCAAAATTATCTGGTTATAAGATAACATGGAATTATTATTATTTAAAAAAATGATATTTATTTATTCAAGTCACATTCCCTACAATAATTTCCAAAAACGATTTCGAGCATGACACGTCCCTATGGGAACGATTTTTGAATTTCAGACTTTTGTCAGATTAGTTATTCCGGTATTTTTCAAAGATAAATCCACGGGCTCTTTTAACAGCTTAGTTTTTGTGAATTCTCGTAAAGTATTCATACCTTTAACACACGAGAATCTTAAGATCTCCGCCTCTGAGAAATTTAAAATAACAAGCAAAGTCAAGATATCGTATTCAATATTGGGTACTTTGAAATGTAAATTACCGTCCAAAAATGATCGTAAAAAAACACGAAAAATATCGTAACTTTTGGTGCGTCTCCTTCCGCTGGAGTGCGTTTTTGCATATTTTTATTGGAGAATAAAAACCGATCCAAGACACTTTTTATACAAGTATTGTTATATTGAAAGTGTACATGCAAATGAAAATAAAATCATGATTTTTGGCATAATTCGAATTCAATTGTTTTATTTTCAATGCATAAGGTTTATGAAAATTAATACACAGCTTTGACTCTTGGACATAATTCAAAATAATAATTTCTTGTTATTGTGGCCAGGCAATATCCCTATTGCGACAGGTCTTTTCTATCATTCCACGTTAGTTGAATCATAATAATGTCTGTTACTGTCTTTACACTAGTACTCGCCCTGCCTTACACTTCAAGGCAATTCAAATTCACATTTCTTATTGAGTGCAAAGTTTCATTTGTCATTTTGATTCTATGTGGGCACCATCATTTACTGGTATATCAAAAATATACCAATAGATATCAAATAGTTTTTTTTTTCTTCTCGCAAAACGATATTTTCCATTACCTGTGAAAAACTGAATGTCAAAACTACAAATTCGTTTTATTTATCAGAACACGTATTTTTTGTAGTGTGATATCTCTCATATAAAAGTACACGCCTCACGAGAAAATATAAAATTAAATAGTTACTTTATTATGTAAAGTTAGATTTTGTAACCTTTCAATGACTCTCAGGCTTCTATCTTCAGAACATAAATTTTGACCTTCGGAGTTGGAGATGTTTGTGGGATGAAAAGTATGTTGGTACCATCTTTTTATTTCTACAACACTTTTAATACACCCGTGATTCCACAGACTATATTATAGCTTTGGCTAAAAAGAGAGCGGGCACCGACCGTTTTAACCCAGCGTTGACCGTAGAATTTATACTATACAGGTTTAAAGAGCAATCGCACTTGACGCAACGTTCCATATTTACCACACGTTAGTATGCCGCCCCCAGTTCGGCAAAGCCTTATTTCGTGTATTAGTATCAAATTAGTCTGATAGGTTCACTGTTTCCATACATTATTTTATGTAAACATAGCCCTCAATATTACTATCTTCCATAGTGTAGACAATGCGGATAAGTTACAAACAGGTGTCACACCCCGAAGTATGCTAGTTTACTCTAGCTACATTAAACCGCAATTTTCCTTGAATTGCTGCATCGAGGTTATAATTGAGATCGTGAGATAATACTTGAGGGTGACATCCTCACGGGCTGAATCCATCCGTACTGATGGTGTAAAACAATACAGAGAGCATACCCGCAATATTATAAAATATAAAATGCTGTTTCTGTATGTTATTATGTCACAAATTTGGTGTTCACTGCAGCATTGTAGGATTTTTCCAGTATCATTCATTATCCAATTACTTTGAATTTTCCAACTTTTTACCTGCAATGCTGGCACCCGAAACATCCACATTGACAAATTATTGCCCCTGGCAAGAATGGAACACGAATCTCCCAAATGCAAGTCTAGTGGAGTGACCACGGAGACATGGGAACTGTTTTTTCTGCAATATTATTATGTTACTGACAATTATATTGCAGCGATTGACATATGTCCGAACATCCATGCTAATTATTAGCTGCAGGCTCATAAATATGGCTACCATCGGAAACGATGATGCCATCATTGATTGATTATTTATTTAATATCTTATGATAAACATCTAAAAAGGATAGCCAAGTTTTGATTGAGATCAATTTGTGGTAATTTAAAGAGAAATTCCCTGCCAAAGTGTATTCACTTTACTTTTTTCAGTGTGAAAACAAAAGTGAGGATGTTATTGAAAATGTTACAAACTCATTACAAAGTACAAAAATAGGAAAAGCACAAAGGAGAAGAAATAAAAAAGAAAATGAGGAGAAAGAAAGATGTGAGAGAATTCGATTGCAGGAAGAGGAAAATGTCCACGGAGTTCGAAACCAAGAAATCGAAACGATTAAAGCAATTCTAAAAAAGAGAAACCTTATGATCCATGAGATTCCTTCAGATGGAAACTGGTAAGTGACATTGAATAGATTGTTATTTAGGCTAATAATCTACTGACATGCCATATCAGTAGCATGATGAGAAAAGACCTGCTGAGTGCCATGGGATAGTTTGTTATTTGGGCTAGTAGCCTATTGGGACACCAGACCAGATATAGTCAATGGATCCATTGCAAAGAAAAATGCAATATAAAATATTAACTCTCATTTATTGTTTTTCAATTTAAAGTTTCATTTTTATTTTTCAATCCAAAGATTTATTTGAATCTTTCTATGTAAAGTCCTCTACTGGGGATGTTTGCTATTTTTTAAGGGAAATTACTATGAGTTCTACGAACTCACTTAATTCCTTTTACAATCTTTGCTAGTAATAAATCTGAATTGTGCCCAATACAGAAGCATGACCTTCTTATCAACTAGGTAAAGTAATACATATAAGCTTTGGACATCCTGTGGTTGTACACACCAGGACCACCTGGAATTCATACCATCACAGTTCCAGCCAAGGGCCATGGAAAACATTTCAGTAACCTCGTATTAATCTATTTCTATCATTTTTCCAAACCTCAATCCGTGATCCGTTATCCGCTACAACAACAACATATGATCTTTATACGAAGTGATTGCAAAATTCAATCTTTTAATAAAAGATTCCATGAATTTTCAATTTTTTTTGACACTTTATTGAATGAAACTTCAACAATATTAACGGAAAAGAAGAAGAAGGCTAGAAAGAAAAAAAAGAAAAGAAAAAAAAAATAGAGATAGTTTAGCTAGTTTAATTAAGTTCATTCAAAGGGCGGGTAACCCTTCCAGATTTGTAATGACATATTTTGTTCTTCCATTTGCTCAGGCATTCTGTGTAAGTAACGAAAATTAAAATTTTCCGCTTTTATTTTACAGCTTGTATTGTGCCGTCTTACATCAGATGCCTCTGTGTTCAGTAACAGATTTGAGAAAGCGGACAGCTAATTGTATGTTGGAGGATCCGGATAATTATCTTCCTTATCTGACGTCAAACAAAACAGAAAGCATGATGACGGAAAAAGAATATGCAGAATATTGCAATGAGATAGCCACGACCACTGCGTGGGGAGGACAAGTGGAGGTAAATATCTGTTGTAGAGGAAAAAATAAACAATTTTGAGCACGATGTACATATGCCCGCTCTCTAGATCAGCGAAACTTATTGCTCACAGGGAATTAAGTCCGTCGATTGGAAATAAAAGTCTCAAATATTGAAGACACTTTCAGTTTGATTTTGGAGAAAATGAAACAAAAAGATGCTGTCTAAATTTTGCAGGTTGCTAAAAACACAGCATACCAATCTATGGACAGGTGCAGTTTTTGGACTAATTATTACTTTTTTTCGTCTAATAATTACTCAATGGTACCATTCTATACGTATAGATGGCGCAAGAACTTTATTACTTACCCTACCAAACGGCACTACAGCCCGGGGTGGGTCTTGGCCTCCTCAACAATTGTCCTCCATACAAGTCTGTCCTTTGACATAGAGCACCAGCCAGTAACATTCATGGATGGGAGATCAGCGCAAACGTTGTCAAGCCACCTCATCTTTGGTCTCCCCCTTCTTCTTGTGTTGTAAATTGTCGCGTTCAGCACTTTCTTTGGCATGCGGGATTCGTCCATTCTTAGTAGGTGTCCATACCATCCAAGAACTTTATATGGTTAATCATTAATTCTCTCATGTATTACAGTGCTTTTCTTTCATCTACATATTATTGAATGTATCCAGCCTCAGTAGCTCAGTTGGTAGATGCTGTGGAGTCGTAACCAGGAGGCTCTTGATTCGAATCCAAGCATGAACATATAATTTAACAATAACACAGGGAACTACATTGTGACAAGCTTATATTAGCTTAACACAACTAAATTCCTTTTTTTATTGAATGTATCCAATATTATTTCTGAGATGCTACCTCCTTTACCGAAACCGAACCATAATCCAATCACTTCAAATTCTCTGTGCTTATACCTTTTACATAGACTATAAACAACTTTCTTTTCATTGTCTATATTTGTTAAAAAAAAAAAAAAAATCCTACGTAGGTTTCTTATGAGTAAATAGAAATAATATAACAGCCAGAGTTTTCTTGAACATGGGTATTTTTTTCATGCAAAACAGGACCGCATCAGAACATTCATCCAGCGACACTCATTTTTTTACTCAGAAAACGGAGTGAATTCGGGGCCCCCTTGTACAAGTTTTGGTTCGAACATACTTAGTTTCTTCTGTTTTAGGTTACTGCATTAACTCACATTCTGAAATGTCCCATTGAAATAGTACAAGCTACTGGTCCAGCCATTCTGTTGGGAGATGAATACCAAGCCAACAGGAAGATCACGTTGTGTTATCATAGACATATGTATAAGTTAGGCGCCCATTATAATTCTGTACGCACACTTGAGGAACCCCTTGATGAGGAAGCCGAATTTCAAGAACCAAAATGACGAAGCAGAAGTCGGTCCAGAACCGGAAGAATCCAAAATGCAAATGAACCAAAGCAAGTCCAATGCCAGGATGAAATATTTTTATAAAGATTTGTTGCGTGTCGTTTAGTCGTAAAGTATCAAGGCCGTAGGCATAAAATCGGCTTCAGGAATGAAACATACACCCAATATTTTGTCTAATGTATCAACTAACTGATGGCCGCAACTTTGTATGTGTTTTCCCGTGACTGTAGGAAAATCTGCAGCTGGGGTACGAACCAATAGACAGTGGATTCTATATTTTGCTGAGGACATTAGATATATTTTTCTTTGGGCTGCGCAATTGTATTGCTATCATCATCATTTACAAAATATTTCATGGCAAATACGTAGTGACGTGCTACATATGTAATGAAAATTTCAGTAGAATCGTATAAATAAGTATTAATAAAACTGAAATCTAAGCTGTCTCAAATCTCTTAATTCAAATTGTAATACAGGGTGGTCCAAAAGTACGTTTCCCATGTAAATCTGTGATCATTTTTCAACGTAAAGTTGCAAGCTAATAAAATAAATTTAAAATGAGAGTACATAAGTATATTTTATGGATATATTTTTTATTAGGTGTGAACAATTATGTTGGTCAAGTTTTAAAGTCATGTCAAGTCGGCCCACGTTTGTTCGCTGTGAAATCGTTCAGGATTCCATTCTAAAATCACCGAAAAAAGAAAATGATATCTCAAAAATATTTTTAAAAAAGGTGAATGATTTTAAAAATAGGAAGGTACTTTTAGAACTTGCTGTATTTTTTTTTTTTTTTTAAAAAAAACTGAATATCAGTGAAATGGAAATTATGAATTTTATTTAAAGTCTATGGAAAGAAATTAAACGGAATATATGTTTGGACTAGAAACGCAACGGTTCTGGAGCCGGGGAGGAGTATATTGCACCCTTTAAATATTTTAACCCAATGAGAGAGGTTAGGAAATGTTTTTACGCCCATGCCTCTATTGCGTATGTACAACCGTCCAAAATGGATCCATGACGGCCTATAAAAAAGCGAGTTTAAAAAATAAAAATGAAAAGGGCGCAATATACTCCTCTCCGATTCCAGACCCAAACGCAACATGTTTTTTTCAGTGCACAAGAAGTCCAACTGAAACCTATTTCAAAGTTTTTGAGTCAGAGTTAAACTCAATCAATTTACATTTTATAGATTGGAATTACATTAATTGATGTATGTACTCATTCCTCAGTTATCGAATGTAAGATTGTCTTGATCTCCCCAAGAGGTTGTGGCAGCGTTTGAGTCGAGAAATAATTTCAATATATTTTCGATATTTTTTTAATTTCAGAATTGGAACCTTCCACTATCGATTAGTGAAATCAGAATGGTTGCAGGCGTAGTGGTAAAACGCTTTGACTGGTAAATAGCAAGGCGTGGGTTTAAACCCTGCCAATCCATAGAATTTACTATTGGAGGACATTTTTACACCATCAGCTCAGGTGAACTCAATCCGCCTCTATTGTCTTTTTACAGTCTCAAGTATGACCTTTATATCACAAACCTATCTTTCACACGTGTTTTACAGTTGGACTTCTTAGCACATGGATATTAAACTTTTTGTTTAATGTTTAAAATATAAAAATCTAGTTTGAAACAATAAAAACCCATGTGTCCAAATGCTAGGTCAAATAGGTCAAGCTAATTAGGCGAGCGCGTGTTATATAAAATTATATTTTTTTCTATTCACGTGTCTTATACAAAACTATTTTAATAGATAGAGTCAACATCAGTAACACTCCAGTGCTATCTGGTAAAACAATCTATGTCCTATGTGAAAAAAATTGTCAAAAATAATATTTCTTATCGCCACAAATTGAAACCTGTCTCCTAAAAATTACTCAAAATCATATGCAAGGTCCTTTTAGATCTAGACCCCGATTGATATGTACCTAGTTTCTGTATCTCAGTGTCATCATCGTGTCCGATGGAAATTAAATTAATCTACAGTTATGCCTATACAAAATGTACAGTTATTTTTTTAAATTATCATCTTATATCGTAGGCTAATAGTTGACATGGGCCTTCAGAACCATGCTGATATATGTACATCAGTAACACAAATATAATAATATTGCAGAGTTACTTTCTGTGTTATTTTACACCTTCGCCTCAGGTGAACTCAGTACGCCTCAAGTAACTAACCTATTTTTTTTACACCTTCTTTTTTAAATGGAACTTGAAGCTTAGGGGAATTAGGAAATTGAATCTTACACGAATAATTGAACTACAAGCAATATAAGCATGTCTTCATATTATGCCGAATCTCCATTTCAACTTTGCCTTCCACTCGATTCGTTTCATGCGTCATGACGCTTCCATTTTCCCCTTGACCGTCATCTGTCATTGAAAAGTTTCACTTCAAAACTAAACTTAAAAACTATATTATTTTATTATTATTGAGTTGAGATCTTTATCTTTGTATATTATTATTATGACACTAAACCAAATTAAGGTTCAGAGGTGACCAACACTGCCGTTACATTTGAGATTCGATTTTGAAAATAGTCACACGTTCCTTTAGGGTCAAGAGAAGAATTTGCATTTCTCCTGTTTATGAAATTTAACCAGATCTCCTATGGACAAATGTGTAAACGTTACAATGGTGGGCTTATCTACTTCGTCCGCGGGTGGTTGTCCCGCATATTTCATTACTGGTATGGAAGATTGCCGAACCAGTCTCATTTGACGAAGCTGTTCTAATGCTTCGTCGTATGATGGAAGACCCGTGACTATTGTATAACTGGGAAGGGAATCGTTGTCAAAGGGTGGCACGATGTTGACTGTTTGTGGGGGACTGCTTTCCATTACTAAAACAAGAAGCAAAAGTTATTATTAGTGTGCAGTGCTATCTACTATGGACTAAATATTTGGTCAAAACGTTAGAAAATTGATAGGAATTTTTTTAATTCATTTTTACAATTATTAATTCAAAGGCACTTTCCCTAAGCTGATTATAGCTTCTGAGAATGGAAATGGACTCCCCCCCACCACCAAAAGCATAGATTGAACTCCAGAATTTATGAGAATTAAAAAAATGTCGAACCGTTTTCGAGTTACGGTAGACTTTCCGATTTTCAAAGGAAAGTCATGAAGTATTTCAAGGATGGGAAAGACTCTAAGGTGCCAATTGAAGTAGGTGGAGCCTGCTTCAATTAGCCATCAGGGGTGGACAGCATGGCAATATTTTATTTAGTGTTACTGCTGGCTCATACAGCAGCTCTGATACGACGCGACACTGGTGTGATATCTTATTGAATATCTAATTAAAAATTTCTTAGGATAAAATAAGATTTATTGGGCTTTAGATGGTCCTCTGCAGGCTGTAGGTCCTCATACCTTGTTGATGCCACTGTTGATATTTGTGATATAACAAACAAAAACACACACAAGTGAAGGACGAGAACACCATGAGTGCGAGTGCCATCACAATGTAGACCTCATTGACTAGATGCTCCTCTACGGACTCAATGCCCACGTGGGCGATCTCTTGCATGATGATTGTCACATTCTCATTTGAAACCTCCAGCACGGCAGACTCATTCAGACCTGGAATTCAAATAATACCAACTGAGCTCTCCATAGCTTTACATGATTGTAACAGAAAAAAAAAACTTAAAACATGTTGTCAGTCAGTTTCAATGGCACGTTGAATACACCAGTTCCCGTAAAATCTCTGTAGGTAAACAACGTCCAGCTAGGTTTTATTTGGCGGTGACCACCCAGGATCGAGTCCTAGTATGGTAGGTTATTCCCAGACCAACCCAGGCTGGGTGAGGTCATGGGTGGTTGGTTTGTAAGTTTCCATCGAATAGAAGGTAAAACACCCGTCTCGAATGATCTTACATGTTAAAAAGAATTTAAACATTTAGTTAAATATGATACCAAAATAGCTTATGAAAAAATTAAAAAGTTACGACATTTTTCGTATTCTTTTCCCACCATTTTTGGACTGTTAGTAGAGACGGTCAATTCGTAACTAGGAAGTTGTTGGTTCGATTCCAAGTTCCAAGATGAACATAAGATTTAACAATAGCATACTACTCTGTGACAAGAATATTAGTTTCATCATCATAGGTTAGCAGCCGTGGGGCTGGTTTGCAACAACTCGCCATGAGTTGTTTATACTAAAGAATCCTTACGGATAATGCAGTAGCTTCTCCTTGCTTTCTGCATGGGTAATGGAAAAATAAATTTTCTGACCTTGCCCTTAGGCGCCTTTTACGACCGGCATGGACTCAAGTGCCTTGGAAGTATTGTTTTTAAGTCACCCTATCCACAGGAGACAATGTTAGCTTAACTCAACTTAATTCCTCCATTTTTTTAGGATAATGTAGATTCAAATAAAATTTGTACCTGTTATAGGTACAATGGCACACATTTGATTCTTTAGAATCTGGGCCCCCCCCCAGAGGGAGGGAGGAAATTTGGTATTGATTGTGTTTTTAACTTATAAAAAACCGGGATGACTACTCTGACAAATGAATATAAATAAATAACTGCAATTTCAGTCAAATCTATCCTCTACCTAGGCCTGATTTTCTTCCCTGTCAAAGATTTATGCTCAGAAACATGGCACTCATAAAGAAGCTCCAAAATTCAAATCAGTTTTTTAAAAACACCAATATCCATTAAATTGTGGCCGTGGTTTTTAAATTCCAAGCCATATTGGTGTCGTTTTCTTCAAACCAAGGCTTTCGTTTTAAAGTTTTTATCATTTTTCCATCCGGTTCATTTTTTGTTTTAAATAAGGTTGAAGGAGAAATATTCATGGGCGTAGGAAGGGGGGGGAGCTGCCCCCCCCTAGAAATTCCCAAGAGTATGCAGCACGGAAGGAGCAACTTAAATTTACACTAGATAAAATGATTTTTGGAAGCAAAAAAGTCATCAAGCACCGAAATACGATAAATGCCGAATTTTGTCCCTAATCCAACAGCCCTACTGTGAACAATCAAATGTAACTGTGGCAACCTTGTCGTATCGTTTGGACTGTTATCATTTGTGTCGGCATTTTGATTGTTTTCGGGTATCGCGGTCGCAGTCTGCCGCATTCTACTTGTCTCCCTGCGATCACTACCGGCTCGCGTACTGTCGCTTCTAGCGGTGGCTACAGAGGTGCCTTAGTGCCCCCAGGAGGTAACGTTTTTCAGAGGTCTGAATAAAAATCCTTTTTTCTCCATTGGGAGATCGCAGTTGATGTTCATGTGGTATTAAAATGTTACCACACTACTTCCTGGGACGTTACTGATACTTGTAACTATCCAGGGATCATCAACCACTTGCTCGGGCCCTGGAGTCGCCCCCCCCCAAAAACTTAATCATCAGTTACCCCTGGGGGTTTATTATTAAATAAGTAACGATTTACTTTATCGACCCCCACCCCCTCCCTCCCGACATGAAGATCTCACCTGCCCCCTCCTAGGCCAGATGCTGGATACGCCCTTGGAAATATTTACCTAAAATCGCACTTTCATTGAAAATCACTGTCCTCTTAATGTCCACCATTCGAGTTGCTATTTCCATAATCGTGTCAGAAGTGTCGACTTTTTGAAATGTGTTTTAGTGACGTGTTAGGTCTTCTTTAGTTCAAATATAGTCATTGCCATGATCAATCGCATTTGAGTTTTGATTTTAGATGACCATCTTCTTGACGAAACAAAGGAAATCTGAAAAGACAATTTTGTTAATGCTTTTAAGTTGTAAAATTTGGTAGGTTTATCTGGTATCATTTATTTTGGGGGGGAGGGGATATAGGTCACTCGTTTCAGCTCGCTTTCTCTTTCCATTTGAGCGGTGTACGTCATTCCCATACTGTCTATGGTCATATTCCTTCTAGTCTAGGGTTCGTGTTCTCCCACTTGTTGAGGGTCTCCGTTGTCAAGGGCTAGGAAGTATTTCACCTCCATGAACACTTAAAAAAACTCTGCCAATGTGACACATGAGTTTATTATTTTTCTTCAAAAAAAATACCCCCCCCCAAATTGAGGGGGGGGGGGGTTCTCGTGACTATTCCAAATCTGGGGCGTAATTAGACCCTAAATTTGACATACCTACTAAGATAAGTAGGTATGCGGTTGTCTGTGGTCACCCATATCGTAATGTACGTATGTATCACATTAAGATCCATTTATATTCAGAATGAAATATCGTTTTTGGCCTCTATCAAGCCACTCGCCAATCAAGTCCCCATATCGGCCCATTAATTGAATGAAGTCCACAGTTAACAGAACCACCAGATTACGTTAGTGTTGAAAATATTAAATCGAAATATAAGACAGCGTCAATGGCATGTTGTGTACATCAGGTCCGGTAAGATTATTTAACGGGACAACGTCCAGCGAGGGTTTTCTTGGTGGGTGACCACGTAGGTTCAAAATTCTCGTGATGCCGGGTATTCCCGGCGAAAACCAAACTGCTTGAAGTTGAGGTCAATGTGGGTATCTGGTTTGTAAGTTTACAACTATTAGAGGGCACACCCTTCATCTCGATTGATCATAGATATTAAAAAAATATAAAAAGATTGTGGTAAAAATTGAACTTCGTCCTTTGGTTGGTGTGTACTGCACCTACTTCTTCAACTTCACCCTTTCCCAGTATTAGCTGGGGTTGGGGCTGCTTTTCTTAATTCTACCATGACACCTTTTGTTTGTTGTCTAATCTTTTTAGCTATAACCCTTTCATGGTACGGTAACCCTAGCTTGCTCCTCACAGTATCCATCACGTTTTGCTGATGATCTGTTTGAAGCAGAGTTTTTTAAAGGTTGGATACCCTTCCAAACACAAAACCTTCTGTATTCACACGGGCTACATTGAGTACTGCACCTACTGGCCACATAAAATACATAGTCAGTTTATCTTACGGTTACAAACATTAATAACGCACGTTATCAGTACATCATCAAGACGTGACTTTCAAATCATAATCTGTACATTGTGCCAGACTCCCAGAGGTTATAATAATAACGCACGTTATCAGTACATCTACAAGATGTGACTTTCAAATCATAATCAGTAAATTGTGTCAGACTGCCAGAGGTTATAATAATACGAAGGCATATTGATAAGTCGGGTAGAAATGAATGAACACGTTATACCCGTCCAAAGTTTTGATCATGTATGAACACCAGATATAATTATGTTTAAAGTTATCTACAGAGAAAATCGTGTTGATTACCGAGTAGATATGGATTTGACAATCATTACATTATAGCCACGACTAGTAAGTCGTTATCCAAAAGGGGTTGCTAGTACGCTATTCAAATTTTGCCGCCCTGCCGTCTTCTACAATTCGATAACCTATAATATAATCATATTAAATACAATTTTTTTGTAGACTCAATTCGACCATAGTATGCCTACAACCATGACCCCACATCGACTCCCACGGCGCGGCGGCCGCTCCGCGCTCATGCATTGAATCAGACATACTTGGCAAACGGACATGTCCCGCGCCCCAATCAAATGCGATTACGCAAATTGTAAAAACAAACATGTTGAATAGTTTGTATAAACCTAATAGCATTTAGGTATATAAATAATAGATATGAATCATTTTAAATTCTGTAAGACTTAAAAAAATGGCCTCAAATCTACCGCCCTAGGCTCCAGCCTACTCAGTCTGTTGATAATTCTATTTAATATTTCAAAGTTGAAATATTAAATGGAACGTGTTACAGCATTTTTCGTAATTCCTATCCGTTCTTTAGATGGTGATCTCCGCTTTTTTTAAGAGATCCTGTATACTTACTCGTAATTCCAACCAGTGCTGCCATCGTTGAAAAATCAACGGATATTGCTGTTAAGTTGCCTTCTCCAAAAAAAATAAAAAAAAATCGTAGTAAAATTCTGATAAGGTCATAAAAGAGGTTATTGTTTTATGGATGGTTCTATCCGCACCCGTCTCGACCTTGGCAGGTCATGTCTCTTGGCCTTGTTATTCATTAGAGTATCTGGTAAATAGAATCGTCCAAAAATTGTCATTCCCGTAGACTACCTGACCACTTAACACCTCTGTCAGACCAATTTAATTTAATCTATTGGCATGAAATATCATTGTTCCAATGGTCTCAGGGTTGACTTCCTGCAATGTATATTTGAGATCCCTGTACACGCACATTATTGAACGAACACAGGAAGAAGGTCTTTTTGCACCACGATAACTCTCGAACGCCTTATGCATTGTAAAAAATATAAATGTATATTTCTTGGTGTTATTATAAAGGGTGAGCCAAAAGTATCACCCAGCCGTAGCCGGCACGACGGCCAGTCTGTACCCTGTACAGACAGCCTAAATCTAACATTATCAGAAAACGTTGAGTTTTGAAAGGTCTGGATGAGTGAATTTCATATCAAATAGTTTCATCTTAAGGTTCTTGAGATACAGAGTGGAAAACATTAACATTGTTTTGAACGGTAAGTCGTAGAGTGGTGAACTTTGTTTTAATAAACTTCTTCTTTTATCATTTGATTTAAGATTTTTGAGTTGGCTGCCGCCAAGCCTAATCCGTGGTCGAGTTGTTAAAATCATGGAGACACTTGGTCCGGAGGTTGTGGAATAGAATCCAGTCAGGAGCGAAAATTTTCTGATCAAATTTTCTCGTTTGGAATGGCATGGCCGTAAAACCGCTTGGAATTACTTCAGGGCACTTCCTGAAGTAATTCTAAGCGGTTCGGGGCATAATTGTTTTTTTTTAAAAAAAAGAAGAAGACGTAATAGAACGGAATAACAGATGCAATTTTCTTTAATTTCACCCTTTCGCAATTCTATTTGGGTCGGCGCTGCTTTCTTTTTTCTATCATGCTACAACCTTCTGCTCGGTGCCTACTCTCTTCAGCTGTAAACAGTTGCGGATTTACGGTAAAAGCAACATAGGCCATGGCCTAGGGCGGCAAAAATATGGGCGGTAATTGAATTTTTTAAGTATGCCTTAAAACGAAAATCGCATTTCTTGTCAAAATAGAGGCGGCAAGTTCTAAATTGCTAGGGCGGCGAAAGTTTAAATCCGCTAGTGGCTGTAACTCTTTAGTGGCACGGTATACTTATATAAGCTTGCTTCTTACAGTAGCCATAGAAATGCGTAGAAACTCGCTCTTTGCTGATTTCTCATTATTGGTTCAAAGCAGAGTTTTTTACTTTCTCTTCCATAGAAGATAAAGTATTGTATTCGTGCAGAAATTTGAGAGATATTTTGGCTGAAAAAATTGTTTGACGGGAAGCCAAATGACAAAATAAAGATCAAATATATTCGGCCATTTTGCTTTTGGGCCATATATTCAAAATTTNGTACGGTTTTCCGTACCATTTATTAAAGGCTGTATGCCCTTCCTAACACCAAAACTTCTGTACTTAGCTAATGAAGCTGATTTACTTCTCTCGGTGTCTACATTTGACAGATGCGATAGAATTTTGAAATCGTAGGTACTCCAGATATGAGCTCCAACCAATCAGGGTTGGACCACAATGACCTTGATCTGTTCAAATTCATAACCATTGTTGGAAAGACAATCAACTTGGAGTCATTTTTATCCAAAGCAGAGAATTTAATCTCAAACTGACCCAAATTTATAATTAACCCATATTTATCTCCGGCCCCTTTGGAGTACCGATCTTAAAGTAGTCTCAAAATAATTTAATTTTGGTTCGACTTTTCTAAAATGTATTACAAAACGGGTAATTTCATTTCACTTCAATAGCATCATCCAGTCCGATGGTGGCCAGATGTATGAGACAGCAGCTCCAGATAGGATGGTAGTCTTCTAACTTTTGTCATCACACATCTGTTCTTGGAGGCTGTAATTGACATGGGCCCCAGAACCATGACAATCACTGTAATGTAATTACGTCAAAAACACAATAGTTACAAACATAATGATATTACAGAGTTGCTTTCTGTGTTATTTTACACCATAAGCTGATCAGCTCAGGTAGACTCGACCCGTGAGGATGTCATCCTCAAGTAACTTCTTACAATCTCAAGTATGATTTACTTTTCCTCATGGTAAGTTAGCAAGTCATAAATGGATTGGAGGAAATTACGCCTTCGGTAAAATTTCATTTAAGATTTCAAAGTTTACTTAGCCAACGATCATACCACGTTGAATACACCAGTTCCCGTCAGATCACTGAAGTTAAGCAACGTCGGGCGTGGTCAGTACTTGTATGGGTGACCGCTTAGGAACACCACGTATTGTTGGCTCTTTTTTCCGGCCCAAATCAGGCTGGTGAGGTCAATGTGGGTAGCTGGTTTGCAAGTTTCCAGCAAATGGAGGGTAAAACCCCGTCTTGAATGAACAATAGATGTTAAAGAGACGTTAAGCCAAATTAAAAAAAAAGTTTACTCCCCTGTGGTCTCCCTTAAAAGTGCATAAAACTTTTAAATCCCGAAATATTTTAGAAAAATAAGTGAGTGAGGTCTACATTTCTCGGAACTATTAATTCTATTAGATCATCGCGTGAAATGTTAACACCAATACAAGGTTTGACTTCAATGGCATCAATTAAACCATTATCAGTATAATTAGGTATCTATCAGTAAGTACCTACTAGGTAACCAAACACCAACAACTAGCGGATACGATGGATATGTACATACGAATATGTGGAGGCTGAATTAGCTTCAAACGGGGTGTCAGATACTGACACTTTGGTGTGTAAAAACCGCTAATAGTTAGCCAGCGTCAATGACACGTTGAATTTCCTTGATTCTACATACTACAACCTTCTCTTCTGTACCTACTCTCCTTAGCTTTCGTGGCACGGTTACTCTCGATTGCATCTCTCGGAACAGGGGCGTACACAGGATTTTTTTTCGGGGGGGGGGCTGGGCAAACCAAGTAGGGACCATAACAGCGTCGTGCTGTTTAACTAGTTTCACAGAGAGATTAATGTAAACAAAGTGTAAATATAGGGCTTCACCCCCCCCCCCCCCATAATCGAATATTTCTAAAAACGTTGCGAAGCCCTATAGACCGGCATCAGGGGCGGTCCGTCCTAACCGTTCCTACGCCTCTGCCTCTCTATCGCGACCAAAATATAGGTTTTTTTTCGAGAAAATAGTACATTAGGGCGTTTTTCTTCTTCTTAAGCTACCTAGGTTAAATTTTGCCTAAAACCCCGGCGCCCCCCCCCCCATCAGGAGACCTTGTTTCAAAGTTACCATTAGAATTAGGTAAGAAGCAAAATTCCCACGGACCGATCGAAGGGGAAAATATTTATCTGAGACCCCAGATGAAACCTCAGATCGGTTCAATGAAAACCTGGCTGTTAACTCTCCTGTTAACATTTAAGTCTCTTGGTGAAACCCACCCACCTTATTTTAGTTAAAAATGTAATTATTAAAAAATATACTTAACTAGTTAACACACAACGCAAACCACAAATAATAATAGGTAATAATAAAAAGCAAGTTGGGTACAACTATACTTAAAATTTGAAAATATTTAGAAAAAAAGTTAAATCGCCCTAACTTTGCACTTTGTTATGTAAGTATGAAACACCTTTCCCAATAAGTGTTTTCTGCGTGACATTGAAAAAGAAGCACATGGTTAGATGATATACACTCGCGTTTCACATGTGATGGCTTATCTCGAAAAAGATGTCGGGGGGCGTACACAAGGGGGGGGCTATAGCCGCCCCCCCTTGTGTACGCCCCTGTCTCGGAATCCATGCGTAAAAACTACGCTTTGCTGATAACTTTCCATTTTTAGTTCGTTTTAAGGGTTGAATGGCCTTTCTAATACAAAAGTTTTTAAGGGTTGGATGGCCTTCCTAATACAAAATATTCTGTATTTATACGGGCTTGAGTCCATCATCATTGTAAAGTGTAACTCAGAAATCAAATTTCTGAAGAAAATTTGTGAAGATTCGGCCAATCATTAATATGTGGATGAACGTGTTTCCTTTAGGATTACAGATCCAAGGATCAGATCTTCCGGAGGTATCTCATTCAAGGTCCCCAATAGTAGGGAGGCTGATATGTTCAAGTCCCCTATAATAAAAGCTATGTCCCTCTACAACAGTATGTCGGTGAAGCCGGAAAAACTCTAAGACGGTAGGGATCCTTCGAGCGTCAGTAATTGCCGCATTTGGGTCTGAATCTCGCCGACATAGATGTAGTGTAGACGCTATAATTAAAAAAAAAAAAAATCATCACCTAATGAAGCTGGCTTTTTCTCCTCGGTGGCTACATTAGTTTTGAGCCCTCCAGATCTTGCCTATTTCAGGTCCAACTCCAAAGCAGTACTGAAACGGACATACCTCTTGGGCGTCAAGCGGGCGGAGCCTGCTTGTTTATTATACATGTATAAAATTTATATGAAATCAGCCATCTGAACTTCCCATTTAAAAATCAAATAATTTCGGTACCATTTTCTGACACCCTGTAACACTGCATTGAACTATGTTACAGTTGGTTGATGCAATGAATAATGCAGTCAACATTAAGTGCATCTTCTAATCATACTGAACGTGTGTTCTCCCTCAGTAACGCGGAGAATTTTTTTTTATGAGAGCGATTACAAAGCCGATTTTGATGCAGAAAAAGTGAAATTGAGGCTATTCAAAATATTATTGCACTTCTGGTGAAAATTATTTTACCCCGAAAAGTGATAAATATTATCTACATAGGCGGATTAATCATAAAAAAGAAATGGCAAATGACGTGGGCAAGAAAAAAAGCCGGGAGCACACGGCTTTCACAGTACGGGAAGAGGCGACCCGGGATAAAGAAATTGAATTTTTTTAAAAAAAAAAAAAAAATCTCTGGTCGGAGAAAAAGACTAAAAGCTTTTGACCAACCTCCCTTGGCGGAACACCATGCACATGGGGCCCAATTAAAACCCGTCAAACATATTTTTTCTTGTATACTGAACACAATGAAAACGCACTTCAAATTTCAGTTTAATATAGCTGTTTTTTAAGATTCTTGTAGGGTCCAGAAAGAACTCTTAGTTCACTGACACAGTGTATCACACATTGGACAGTTTGCTCTAGATTTTTTTTAAAAAAAAAGTTATGCCCAGAGACTGCTTTCGTATTTGAATTAGTATTGGGCATTTTTTTTTTTTAAACATTGGACAAGTGAGTAAGCAATTCGCTTTCGCTGCTCTGAAAGCTTAGTAGCATTGTGACACCCAGGTCAAAACATTTAGAGCTATTCCATTATCATTGACACTCACTTTGTGTTTCTATCTCATTCTGAACTGTGGCACTGTGTCGTCACACTATCTCATTAAATTTCAACATAGAACACAGACTCTTTGTTCATACACCAGTAGTTGAAGACAAGGAAAATATCAAATAAAACTAATATGAGATAAGATTCAAAGTACAGGCCAATCAAGGATTAGACCTGGAGGACTAAATGATTAAAATAATTTGTGTCTAACGAGCAGTCGGATAGGATGGTGATCAGCAACTTTCTGGATTCGAATAGTGAACAAGTAATGGACAATAGCATGCAAAACCAAATAACGCACCACAACTCGCTGTTAAGCAATGCCCAATAACGTACCGCAACTCGCTGTCAAGCAATGCCCATTAACACACAACTCAGTGCAAAATAACGGAACACAACTCAGTGTCAAGCATTGTCCAATAATGGACCAAAACTCACTGCCAAAACAACACCCTGCCAAACAATGCCCAACAACGCTCCACAACGCCCTGCCAAACAATACCCAATAACGCACCACAACTCACTGCCAAGCAATGTCCAAGATCTCTTCACAGATCAGCCAAGGACTTTACTAGGTCCTGTTAGACGTGTTGAGTACTCGGGGACATCTCGCGTTCTTGGATTTTCGGGGTGTACTCCGTAGTAGCTGTTGTTGATTGCAGCAAAATTGCAGGGAAACTATACCCTAATAGTAATAGTAAACATAGGGTGTTTTCAGCCGCCGAAAGAAAATCCGGGGCCGGAGCTAAAAAATTAAGGGCCCCTTCACTAAAATGGAAAACTTTTTAAGGGCCCCTCTAAAAGCCTGGGCCCGGGGGGGACTACCCCCGTGTATTCGGAAAATATTTTTATTCCGAGTGCTACAGAAACAAAATTTAATTCAGAGTTAAATTCAATGAAAGAATGCATCACTGAAGTTTTGAGATAAGATCCTTCCTCATAATCTAAAAATACTTTTGGGGTCAATGTAACTTCTTGATTTCAAAACATATCAGCCACTCATTTATTTTGAAATTTAAATTCTCCAAGCTTGTGGTTTGCTGTACAGGGGATCTTTGTACTGGTAGAACTTTATACTGGAGTAACAGGTGAGCACCTGGCTCGGAAGTTTAGATATTGTTGTAGATTGGATAACGTAATGTGGCTTCTTATGTGTCTAAACATTTGATAGAATTCTCCTAGGCCTTGAATTCATCACATAGGCCTCAGGGTTTTCCATAGAACTTTCTGGAAGTGTTAAAATGCGAATTCAATATGAATAATTTTTTTTGTAAGATTCTATACGCAAAGGGTGATAACAGTCAGATATAGGGGCAGACTGGGCCACCGGGAAAATGTCCGTAAGCCCCGGGGGCCCATCGGGGGAGGGGGCAAAAATATGTGTGAGAAAAAGTATGTGAGCCCCGATGGGGCCCCCGGCTCATCGGTGGGCAAAAATATGAAAGAAAAATACATGTAAAATATGTGGGCGCCAATGGGCCCCCAGTTCATCGTAGGCCATTAAAATACATGCAAATTATATGCGAGAAATATATGTGAGCCCCGATGGGCCCCCGACTCATCGGGGGGCAAAAATATGAAAGAAAAATACATGTAAAATATGTGCGAGATAAAATATGTGGGCGCCAACGGGCATTATTCTGAAAGAAAAATAGGTACATGTAAAATATATGCGACAAAAAATATGTGGGCGCCAATGGGCCGGGCCCCCAGTTCATCGTAGGGCATTATTACGAAAGAAAATACATGTAAAATATGTGTTAGAAAAAATATGTGGTCCCAGATGGGCTTCCTGCTCATCGGGGGTCAAAAATATGAAAGAAAAATGTGGGGCCCTTCTTCCAATATGAACTAATTTAAAAAAAATGTTTTTTTTTTTTAAATTAGTTAGGGAGTGAATAACTTTAAAAACTTTATTATACGGTGCTCCGTATAATAAAGCAAAAATGAAGAACAAAATCGACTTACCTAATTTTAATTAAAAAAAAAAATGATTTTATTCTTCTTGTTCTTCTATTTTACAATAATAATTTTATTTTATTAGCATCACAATACTAATTTTATTAACATTATTTTAATAAAATTTACTAATTTGGGACAAAAATAATTTAATTAACATCCATTTTCACAAATAATTTCTATCACTACTTTATACTCAAACTTCGCGCATATTTTATTATTCCTTTTTTTACTTAAACTAAGCGGGTAAAATAAAGATTCAGAAATAATATGTGTGACCAACCTATAGTGGAAATTTCACCTCAACCTGACGAAGATAGACAAAATGATATCAAAAGCTTGCCACAAAATATTACTTCAGAATCCTTTAGATCTGAAATATTCTGTGAGTTAAATTAAATTAGGTACGAGCAATTAGACAATGTCCATTCGGATTAATTATAAAGGTGTCGAGCTTTCAATAGCATTCAGACTATCATCATCAGGCTAATTTTGACTCGACGGTGTTCAGAGTCGAAACGGAATCATCACCGGTGACGAGCTTTCAATAGTACTGAGACTATGATCGTCAGGCTCATGTTGACTCTACGGCAGCTACACACAAAGTTTCATTAAAATCGGTCAACGCAAAATGGCGAAAAAGCTATACAGGATGAACCGATTTTTGGATTCTTCATAGGTACCTTGAAACGTAAAATATCGAAAGGGAGATTGAAAATAATAAACCGAAATTAGGTACAACTAAAATACTCGTATAAAATATTGCAGCTCTTCTTCCTCAACACCTTGTGTGCAAATGTCTGAAATTTGATCAATGCATTAAAACGAGAAGACAACTATTCAGTTCGAATGATTTTCTTTAATTCCAATTATTATTATTAAAGAAAAAAAAAACAGTCTCCGTGGTCTCTAGTGGTCATCACACTAGAATTGCACACAGCAGACACGGTTTCGATCTCCGGAGAAGTCTAAATTTTGAAGGTTTACAAAATCTTCGATTATTTCGATTTTATGTTTTTCGGGATGTACTCAGTGAGGACAATGGAATAGCCAAAGTAGAGGCGACAACAAGTGGCAGTGGTATATGGTAGAATTAGTACAAGACATATTTGAAGATGAGATGAAAAAAATGCTTGTAACGCTGTGATGAACTTTAAACATTGTGAAACACTCACAACAGTGTACAATAAAAATATTACTATATTTTTATTATTTTATTTATTCAATTTTTTTTTTAACAAAATACAAATTTAATATTAAATTATTTTTTACGTGTAAAGATTGATTATTTTTAACGTTTAGTTTACACAGAACACAAATAAGTTCACTGTAATTCTAATTCAAAGTTTACGTGATTAAAATAACGTACACAACTTTCAAAGATCACGAGCTGAACTTTAAAAGTTCGAGTTGATAGTTTAATAGGTATAACGTGGACTACGGATTGGTCACTACATAACTAGTGACTACTTCATTATGCATCGATCTGGTTACTGGTGGTTGATAGGCTCATTAATATTGTACACAACACAGAGCAACTGTTTCTCACAAACATGTGGAGTTGTCATGACGACTCATTTCATCACAAACAAAACTTTAGTTCTTTGTTTACAAATAAGATACCAAACTGATCATGAAGATAGAATAGACACTTAAGATGGTGGGTGACTCACGTTGATAATGTAAAACGCAAAATGCGAGAGGAAACTATAATTTGAAGCACGATTTAAATTTATCCACCAATACCAAGATTTACCTCATAAATACGAAGCATAGTTACCATTGGTAAAAGAAACAATATAACCAGTGTCAATAGCATATTAAATAAGTTAAGTAACATCCATCGAGGTTTTACCTGCGGGTGATCACGTAGGTTCGTACTCTCGTGATGCTGGTTTTTCCCTCCACGAGATCGAGGTAGGGAATCTTCATAGATCTCCCAGAAGTCCACGTAGACAGTTGGATAGCCACCTTCTGTCGAACCATCTCGGCGGGTTTCAGGGATATGTTGGATTCGCACGACTTCACTTACTATCCCTGATCATAGTGGACCTATAACAAGTAGCTCCGATACAATGACCAAGTAAACCTCACCTCCATCACTGCTACTTGCCAGGAGAGGCAGACGGTTGTCTTCATGACCGGCTATTTCCAGTCCAACCCAGGTTGGGTGAGTTCAGTGTTCAATATTGGTAGTTTGTAGGTTTCCAACGGATGGACGGTAAAACCCCCGTTCCGAATGACTTTAGTTGTTAAAAAGGTGTTAAGCAAGAAAAATAAAAAAATAGTTTTTAAAATTGATTTCCTCTATTGGTTAGTAACTTACTCCCCGTCACGAAAGACCTTAGATGTTAAAGGGGCGTTGAACCAAAGAAGAATCAGTACTAGGGTTTCCGTTTAAACTTTTAGAGTACAGAGTCCTAAAAATTTAACCCAAATGGATCGAACTCAGAATTCCTGTGCACAGCAACTCCACGGGAACTGCCGACACAATTAGTGAGAAGCGGATACAAGGGAATGGGTTGGGCGACATCTACTCTAGATTTGAAGATAAAAAAAAAATCATAGTACCTACGTATAGTACATCTTGAAGTAGAGTTGATGTTATTAAGGTAATTTGCGTAAGCTTCAGTTATATGATCTTTTTTACTTTCTCTTCCTTGTATATTTATAATAGTCTCTTCAGACGTCCCTCTGGAAGGCACTTACATGATCATAATAAATATTGGCCACTCACCATGCATGAAAAATAGAACTTACAATTTACAATGGATACTCTAAAGAAGCAGTCCCCTGACATTTCATTTGTATATTGGGAAAGTCCGCCACATGCACGTTGTAAAAAATAGAAGCTCTTTCCTCTCAAAGTTGAGTTCTTGTAGATGACACGTTACCTACAAGATTGTCCTTCTGGAGCAGTGACAATCTCTGTCTAGGCTTTAAATTATCTGCAGATGGAACTTGTCAAGAGATTTCATCAACAAGGGATGAACATTGATGATATCTCTTGGCAAGATCCATCTACAAGGTGGAGTCATTAGAAACTGTAAGAGACATCCAAGATCTGATGTTTCTCCATATTCTAGTCACCCCTAGACGCAGAATATTTATTTAGACAAAACAGTTCTAGAATTGTTATTCTGCGTCAAATTTTCCATTGCCTGAATAAGAGATACATCTCTTCAATCAATACTCGTACCAAAGATTGATCCGAGTGAAACAATAATTATTATTGAATGGCCAGCACGCATTTAATGAAAGTGAACACCTGGCTTACCTTGAAAATTAACTGGCAATAATTTGTTTTAGTGAGATCACTCAGAGGCAGCAATTTTTCAATGTGAAAACAAAAACATATTTTTTAAAATAAGAAACTGAAATATTTATCTATGCGAAAATAAAATAAAACGTAGAAACTTGAAGTTCTAAACCAGATATATTTATTTTACTGACCGAACGGTGTGAAGTCTAGTTTTAACTCCACAATTTTGCTATAAAGGTAAACACTGTAAATTTTTATTGAAAAATCCTGACCCTCAAAGAGATCTATCAAAATCGGACAAGCTGTTCGATAGTTGTCACCCTCAACTTATGGTACGAAGACCGAAAATAGACGTCTTGTCTGATTTCAGTCTGGGGACATTCATAGAACTGGCTGGCCAGTTTTTGGCGTTATTGGGCCAACCGGAGCCCAATGATGGCCTATTATTTGAGTGAGATGTAAGAAGTATGAACGGACGACAAACAGACGTTTAACACTTTGATATAGCGTTTGTTTGCCGGTCTGTTCGTTCCACGATAATTCTTGAACGTCTTGTCCGATTTTAATTATGGGTAAATTCATAGAACTTGCTGACTAGATTTGGATCTTATTTGGCTCTCAAAGCCCCATTATATTATTGTCCATTATTTGAATGAGATCTACAGTTCACGGAACTTCTAGTTTGGTTTATGATTTCCAATCATGAAACTTTGAAATCGACCCCGAAAAAAAAAATACGCCACCTCTAAAAATTTTATATTTTACGTAGGAACCTACTAAAAAAACAATACACAAATTTACACCTTTTATTGTAGATTTTCATTTTTTTTAAGTTAACTAATATTATTGGTAAACTAAATAATCTTAAACTTGATAATTGATTTTCAAGGTTTCATATTATCAATATTAGATGGTGTTGCGAAACATTCGCGCGAGCTAGAAATCAGGATTAAGTGACTTCTCATAAATTTTATAGTACTATTATGATAATTATGTACGACTAATTTTATTGAGGAGCGCGGCAGCGCCAAGTCAAATGCATTGAGCGTTGTACAAGAGCTACGGTAAAAATATGTGAAATGACTTTTGTCGATGAGATAAAAGTAATATTTTTTTTAAAAAATATATATTCTTTACAGAAATTTTTAATCTCTTTGAAATTGAAGGCAGAACATAATCCAGAAATTAATTGATTTGATATTCGATGTATTTTATACCCCGGTCGTCTTTCGCAAGCGACCACAAGTACACGACACTACGAGCGACTACACGCAACTGATCAAAGTGAATGTAGGAAATGGAACCTCATCCTCTCTAAGCGTTATATGTTTACAATGAAAGAGGTTCTATTTACTACATTCATTTGGATCATTCGCCCGTAGTAGCGTGAGCTTGTAGTCGCTTCACAAAGCCAGACCTCCTCTTAGAAAGCGAAAACACATAGTATTTATTTATTTGTTTCAATAAAAGGTTAAAATAGTTTTATTGGTTAAACATAGATAATGAAGGACAAGTCTCTTACACCGTGCAATTAGGAGGTTCTATAGCCACGAAGTTAAGTAACAAAGCGTGACTTCTTCCAATCCAATTATGACCTTATTTCATTTCACAGAGTTTCACCCCGTAAGGTTTTTAGGTTAAGCATATATCCCTAGCTTAAGTTGCAGCGAGTTTAAGCAGTCTTCTTACCAGATTGTTTTGGACGAGTTTTTCTCTAGGGATTACTGACTCAGTGATACTCTACTACTGACAGGAGCGGAAGTCAGATAGGAAAAAAACTGATGAGTAATAAAGGAACTTCTACAAAAAAAAAAAAAAAAAAAAAAAAAAAAANAAAAAAAAAAAAAAAAACAGCGCTCGGAAAAAAACGAAAGTAAGATTTGATTGAAGTGGCTGTAACAGTCCCAATGATATTAGAATACAAACAAACACTGGGTTAATATTTTGCACGGTGTTGTTGAGACATGGACATTACAATAAAATTAGAAATATTGAAGATATGATAAAACCTTAGGGTACTCCAAAAAGAATGCCGGAATTGATAAGCCGCTATTTTTATTATTATTATTGTTGTTGGCAACCTTGTTTTTGCGATTTTTATTATCTGTTATCACTGAGGGTTTTGCTATTCTTAGTAAGGCCTTTTTTAACCAAAATATTGAACCCAGAGTTACTGATTCATCCCGGGTTTTAACAAAATTTGGCTTTTATCAAGTTCAGTTCCTAAAAGACTCGTCCAAACTCGCCCAGACCGCTATAACCAACACCTAGATTTTGGTGAGAGTCACTAATTGTTTGTAGTGTATAGCTATGAAAAGGTATAGCAGAAAGCAGAGATTTTTGATTGTGAGAACTCACTACCGAATTGGTGTTAATTTCGGGGTGACTAAACCACCCCACCTCAATTTTGCTAACTAGACCATTTGTGATATTGTTGTAATGGGAGTACACTGAGTTTACAAAGCTGAAAGCTGTTGGAACCAAAAAACCGACGTGAACGTACTACACCTGACTGGGCAGTATGTAATATCCTTTTCCTTACATTCAATTTATATTTTGACATTAACATTTTCGTCGTACGACTATTTCATTTAAGAGGTTTGAAATTAATTGAATCCCTCAAATGTAAAAGTCGTATGACAATTATTAAAATTATCTCCTTCAGAAAATAAAATTTAGTCTCCAAAGACATTTACATATTTCCTTACACACAGTACCTACGTTGTTTTCTGATAATTTCATAAACTTTTAGGACCAAGCTTTGAGACCGGGTAATTTTAATACCCCCTTAAGAAAAGTCAAAACGCTGACTACACAGCAACGATCTAGCAAGTGTTTAAAAAATTAAAACCTACCGCAAAAACACACCCCTCATGTCAGAAGTCTAAGGAAAGGTAGTCTTTCAGTCTAAGAAAAAACAAGAATGAAAAGCTATGTTGATATTTTGATCTGATTTTAAGAAGAGTGAACAAAAAACAAGAGAAGAAATTTGTCAGAGAGAGAACAGAGGCCTAATTAAGATTATCTCCCTAGTTTTTATTTAGAGTGAATATAGGAAAAAGCCAACCCATTTCACCCAAAAGATACTCCTCTAACACTATTCGGTCCTCGAGATATCAATTTGAATAAGAACATTGCCATACACAACCCTGAGAGCCTGTTCCCACTCAACGTGAGTATCATTCGTGTTTTACCGAAAGACTTTTATGACTGTTACTATTACTTACAATACGCACTTTGTACATACTTTTGTCCCTCAAAAATAAACTTTAAAACTAACAATGCATGATACTGTATGGGCTTCATCCATTTTAAATACTTATTAACACTGAGGGCGATCATAGACAACTCACGTTTTAAAAACGGATGACCTTAGTGACATTCTCATGGTACGGAAAATGAGAACTCTTAAATCTCACATTTAACGTGAATTGCCAACTAGGTCTTTAAAAAAAAAAAAAAATGAAACTCACATCAATTGGAAATAGGCTCTGCCATGGATAGAAAACAATGGGCATTTAATTATTGGCTAATTGTTTGGTTTGATATGAAGAGTAAAAAGTAATGTTTTTTTTTTATTATTTTGAAAGATAACAAATTACAAAATTATTATCCTAAGTTTACAAAATGAAATACGCTACAATTATATAAATTACCTAAAAAATCAAAAAAGCACAATCTCTTAATTTTTAATTCACTACGTGGCTTTCTCTTGGAATGTTCGATAAACACTTCGATGAAAAGGTGTTCCCATAAAATTTCAATCAGATTGCAATTTACATACTCTGATGGTAGGTTGAGTGGTAAGACGCTCGGACTGGTAAACAGTAGAGCGTGGGTTCAAGCCCATGAAATTTATACTCATTAATTTGACATATTTACCACATAATAGCACCCCCCCCCCCAAAAAAANNCCCCCCCCCAAAAAAAAAAACTACCGGTGTAAAGGCAATCTTTGGGCATCAGTATAAATAAGGACTATAATACTCTGTGGTTCAAAGTAGCTCTTATCGAATCTTCATTTTTAAGGCTAAAAACCTGAGTTTTTTTTCAGAATGTTTCTTGGATCATTTAAAATCGATTTAGTTCTGGATGAATGTGATTTTTATTCACTTTAGGTAAGATATTACATTATTTGTCACCTTGAATACAATAAGTAACAGATAAGGCACAATTTATCATTTTATTACACTTATTCGGCATTACCTCGCTGATAAGAATACTGATCCATGTATGGTTAGTATACATTCATACGGCCATGCCTCGCTGACAAGATGACAAATAATGAAATATTTTATCTAAAGTGAGTAAAAATCACATTCATACATAACTAAATCGATTTTAAACAATCCAGAAAAAATACAATTATACCTTTTTACCATACCTGAAAAAATAAGGATTCGATAAAACCTGCTCCGAACCCACTCCGCTCTTCAATCAGGCGCACATCGTCAATGTTGATTATTTCCAACACTAGTTCCACAGAATAATAATATTTCTTAGTTTAATTACCTCTAGACTAAAAGTCCCTTCACGGAACAGTATCATAGCCTTCCAAACAGTTTTTTTTAGAAACAGAGATTTTTGGTGAAACTAGGAACGAATGTGCCAAACAACATTTTAGATATGTATAGAAAAGAAACATCATGATGATGTGCATTGCGGACGTCCGATATGAATCGAATACATAAATTAGTTTAAAGAAACACCTTTCTTTGGTTAAAATTGAATAAAATCTAGAATAATATAGGGTGTCCAAGAAAGAAAGTTTTTTAAAAGTCGGTCATTATCTTATTATTCTTATTAGTGTATTGGCACCATGTCTCCGTGAATTTGTTATCACAAATAAACTGGAGTTTCAAGTGATATGGTTTGACTTTGTTTTCGAGTGTTTTGAAAGTGTCAGTAAACATGAAAAGTTTGGGAAACGCGCATATTGGATATTAAAATTCACTACAAAGATTACTGGCCACCACGGTCTTTTGACTTAAACCCCTGCGACTTTTTTATGAGGTAATGTAACCCAGTCGAAGGTTTATGAGAATAAACTCCGCGATCTCACCCAACTCAATCAAGAAATTGGGATAGTGATGAGAGAACTGGACGGCGAAATGTGTGAGCGTGTCATTGCTAATTTCATGGACAAAACAATTGCTCGCAGGGATGCTGGGGGGGGGGGGCACATGCCTGATATCGTTTTTAAAACGTAAACTTGATGGTCTCTTGAACACAGATATATTTGATTTTTTTAAATTCTGATCACAAATAAAACAAATATTGAATTTACAAAAAAAAAAAATCTTTCTTGGACACCCTATATTTCAAATGAAAATAAAATGCAAACCAATCTCGCAATGAACCAAAGTCAGCAAACGATAGTGGCCTTTTTGTTTACAATATATAACAATTAACCCTTTCGGTTTGAGAGCCGAAACCAAGGGCGGATACAGATCTTCAGTTGAGGGGCTTAAACTATGAACATCAGCGTCAGTAAAATAAAATCAAAATTCTTTCCTCGAAGAAAAAACCAAAAGATTCATTTTCATGTCTTTGGTGACTTTAAAGTTTGTTCTTTGAGGAAAGAATTCTAAATATTTAATTTTCGTTGGATCGACTTTTTAAAATTTCTATCTAATTTGAAAATGCGGATCCGACGAAAATTAAAATTCTTTCCTCAAACAAAAAACTGAAAGAAACTTACTTCAAAGGTAGATGACCTAAATTACTATTCCAAGTCAACCTACTACCTATTCCAAATAATTTTACCGAAATTAAGGAATTATTTTTGTTCATTCTTCAAAGACGTAGATGAATTAATATTCGGCGTTCATTTTTGTAGTGTTAACTTCACATTTGAACACATATATTAAAGGCACTCCTAGTAGCAAAGTAGATTTCCATTTCGATTACAATTCTGTTTTCGTCTGATAGAGAAAATGCTGCTTGCTGATCATATGCGAGCCTTTGGTACATTTTAACTTTAACAATATAATGATTAAAAATATTAACGAGGGAAAAAATATAGTACAAGGGCTTGGGGAGATAAGAAAGATAATATTGAATACCGTATGGAGCTCATAGGAGGATCTACAACACCTAAACTGGCACATTTTTCTAAAGGAAATAAATTGTGCTGGGCTAACACATACCTGTCACAATTTACTTCCAAGTGCTACTGGGTGTATCGAAAATAGTATCGGAGTTTCTATTATTACTTGGAAAAATCAGTCCACATTGCTGTCGAAATGATCGCTGCAATATAATTATTGATATCTCCGATGACGTTCTCTAGACGCCGATAGGTCAGTCTCTGAGTTATAGATGTCAGAAACTTCGATATTCCTTTTGGATACAAGCTATATTAAATCTGAACAAGGTCAATGCAAAAGCCTGGAAGGACTAAACATATGACCATCGGCAAAAGATAAAGAAACTGAAATTTTGAATCTCATTCTAGGATGACCGAATTTTGTTGTGACGAACGTAAGACATGTGGTCACAATGATATAGACATAATACATTTTCAATTACGAAAAATCTCATTGATACACTAGAAGTCCCGACCCTCGGCACAAAACTCCCATGCTTCCTATGTCGGGCGTGTTGTTTACAGAAACATGTGTAAATACTCGTAGCCCCTCTTTTTAATAGAACAACGAGGCTATGTTTTTTTTTAAATGTGAAAACTCCCTCTTCCTCATTTTTTTGTATATCTTCTTTGAAAGGCTTTTATAATCATTTTGTTGTACGACACAATTTTTTTTCGTTAAAAAAAAAAAAAAACTTCCAAATTCAAAGTACCAACATACCACAAAAGCTAGAAAAATGTTACACCAAAATTTCAGCGCTATATATTTTATCGTTCGCAAATCCGTCCAGGACTTTTTGAACACCCTTTATGTTCAGGCTTGGATTTGAACAACCAGCTTCTAGGTTAGGTAAGAGTTCGTTGCAGCGCGTTCACACTGGATGTTTGGTTTTTCTGTGTGAAACATTTATTAAAATGGGAACGTTCACATTTCTGTGAACGGGAATAAAAATCAGATCAGTAACTTTTGACATTCTAAGTTGCCACTGGAAACTGGGAAAGAATAAATCGGAAACGGAGCAGGAGAAAAAAGGCTTTATAACACAGTGGCATTTGTGTCCAGATCTTTTCAAAGAGGGAGTGGGTACTGAATTTGGGTCTGTCACCAAAGTGTGAACAAAATTGTTATGCTAGGATCACATTCTATGACAAAGTTCCTATGACCGGTCCTACGTACCAGGACGGCCTGGTACGCGTAACATCACACCAGAAATTTTTAGTTAACCTCATATCAAACTATTTCCAGCATTTTTCTAAAACTGAATCTATGAAGAAATAGGCAGAATAGTTGATTTTAAGTTTAAGGGGAACATCGCTACAACAAAAAGACAAAATGCCATCCTTATATGGCAGTTTTTAAAGAAAAACCAAGAAAAATATCATATATTTAGTGTGAACGAGCTGTAACAGTACCAACAAAGCACACTAATCTGGAGTGAACAAAAACAAGCAAGCCAGGATAATATCGAAAGAAAGTAATAAAGTTCACATGAATTATTTTCTGATGTGTTTTAAACCAGACTGTACACAAAATAAACAATAATAAATAACCATTTCTTAAAAGTAATGCAAATCATAAGAAGTGCAGTCCCACCTGACAGAGTGCACTTTGCAATAAAACAACCAGGCACTAAAATTGGTAAAGAACATGCTTTATTATAGAGAAATAATTATTGCTTAATTAGACACCCATAAGAACATTGCTTATAAGCAAAAATGTGCCATGCCATAAGAAAAGTGAGTCATTTGCTGTCTGGGAGCATCTTAAGGGTCAACTCAAAGGAGGTATACGGTAAAGTCTCTAAAGAAATGTATGAGTTCCAAAAAAATCAGAACTTTAGTATAGTAGTCCGTCCGTTAAAAAGCGTTTTTGCTCATTTTTAAGAGAATATACCTTTTCTATTTTAACCCATGGAACATTCAGATTTGGTTTTAAGAAACACACTTTTTTATTACACCCCAGACAATATTAATGTGATATAGGCAACCTCAGTATGGTTGAATATTGATTTCGACCAAGATGCAATGAGGATTTACCATGCGTTGCAATATTTTTATTCTATGGTAAAATGTCATAAATATTTCACTTTTCAATGGATATAGCCATTGAAATGTCAAACATGTACTTCATTCAAAACTGCCATATACCTACGTATTGTGTATGGCAATTTGATCCTAGCACATCTGAGTGTGCCTGGAGCGAGTGACTCTATACAGTCAAACAATAACAAATAAAAAATCAATCAAATTAACCGAATAGTTAAACAACTAATACATATTAATATTTTATACTAATATTAATATTTTTCTAATTAAAATTGATAAAACCATAGAGTGAGACCTGGTAGCAATTGATAGAACAATTGGAAAATACGAGCAGAAGCCTTAGCATTTTCTTTCTTGTCTGTCCCTTAGAAATTCCAATTCTATTTGTCTGCGACTGATTCGGTGCATCGAGTTGAACTCGTGCCATCAATTCTTTAGTACGGTTCCATTGTATGGGTCCCGCAAACCAAGGTTGCCATAAAATTTATAGAGAAACTGCAGGATCGCTTTGTTAGAAATCTCTTCAACAATGAAAATAACATTTATCCCCTATACCCACACTATATTGAGTATGGGTTATTGTTTGATTATCTCCAACTTGACTCCTTAGAGACGAGAAGAAAAGACGCACAAATCACTGGGAAGGGTTCAGTCAATCATCCATATCCGGTAGAACATGTATCCTTGAGAATAGCAGATGCAAGGATCAGGTCTTTTGGTTGTATTTTGTTCAAAGTCCCCACTAATAGGGAGACCTTCTACAACAGTTTGCCGGTGAAACCGGGAAAATTCTATGGCAATAGTGTTCCTTATAGAGCGTCAGTAATTGCTGCATTGGTGTCTGAATCTCACCAGCAGTGATGTAGTGTAGACGTTATAATTAAAAAAAGAAGTAGATAAATTCGTAAAACCTTTTAACTAAAAATGATTTTTCTCTTTTGTTTTCAGATTCAGTGAGCTAACTCTTCGGCAACTTTAGTTATAGATCGCGTGAAAATGTTTGCAAAGTGGGTAATATTGAAATGGTTAACCTTTTGATAATTCTTGCGCGCAATGAAGTATCAGGCGCCAAGATAATATCTGACACACTGTACAAAATTTACGAGCACGTAGTGGTGTTTTTAAATTTTCTACAGACCCAATTTGTTCAAATTTTGCAACAATTTTTCCAATAACTGTTCTCTCAATTGGTTGGCTATGTTGTCCAAAAATTATCTCGAACTATACGATAAGCATTTTTAATTGAACAAACAAATCGGTTGTACGCTGCAAACATTTTAACTCGTTGTTCACGTGTTAATCTTTCTATAACTAAAAATGCCAAAGGGTTAACTCACAGAATCTGAAAACAATAGAAAAAAAAATCACATTAAAAACGTATGCGCATTTAACATTGGCCCTTCTGAATGGAACACCCTTTATTAAGTACCAAACCCGGTGCAATGAATGTTGTCAGCAAATAATTCGAAGTTAGGGACAAGAAAGAGGATAGCCTTCTACTCGTAGTTCCCAATTGTTCTATTATTTGCTATAAATAAATATTCTAATTGATTTAAAATATTACCAGGATGACACTCCTATACATAAATATAATTATTAGAGTATTGTTTGTCTTTTGAATAATTAAAATTAAATAATAAATAAGAAATACCTATTGCACAGTTTCGAATATCAACTCGGACACAACAGAGTACACAATAACGATGCGACGTCTGACCAACTCTGTTCACCCTGTATTGTTTCTCGTACAAAGGCATTCGGTTTTATGATCTTGTGAAAAAATGGACACAATTATCAATAATTGAGTGTGGTTACGCAAAACGTCAAATTTTTATTTCTGGTTATATTATTGGGAAGACACTTTCCTTGAAACTTGCGACAACTCAAATTACGAGTGTTTCGATACAAGAGAAGTACTCTTTCTTTACAAACAAGAACAGGACGAGAGGCAACAAAACCACTGTCCACTGTTACTTTGCAATGTGAAGGTCTGGCCCAGATGTGTTCGTTTCTTACCTTAATCTACCTAGATACCGGGAAATCAACAAACATTTATATTTCGTTTCTAGTCTACCTAACTACAAACAACGAGTACCGAACCACACATTACTGGTGATTAGTGTGTCGAAAAACCTAAGGTACTCAGTACTCAAATTACCTCAATAAATTAAAAGAATAATTTCTAGTGAGGAAGAAGATATTGTTATATGTGAAGATTATTGATTAACTACGATATTTATCGTTAAATATCCTAAATTTCTGGAGAGCGTCAGTTATACATTTGTGATTGAATCTCGCCAACACAAAAGTAGTGTAAACACGTATAACTTTAAAAAATGAGGGGGGGGCGGCATTGTTTTGCTGTGGATCATTATTGAAAATGAAAAATAACAACAATTTGGTCAAACTTTCGACCCAAATTTTGCAATTTTGATTTGTACAGAAGAATGAAGGCCTATCTAAAAAGATTTGACACAGAATAAGAAGGACAGTTAAGTGGCGATTGGTTACTTACTGTTATTCGACAAGATTCCTATCTACTGTCGGGGAAAGTTAGTTCTAAAGTTGAGTTTCTTCAACCAAGTATTCCTTCATAACAGTTCCAATAAATAGAAACCGACTACAATATTCAACAAGGAGTTTACAGATCGACTGACTGTGCTCATACGAGAGGCACAGTCAGATACAAAACATGTTTCTTAATGGAAAATATTTACATAGGAGGGACAGCAATATTTTTAATATCCTGAAAACAAGAATTACAAGCGAGTCTTTTTTATGAGAGTTCATAGTTCTATTTGAAAGTTCTATTTCAAAGTTGACCATAAAAGAGCCTTGAAAGATATTTCAATATTACTATGACATGAACCTCTCTAGATCATGAAATTTGGTGCAGAATATGTTTTTTGTATCTCCAACAGGTTCTGAGATATTTGACTTAATACAGCGGTATCCGACATTTCTCGGATTTTATCTTTATTTATATTTTTTAATTTCAAGCAAGAACAATTCGTCTAACATCCTCACTGAGAAATTCAGTCCATTTGGCAAACATTTTAAGGGCTAAAATGATTTTTTTTTTTTGCAAATATGACAATCACCTATATTTTTTTGTGGTATGTGATAAATATCTCAGATTGATTGGAGGGGAAGTTCAATTGTTGGGCTGGGTTATAAACGTTTGACACTGTAATTACAAGAACTATTTCATCTTGCATCCTTAATGTGTTCACCCCCCCCCCCTCACTTTAAAAATTAAGATGTCCAAAAATAGGTATTATTATCATCACGATCCATCCGGTTTTTCGCAAAACCGGAACCTAATGCTAGTTCTGAACACTTTGAAGATTCACTTTAGGAGAATGACTAGCACTCAGGGGTATACTTCTCATTTCTAACATTATTAGACTTCTATGACAACAACAAAAAAATCACAATTTGACTAATCATATACAACACACAATTATAAGACGTTTCTAGTTTAGTATTTTGAATTCTTTTAAATAATTTTGACTTAGGCGACGGTTATTGTATGAGTATTTCACTCGTATGAGCTAGCACGAGTAATTATTATTTCGTACAACATTAGATTAGAGACACTCGCGCGAGCTAAGACGTGTAAAGCGAGTAAGTAGTTCAAAATACAAGTACTCTAATGCATAGCTATACAAAATAATTACTGTGCTTGCCAGTGCAAGTGTTTAATAATTTTCACCAAAGTCAAAATTGTTTTCGAAAAAAATATTTCAAAATGGTACAAAAAAAAACGCCTACGCTCTGTCTTCTGTGTTTCATATACAAAATTGATTTTTGAGTCCCCTGCTAAATTATGTAAAATAGTTAGGACCTTTAATTTGCATGCGTTGCGGGAAATCCCGTGAACGATGTTGGTTGAACATTGTCTATTAAATTTGATTTCTGACTAGATGAAAATGAAGTATAATTACTTTGAGGTTGCTGAACTGTTGTGCCCGTAAAGTTGCCTCCCCCGCCTCCTGCACTCGCACTCGATTTCATTGCATCCAGTGGTGCCCTGAAAAAGGAAACAAACAATCCAAAATTATGACATTAGATACCATGCTTTGCTTTTAGAAAAGGGTTTTACTTTTGCAAAAAATCAGCAGGGCAGGGGCGGAAATCTTTTTGTTTTCATGTGTTAAAGTTATCCGAAATGTACGGGTTCTAGTAAAAACTTTTAAAAAACTAACAGTTAAAAAGTGTGTTTTTTTTTTTTTTAACTTACAGAAAGCGCAAAATGAATGAAATCGCATGAAATTCAAGTTTTTTTTTTTTAAAAAAAAAAACATTTTTTGAAATACTAAAAAAAATTATGTGTTGTAACCAATAAATATTTCATAATTCGGAGGTAAATAAGAATGATCTGCCGTTTCGCCCACTTTTAATTTGTAAAAGACCTAATCTCAATTTTTAAAAAACCTCATTTCAATAGACTTTCTAGATTGAAAAATTTAGCGTTATACTATCTACAAACTATTTACAATACGTCACATGCAACAGAAAAATTATATTTCTAAATAAATAAAATTAGCAAATTAAAATACAAAAAGAAGAGAACATGAACATACCAGGAATCATAATTTCCTTTTTAATTTTACTGTTAACTACATAAAACTGGAGCTCTAGGGTTTAGGTGGTAGAAAATGCCTTGGACATTAACCTCGCCCAGAGATAACCATCCAGTCAAGAGTCTATTTTTTTATTTTTCTTCCTTTCACCTCATGACTCTTAATCAAACGGACCAACATTCCTAGAAGAGTATTTCCTTCACTTCGGCAAGCAAATCTACACCCCTAAAATTTCAAAATATATGTAATCTTTGAAGATCACATAATCTTCTTAATAGGTGCACACCTGTTCACTTTCTGATTTACATTAGTAAAGTGCTGTACTGAGCACCATCTGATTAGGGGCGTGAAAAATTTGTTCATATAAGTCTCGGACCGGAATCTTGAACTACCAAGCAAGATAGAAAGAAAGTGAATAAAAAGAAAAAAAAAGGTAAATAATAATGAGCATCTACAGAAGGACGGCACGTGAGATAGAAACTTAAAGCACGTGAACTAAAAATAAAAAAATAAAATAGATAACAAAAACTGCCTACACTCTATGTGGGGCGCCACACATCTGGGTCCTCCATGAGGGTGGTGTGATGTTCTGGTTGAGATAACCCCCCATTAGGGGATGCAACAGCTGCCATATCTTCACGAGTACCTCTGTAGGGTCGGGGTAAAGGACACAAAACGTTTGCACAAATGTTAGTAGGTTATTTGTAAAAAAAAAAAAAATGAAGGTTAGTAAGAGTCAAACGGGCCTCCAAAACGACGGAAGAAAGCATTTAAGTTATTTCCCCGTTCTTCGTTACGACGGGGAAATTCAACAATAATTTTGAGTTCGACATGAATAATATCACAAATTGAAATCTTTTTTGATACCTACGCATGGGGTGGGATCGGCTCCTATTTATAAAAAAATAATATTTTACTAGGTATAGGATGTTATTTTCTGTGCTTCGGAACAAGTGGTGCTTTTCAATTTCGATATTTCGGATGTGATAACCGGCCAGATTTCGGGGAGAAAACGGAAAATTCCCAATCAATTTTCGTTATCTCTTTCAGTTTCCTTTAAAAATTGGACAAAAAAAGGTTAGAAAGCGTGATTTTTGGCGAACAAGGAGGATGCGCGGTCATCCTGGGGCATACTGTGTAATGAGAGTCTAGGATTAAAGTCCACGAATTCTTACAATTAACAGGTGAAACGCAAACTATCAGCCGACAATCAATAAGACCACTATTTCCTTTTAATACAGTACCGTTATTTACGACGAGGATTCACTTACTTTTCACTTCCGACTCGAGTTTCGTCTACTTCGTAGACATTTTCAAGGAAACTAATGTGTTGTTGTTATTATTTAGTGTCCGTTGGTAACTCAGGACCACGTGATCAATCAGCAGATTTCTCTGATACACAAAGTTTAGAACAATGTCGACGATTGCGTTAAAGGCATTTACATGGATCTGACACCGGGCAGGAGTGTTGTGGCAAGTTTTAACCAATTTTAACCCAATTAGAGAGGTTAGGAACGTTTTTACGGCTATGCCTCTATTGCGTATGTATAACCGTCCAACATGGACCCATGACGGCCAATAAAAAAAAAAGTTTAAACAAAACTCCTGCCCCGTGTCAGACCCCATTTACCTTTTTACTCATTGACGAGAGAATATAGATTTGTTCATATAGTAGGATTTATATCATATCATGGTTGGTATTAATTATATGTTCTGCGCAGTTAGATGTGTCGGGCTTGTTGTTGCATACATACTGCCGCAGTGTTCTTCTGTACGCGTTTTTATAATCCTCATGGTCATACCCACATACTCACATCCACATTTAATTAGTTATACTCCACTACTTTCATCCTGGGATATTTTATCCTTTCTGGAGAACAGAGACGCCAAAGGCTGAGAGAAGAAGGCTGGTTTGTATTTGTACTTTTGGAGTAGGTCTTTTAGGGAATACTCTAGACTTCGGATGAAGGGTAGTCTTAGGTATTTTACGTTTTCTCTGTCTTTAGTGGAGTACATTAGTTTAATCACTTTATTTCTAAGGGTGGAATTGAAAACCTTCTTCAGTTCTAATATGAATTCATCCATTGTTGTCGCCGATCTGTCTAATGGTTCTCAGCTCTTTCTCGGGTCGGAAGTGAAAAGTAAGTGAAACTTCATCATAAATAACGGTAGTGTTTTTAAAGTTACAATAGGATGTCTAATATAAATTTGTTAAATAATAACAAATATTTCCTTAAATTCAGTTTTCTTAATTACTGAGGTGACTTTGAGTAATAAAATTTAGCATCACGATTACTAAATTTACACAAATTAGCTATGTGTGATCGACCGTTTATAGCAGTAAGTGCTGTGGAGTTCTATGTTTTAGTTCGACATATATCTTGTTTTTACACATCTTGGCAATAACTGGTCAATTTTTGGGGTCTGTTCAGACTATTCTGTTAATGAATTCATATGACTTTAGTTAAATTATTTTCAGAACTACATTTAGTGCAGGTCCGTCTGCATCGGTATTTTTTCAACAAAATCGGATGAACTATATAAAAAAGATGGCGAGGACGCTAAAACTGACCTACTCATCCTCGCCATAGCCAGATTCTATGTACAAAGATGACCTGGAACGCATAGCATCACAGTTGCAACCAAGGTCTATCACAAGCTTTTCGGTAACCTTTAGTGCAGGTCAGTCTGCATTGGACACTTTTCATCAAAATCGGATGCAATGTATAAGAGATATTTTGAGGAAGCTATACTAATCTACTCATCGTCACGATGGCCGGTTCTATGTACCAGGACAACTCAGAACGCATACCATCACAGTTCCAACCAAGGTCCATCAAAATCTTTTCGATAATTTCTCTTATCAACCTATTAAGACAGATAAAATTACTACGAGTCTATCTTCACTTGACTATAAAATAATATATACTTTTATGTCTTTTATAAATACTAATGTCAAGTGAAGATATAATATTTTACTATGTCAAGAATGGTTTTACTTGACATAGTATAAATGGGAAGAACAGTTGTTTTCAAGAGGGACACTGTTACAACAATAACAATCTACTTGAGAGTTGGAATCACGATTTCAATAAATAGAAGAACTCCACAGCCCTGGTATGTGACGAATGGCGGTGGAAGCTGTTAGTAAATCAAATCTAGGAGCGTGTGAGTGAACTCAGCACGAAATAAATAATTTGACATTAATCTGTGCACAAACACTTACTTTTTGCCTAGAGCAACCATTCCATAGAGGATTCCAGTGACGAAAACTAACCCACTTCCAGAAATAGTTGTAATTGAGAGACATAATATTACAGAGATAACAGGCAAGCTGAAACAACAAATGAATATTTGATAGTTGCTATTATCATCAGGCTTTTGGTTTACTATTTTCAATATTGAATCTTTGAAATAATCACGAAAAAATAAATTCCTCTAAATTTTATATTTTACGTTTCAGGGTACGTAGAATCAAGAAATCGATATAAAAAAAAACCGTTAGTCTGCCGAAATGGGTACTTTTGGCACTTAACGTTGACCGATTTGAATAACATTCGGTATGTGGGTTCCATTCGGAGTCTAACTTTGACCCCAATTTAATACAAATCGATCACATTTCATCGACACTTAAATTTTTAGTATGGAACCATAGGTCACGGCGAACGGTGTGGGTCGACGAACGCCTTCTTTTGTTATTCAACTTCTGGAGAATTTTAGTACGTAGTGTTTGGTACTCGCGTGTGTACATCCTCGTACCTACTTGTGCTCCGGTTCTGATTAGTAGGTATCTATTTAAAACCCCGGAAAAAGAATTTAATCCGAACAACTAAACAAGTTGTGATAATCAAGGGACCGGATCAGATCAACTCTAACATTTGAAGAGAGTGTGTGCTTTTTTGTCTGTCTCAAATCTCTGTATTTAGGGTCAGTATTTTTGAACCAGTTTTTTATTCCAGCAAAACTATCTCCAATTTAAAATCAGTCCACTAATTCACTTTTCTCACGTACACGTAGAGTACCTTGATTTTTTTACCCAGTATAATAATAAAGCCATGTATTACATTGACAGTTTCCAGTTTATCGGCAATCGCTGAATCAGCAACATGTCGCGACGACTTAAAATTTGCGGGGTGACGTATATATTGCGATTCCCGATGGTCATGCCACATTTGAGGCTCAGACATTACCAAGGGGGAAAACAACAAAGTGGTGTATATTGGCTGACGTGTTGGGAGTGTGTTGAGTAGTGGGCATGCCATCATGTTTCGGTCCGGTGTATGTTGCCACCGGTTGACCAACATTAATTTTTCTTGCATTTTCCTCACGAATGGTATAGGCTAGGCTAGCGAAAGTGAGTTAACTATTACATTAAAACAACTACTGACATTATTGTGGCTTATTCTTACCAAATATAAAGAGCAGCTTTATTCCAAACAGGTCTCTTGTCCACAATATCAGAAACAATTTGAACTTGGTCGATGAAAATACAACAACAAGGTGCTTCTATGACGAGTACTAGGAACCCAGTGATTCTGAAAGTGGAAATATAAATTAAATGTAGGAAGAAGTACCACTAGTAAAAGTAAATATTAGCGGCTCAGCCATTTGAACTGCCTACACAATGACAAGCAGACACTTTTATATTCAAACATAGTAGTTAAATATAAATTTTTTTGGCTTCAAGTAATCATCTTTTGAAGGTAAAACAGACACATCAGACTAATACAAAAGAGACGTGACACGATAAGAGTAATATGCATAAAAACTGAGTAATTGCTCTGAATATAATCATTTATTTACTCAACCCGTCGAGCATATGCTACCCAATTTAACAAAGAAAAAAAAAAAATCTGAGCATACTTCTCAATGTCTGTTAAAAAAAATGCTGATGCCCGAAACTTGGTATAAGTATATTCCCGTGACTGTAGAAGTCCCCTTAGATAAAACAAATGGATCAAGATGATCAGGCGTGCACGTGTAGTCCTTTATAGAAAAAAATATCTTAATAAAATTTTAAAAAATCATTTTCAAAAACAAAATATTTGGGGACCCTGTCCCTAAATTTTTCAAAGTCGAAAAGCTCTTGACACCAGCCATAACATATCAAAATTTACCTTTTCTACAACAAACCGGTAAAGAGATAAAAATAATTTCCAAAAAACACAATATTGGGCCCCCGGGCTCCCAAAAACTATACAGCAAATTTCTTTCATGTCCTAAACATGTATACCAAATTTCGTCAAAATCGGATGATAATTGTGGCCTGTATCGCGTAACAAACAAACATACAAGTGAATTTCGGGATGTATACCGGGATGTAAACACTTTTGGTGTTTTGTTTTTATTTATTTAAAAGTTAATGTATACCGGGGTCAAAAGTAAAGTTCACAATAATTGAGATTTTATCGTAAATACTCGTATCGGAATTTTTGGCATAACTGGGATACGAACCAAAATTAAATTTTCTATTTTTCAGAAGATTTTCGATATAGTATTCAGTGTTCCATTTCCATCCATTTTTTGATATCTTCTACAATCTGGAATGCGTAATTGTACAGCTTAAAAACGGTTTTTTTTTTTTTTTTTTTTTTTTTTTTTTTTTTTTNTTTTTTTTTTTTTTTTTTTTTTTGTGAACTAGCTTCGGATTGAATTTGGGATTTTTTTTTTACCTTAATTTCGTATCTACATTGTAAGAGGAATCTGTGCTCCAAATTTGAAGTTTCTGCGTTTTGCCATCGTCGAGCTACATTGATTTTATCAATATTTTACAAATGTATATTTCTCAGTCCAAATTCATTAGTTCAAAAGTAAAATTAGAAGTGGACAAACACTTATGAAGTTACTCATTAAATGAGATCTTACCTATTGAAAAATAAAATGATTTGGAAAAACTTACATTTGAATTATACCAACGAGCAAACAGTCTACGTTGATCAAAAGAATTCCCAGACAATTGAACAAGCCAAATAGAATGGACACTGCAAACATGAAACATTCATTGATCAAGAAGTAAGATAAAAAGAAAATGCTTTGAAAAACTGGAGGTGCGTTGGAATACACGAGTCGCCTGCGTGGTCAGGTCAATCATTCTTAAAATTTTCAATTTTAAAAATGTTCGAAATAGATGCAAATGAGGTTACCTAAAAAGTCTTAATAATTGGAACATCAAGCATGTCGGTAGACATGCGTACGTCAAGAGTACGCAAAGCTACCGACTATATTAACACGAAAGATAGTTTGTAGGTATGGAGACCCACTTTTTTCTGCAACTTCCAGATGATTTTTTGCAAATTTTATTTTATATTCTGTATGGGGCATGGTAATAGATGGTGTTTCCCCCAAATACGATGATTCTACGTTTTGTTAAACGTGTTTCCCAGACACGTCAAAATACATAAAAAATAACAATTTTTTTCATACTGTTTTTTTCTAACCGAATTTGTCGCCAGGCCTACAGCCAATTCTACTTGTCG
>CM022877.1:10064134-10093072 GCA_012654025.1 Pachypsylla venusta | reverse complement strand
GATCACTAAATTAGGTTCTTGAACACTCTCAGTTGTTCTGATCTTAAAATATTCGAGGGGTTGATAAAATTAAAACAAAACCACCATGGTGTTGAACCAATGATCTCGGATTTCAAAACCACGTTCTTGACCACTGCACACTCAGTTGTTCTGATTTTGAAATAGGCCAATATTTTAAAATCAGAACAACTGAGTGTGCAGTGGTCAAGAACGTGGTTTTGAAATCCGAGATCATTGGTTCAACACCATGGTGGTTTTGTTTTAATTTTATCAACCCCTCGAATAGGTATTTTAAGATCAGAACAACTGAGAGTGTTCAAGAATCTAATTTAGTGATCCGCGTTCATTGGTTGAATTTTCAACTAAGGGAAGGAAACTAAGAAACGAGTGTGATGGTACACAGATTATTGACGTTCTTTTTTTATATCAGTTGTTTTTAAATTATTGCGAGAAGTATATTTTGGGCGGGGTGAATATTGCTACTCTTGACGTCTTTTTTTACACGAAGTGTTTTTTTGGGAGATTCATGATATGCGTTGCAGTACGTCCACATGCTTAGAACCAACATCGTGAGAATGTTAAGTAAAGTGTAAAGTCCAACAATTTTTCAATTGACGGGTGACTCCATAGGTAAACCTTCGTGAGGCTATTCCCTAAGTAACTCAAGCCGGGTGAGGTCAATGTGGGTAGCTGGTTCATAGATTTCTAGCGATTGGATAAAACACGTCTCAAATGAACTTAGATGGCAAAAGAAACGTTGAGCCAAAAATAAGGTCTTAAATTAAAATGAAATGGCTAACTAAATGTTATCATCGACAATTTTGATACATACATAACCCAACAAAGATAAGGCGTATATGATAAAGAATTATGAGTACAGATCTTCGAACTTTGAAACATCGGGGACTAGTGACCTTTTTGGCAGTAAAGCTCAATTCCAAACTTAGCAGAAAACTTACCTCCTCCTGCAAATATTCCCAGCGCCCGCGTTCCATACTTCATATACCACGGGGTACCATCATCCTTTGAAGGATCTTCATTAGGTCTAGTCATCATTGACTGAATGTTGGCAGGTGAAAAGAAAGACTGAAAAACAAAAAATATACTGTGAATGTATATTTCTTTGTGTTATTATGTCATAATTTTGTGGGCATCAAAGCATTACCTTATAAATACTACCAGTTGTCGCTATTACTATAGCTACTCAATTGTCCTTAATAGGCTGAGTTACCTCCAAACCCAAACAGACCAAGTGGAAAATTCGAAAAAATCTGACCAGCATACCGACTCTGCCATGGAGACGGTATACAGATCTATGAAACTCTCATTTGAATTAATTTGTCTGCTGATGAGTTTTTAATTATTATCATACGCCTATTGATACTTGAGGCTAATCTACAAGTTTTTGATGACCCATGACTGGAATTGTGAAAGTATATTCCACTCAGGTGGTCCTGGTGCGTAAAAGCGGCGTCACATCGTAAAAGACGTATTTGTATTTTTATTATGATAGTATTTTTTGTATAACACGCGGGGTTCTGGTGCGTAAAAGCTGCGTCATATCATAAAAGACGTATTTGTTTGTATTTTTATAAATCCAAATAACTATTGATGTCAAAGAAAACTGTGATTTTTTTTGTGTTTCTAGTCATAGTCATCTAGAAGACGTCTACAATAATATCTTTCTTATATAACATTACCTAAGCATATCATATCAGGTATTATGATGAAATGAAGAGTTGCTTTATGTGTTTCCTTGTGATCTCAGATTACCTAGGTTGATAGATTTATTCAAATATTTAGTTCTAGCTGTTACCTTCCAATCATTAAAATCTCAATTCAAACAGTGACAGATGGTTGCATCACAAATAAACTTTCAGAATTAACTAGGAAAAAAACACCTATAACTATTGCAAACAATCTCTTTAAATATTGATTCAGTGACCAGAAATCCTCCCAATTGCCAATAACTATAATAATGATTAGATATTCTTTGCTACGTTATGATTTGGAGAAAATAACTTACCATGATTAAAGTAAAGTGTTTCCTACTCAGTACAAATTGACATAAAATAAAAATAGATTCCAACAAGCAGCAAGAAACTTAGATATAATTTTGTAGGTTCTTGTAACTATTTTCTACTATCAAACTCAACTTATCAACTTTTGAAAAATATTGAAAAGTAAAAAAGTGCACAATTCTCATCAAACAACAAAATCAAAAGTATGGTAGTTGGGAGCAGGTGACATAGGACTCCAGATTCACAACAGAGAAGTATTGTATTTACCACAGAGGTTGCAATTGCCACGTTGCCAAGTGTTTCTATATATCACAAGACAAAGAGAATTCGCAACTAGAGTTGCAGTTTTATTTTACAAAAATATCTTTTGTAAAATAAAACTGCAACTCTAGTTGCGAATTCTCTTTGTATATATCACAAGACACATGGCTGGGTCTGACTTAGCGGAGAACCGTAGTGTCCTCGAACAAGGTAAAAATTCCACGTTCAAAATATTTTTCCCGTTTGAGGGAAAAAAATTTTGCTCAAGCAATAAAGACATGGCCGTAAAAACGTTTCCTAACCTGTCGAGGGGGGGTTAAAATATGTCAATAAAGCTAACAAGTAAACATAAAAAGTTAAAAACAAAACAAAAGAAAGTGGAAAAAATAAAAATATGGTTGGTGGGATTTTTCCCGCGATGTGTTACGCCGCACGCGACAAAAATCCCCCAAAATCCCACAACTATGGGACCCTACGGTTCTCCCCGGAGTCATACCTCTACATGGCTCCTGAAATATGATTTTTAAATAAAAAAATTCCCTTGAAAATTTAATACTTTTTTTTAGGATTGCAATAAAAACTTTTCCAAACGTCACCATTTGGAGGAAAAATACGAATGTAGAATATGAAATAATCACAAAATATTTTTATTTAATGGGTATTTCGGTCACATCTCACATAATTTTTATTTGCAACCAAAAAATATTTGTTCATTCAAGATCGTAAGATAGAGAAACTGATGTAGCAGATGGGAGAGTTAGTAACAGAAAAATCCCACAAGATGAAAAAGGGATTGATCTTGACTCGTAGGGATTTATGACTGGCGGCCTTTGAATATATCATTCTGGCGGCAATTTATTTGTTTAATTTAACGGGTTTTTTTTTCTTCCGACGGAAATCACTTCCGACCAGATCACTAAATCACTATGCAAAACGCGTGTTATTTTTCTTTTTTAAAAATAAGTGACCATAGTCCATTTATGGTTTCTTCGGCTTCTTTTTCCTTTTCTTCATCAATTTGAATTACTAATGTTTATTTATACTATTTATAATAATTCGGTAGCAGTCATAATTTTTATCTGTACGTCTATAGGTACCTAGTGTAACAGTGTTCATTGCTATTTTTTTTTTTTTTTTAATAACCTGAAGGATGTAGTAGATAATGGAATAATAATATAATAGCTCCTAAAAGTTTTGCATTTTTTTAGTTAATTTTAGAAAATTTCCGTTTAAAAAGATGAATATTTTACAGTAGAAGAAATTAATAGTATCTACCTGGGACCAGACAGATACTATTAATTTTTTTTCTGAGCAACTAACCTCACTTAAAATATGATTAATTGAAGGTTAATTTTCACGATTAAATGGTGGGAAATACGAGAAAACTCACTTTTAAATGTTTAATTCACAATTTTATTGCTTGAAAATCGACCATACTTTGGAGAAATCAAATGTTTTTTCGGATTTTTTTAAAATATGCAGAGATTTTTTTTTTTTTGTATTTAACAGATTAGGTAACATGAAAAAAAAATCACTACGATTTAATTTATTTTAGTTTTTTTCCGAATGGTGCAAGAGTTTTTAGGGAGCGACTTTATGAGAAGAACAAGTTTAATCGAGGCATTGGAAACGATTTGATCAATCGTTTCCTAACCTCTTCGGGACGTTCATCTTAACGCTTATATAGATAAAATAAACAAACTTGCACTGGATTTTTTTCATGTTGGTACAACAGGTACAACTATGTCTGCTTCAGTTCAAATTATTCAAATAGTTCAATAAATAACGGAAGAAAAAAGTTTTTTCAAAATAAATTAAAATTAAAGTGAATTAATTAATCTCCCACCCCTAAAACGTTTAAAACCTTTTTAAATTATATTAAACCACATTTTAAGTTTGTAACTTGCTCCAAAAAAAATTAATAGTATCTGTCTGGTACCAAAGGTCTTCATACATAATATTGTATTATCAAGTATTCCAATCAGAAAGGTTGATAATAAATACGTAAAACTTGTTATTATGAAAGGATGTTTGTATTCTGTTTTCAGATTCGATGAGTTAACCCTTTGACAATTTTTGTTACAGAAATATTAAAAGGTGAACAAATGAATTTGAAAAATTTTTGCTGCGTACCTAATACAAATTGACTGTGCTTATCGCGCAAACGCAATTGGGGATTATATTTGAGAAAAAAACGAACAAAAAGTTATTGTGAACATTGTTGTAAAATTTGGACAAACTGGATTTGTAAAAGATGTGAATACACAGCGCGTATTCGCAAATGTGGTAGGTATAACTATTTCGGTAGTAGGCACGCTGCAAACATTTTTACTCAAGTTCACGTGTTAATCTTTCTATAAACAAAATTCCTAAAGGGGTTAACTCACAGAATCGGAAAACAGAAGTCAAAAATCATTTCACATTAAAAAATACGCATTTAACAATGAACCTCCTTGTTGGACCAGCCTTTACGTTTATTACCTACTGCCTACTGCTAATGCAAATTGGAATTGTTGATGTCTAAAATATGTTATCACATGCGAAATCAGCGGGTATGACCACTTTGTTATCATATTATGAACATAGTTCAATCATTAAAAATGGTTATCTCAAGAGAAGGAAAATGAAGATTTCTTCGTAATATCGAAGTTATACTGTCAGATTTTTTTTGTGCGCGTTATACAGTTGTGCTAGTGTATTTTTACTCGTGATGGCAGCAATAAACATTTCTAGTACAAGAAAATGGGGATCCAATTACTTTGAAGGTGAGTGTTTTGTTTCTTTTGTTGATTCCAATGAATGTTGAGGCAATTATTATCTTAAGATAGCATACAGTTATTGATTTAGTCAACCAATTCACCACGTTATCATTTCTCGTTAGTCTGTGAAGTCAAGCAATGTTGGTTGTACTCGTACTTTGATGGGAATCACTTTGGAGACATTACGAGCCGCTGGCCTTTCGGTGTGCACTCAGCCTAGGCTGTGGTGTGGATTGTAACAAAACAGGAGATTTTAAATTGAATAGATGAAATAGTGCTACTTCTACTTCTTAAATATTTAAAAAGACCCTATCAGCCTGCCTCAGAGGCATGACCCTTCTGTGCTTCAGTATTTTCCAAATTTTAGTCGTTTCGAACTTGTAAATACTATATCTAAAATAAAAAGCTGCGGCTATCTAAAAAAAAAATTCGCTTTGAGTTGATAATTACCTGCGTTGTGGCAACAAATTTTGATATATCTGCAACTGCAGAGGTAGGTACTTGTCGAATTTGGGAGAAAAATGTAATTCCGTTCTACATTCTACAACGGTTTGACATTTTTAGTTCCGATAAGTTTGTAATCTTCGGTGAATGTTCATTCAAATAGAATGATTATACTCATTTCCGTTTGAGTTTGAGATTTGTAGATATTTTGTTCGATCATATCGACGAACAGATACCTACGAGTAATAATAGAGGTTCATTGTTCAACATCAATTAATTGATCAATCAAAAGTATTATCATTGTGTCCTGAAAAATATGTGGCTTTTGAAAAACACGTGGCTTCAAGGAAACCTCCTTACTTCAATTAAAAATACTCCTTAAATCCGAACACATACAAATTTATATACAGACCCATTTTAATTAAAAGTTGAGTTATGTTAATTATTAGTGATACCCCGATAAGTGATATGAAATGTATACTAAATAGTACAGCTCCTATAGGTGCGTTTTCTGGGAGCAAATTTAAAGGTGACCCTAATTGGGATATACTGCACTTGCTTAATATTAAAAGTATATTTTTCAATATGACAGCTGTATGAGACCGCATCTCCAAATAAGCTGCTAAAGATTGTAACTGTGATATTATACATCTATTCTTAAAGGCTAATAATTGGCATTGACCCCCAAAACTATATCAATCATTGCAATATACGAGGGTGGTTCCGAAACTTCGTGGCCCGACCGACAAAGATTTAATGTAATATAACGGAAATTTTTAAGTGACTTATTTTTTATAATTATATTAGTGGGTAAAATTATCCAAATACCTATTTTAATTAGTTTAATTTTGATAGGTCATCTTTTATTAGATTCCGAATACATTTTTCCGAAGTGTTTAACTCCTTCATGACAACGCATCTGTCCAAACCGTCAATGAAAAACCTGCGTGAATGTGGCTTCGCTGAGATATCTTAGGCCATCTATAGTCCAGACCTGGCCCCTAAGACTATTTGTATTTTAAAACTGAAATTCGAGCTGTGTGGAAAAAAACTAGAGATCAGTTTGACTTTTTTAAAGTCTTTTGACTTTACAGATACTAACTATCTATTGATGGACATAGAGATGTAACACAAAAGATGTAAATAATGTATTGAAGTCAAGGGAAATTATGTTGAAAAATAAGACACAGAGGGTCTTTATTTTCCTTCTCCATCCAGGTTAGGCCACGAAATTTTGGAGCCTCGTAATACAAATTTCAACATCACAATATTTCTTTTTTTGTTCTCCACTTTTGTTGCTGTGTTATCTCTTTGTCTTTATCTATGTATCACTGTATCACAATAATCATAGAATTGATGAAAGTTGATATGTTATGTTCATAGAATTTACTGATACTCGTACACTAATATTTGGTTTTATCTATGCAGTTTAATTAAGCGTGAAAAACATGCGCGAATATAGCCCTCTTGTTCCGGGGGGGGGGGCAATCGCACAATATACCTAATAGAAAATTTGGAGGGGGGAGGGGGAGGGACTCGTAACATAGAGACCGGGGGTTCGAGTCCTGGGCAGTACTTTTTAATGTAATATTTATCGAGGTACGATACCTAATTTGTTGAAAGCTGTAGAGCTTACCACAAATACCTTTCATAAGGGTGATAAGCGATTTTATAAGCGTGATGACAAAAAAAATGTGCCATGACGAATGACAGAATTTTTGACGATTTTTTTATTTACGTATTTCTATTTAGTATAATAATATACCTAATACCGTATTTTTATATCCTGAGGATTGAGAATTATTTGGGGGCCCGTGCCCTCCCAACTCAATGGAATAAAAGACACAGCGGATCACCATTCATTTGATTTTTTAAAAAATTTTACGTGTTAATTATACTTAATTAATATGAAATTTGGAAAAACCGCCCGCTTAAAAAAAACTGAGGGGAACGTGCACCCAGGGCCCTCCTCTATATCCGCCAATGGTGAAAAACAGTTTTTAAACATGATTGGGTAAAAAATCATTTCAGGAAGGACTTTCTTGAAACTCGTGTTAGTTATTGGTGTGAGACTCTGGATGCAAGGGTAGCCATCCCCACAGTGTGTTTCACAACATATAATATTTCTTATCAATTCCTATAGGCCATGTCTTGTTGTGTTGGTCATATCCCTCTGTCGGCTGCTTTTCGTTTCAAGTGAAGAGTTGCCAGAACTATGGGGTCTGGCAACTTATCGATGTACAAAGGAGGACCTATTGTCCTTTTTCCCGAGATTTTTTCTTCCAAAATGTTATTGAGGAAAAAGCTGTGCCTCAGTGTATGTCCTATCAATTTGAGTTTTCTCTTAATAATATATTTCATCAGACTTATCTCTCCTCTCACGTCTGCTAATACTTAATCACATCTGTTCTACCCTACCGACTTTGTCTTTACCATCTTGCTTCTGACCACCACATCCACAATTCTGATAAGCTCATATTGTCCTAATGTCCATGTCTCACATCCATAAATATGTCATCACCCTCCAAACAAAGGTTTTAATTAATATATCTTTCTAATTTCAATACTGCGTAATGCTTGTTGGCCATCACAACCCTTCTTTCAACACCGGCTTTTCATATTTTCCTATTATGAAGCGTAACTCAATAGAATACCACGAATGTTTCCCTCTTTTTATCCACCCCAAAGGTTTTCCCAAGGGTCGATCCCTAAAATCTCTTTGAGTAGGTGTACCTAATAAAAGAAAGAAAAAGTAAAATGCACAGCAGCATAAATGATCAGATGTTAAGAGCAAAGATTTTTTGAAAACAAGGTAGATATTTTTAGTGTTAGTGGGTTAGTGCGCGCTTGCTAGTGATCGTTAGAGGTAGTGTTTTGTGTTTTTTGTAACGAGTCCAAATTCTTTTTCAAAAAAGTGCGTATATTTTCTTTAATTTTAACACGATTTTTTTACTACTTTTCGTCCGCTCAGTTTATTAATTGCTTGTTTTATTAATTTAACCATTTTGTGCTTCTTAATCTCGTTGGCTATATCTTTATTTTTTTAAAGAAATATTTTCTCTGGGAGACACATTCTTTTTAAATAAAACAAAAGTTAAAATATAAAATCGGCCATGTCTGAGTATAAAAAGAGCCGCTCACGGCAGACGTCCGACGCGTCACGACGTACGGACTTTTTCATTCGATTTTGAGATTCCACCTACATTGAAATGAAAACGTTTTTTTTTGTTCAATGGGATCATTAAATAGAATATAATGATATATTATATTCTATTTAATGTAGATAAATAGAATATAATAAATAGCATAAATAAAAAAAAATAAAAAAAAAATCAAGACCCACAAAAATCTAGATACAATATTTTACGAAACAAAGGAAGGTTCAGTTTTTTTACAGTTCAGTTCACTTTTACACGGCAATTTTTTTGTCATTTTGTACCACGATAACTCTCGAACGTCTTATCACTTTTATTCGATTTTAATTAAATTTGGTATGGAATGGACATTCATTATTTTTATAGTATTAGCTGATAAGATTTATTGGGCCATCCGGGGCCACATGGTGGCAATTTAAAGTGAGTGATTTCTAAAGGTCACACAACTAAAGCTGGTTTCTCTTCTATAAGTAGTTTACATATCTCATGAAGCTAGATACTAATTATCCCATAATAATAACATAGAATTGCTCTGTGAACTGTAGACCTCACACACTTAAAATTACTACCGGGTGACCCAATAGAGCTCAAAAATAATCACATATTCTATGAATATAATTAATTTATAATGAAATTAAATATTTGAATATTTTTAAAAAACTTATTTTCGTCGGGAATGGACCCGGGTCTCCTAGGTAAAATTCCATCGTTATCAACAGGGGTTGTTCTTATTTTCTTATCTTTCATATCAATTTTGTGTAAATCTTATCTCTGGTTCCTTGGTTTATTGCTTCCAACAATGAAAAATTGATATTTCTACTTTCAAAGTAGTTGTCTCCGCAGTAGAATAAAAAAAGAGCGTTTGTCCTACGCCGTAATTGGCAAAATAGATTTTTAATTAAAATATAAAAAAAAAAATAAGAAATCTTAATTTTTGGTCCCTTTTCTAGTGTATCAGAGAGTAAATTCTATAGGACGGATTTTTTTTTTTAACTTTCAAATGGGCATAACTTTTTGGCTGATTATTCTTTCCCATATCCAATTGTAAAGTCTAAAAGAACGGTAAAAAGTTTCTAATGTTTTTTCCCCTAAACTACACACTACTTCATTTTGGCTATTCTACAAGCTGTAAAAAATGAACTGGATATAAGAATTTAGTTCATTTCGGACATCAGTTTTTTTAGTAGATTAAAAAAAACTCATTTTTACCGCATAAATTACCTCTTGAAGTTTTGGTCGCTTTTGTAAACCAACCTACCTAAATTTGAAATAAAAATATTCTCAAATTTAATAAAATGTTTTGATATAGAATTTTCAAACTCTTTCTAAAATTTAACAATCACCATCTTCTGAACAGCCTGTAGAGGATTGTGTCGAAAAAAAATTCCTAAAAAATTGTAAACTTCCACTCACGAAAACTGGAAATGACGTATCAGACATGATGGAAAAAATTTAGTGTCTTGTTTTTCAACACACACCTTTTAATTTTTAATGGTTCGGGTTTGATATAGGTATTTTCCAAAATATATTTTCATCCTTTCCATGAAATTACATTATTATGTATTGTCCATCGTACGTAAAAAAGAAAAGGAATGTCAAAAAGTCAAAATTTTCTGCACGAATACAATACTTTATCTTCTATAGAATCTATAGGAAGAGAGAGTAAAAATTTAACAGAGCTGATAACAACGGTTTCGGAATTTGAATAATGTTGAAACATGTATTTCTTTATTTTAAACAAAAAACCTTTTTTTCAGTAGCTTTCAAATTTTGGGCACATTCATGTAGGCCCCAAAGGAATCAACGAGTTATCTTTGAAATATTATATAGAACGACACCTTTTGTAATAAATTTTGAAAAGTACAAGAAAACGAAAAAAATATATCCAATTTGCGATGTACTCAAAACAGGGCCGGATTTTCTCCAAGTTAAATTTGAGCCTTTGTACACCTTCCTTTTAACGTAGCTCTTCAGTTTGGCACAAAAACAAAAAATAAAAAATGAGGAAATATTCTTCTTCGAAGTATGTAATACAAAACGTGTTTTAGTTTTATCTAACTTTTTAAAACGTACTCCATATTTGATGCTCTTAGGATTGAACTAGCCACTTTTTTAAAAGATTTCTCAAAAATAATTACAAAGTTGCATGATTTCTGAAAAAGCTCAACTTTATCTTACAATAACTCCGTCTTTGTTATAAGTAGAGATCTCAAACAAATCTCAAAGACTTTTTATTATCTTGTATTTTTCAAAAGAAAAAATATATTACGTAATTTCATATAAAATTTAATAGATCCCTCTGGAGCCTCTCCTGAATGTGCCCTTAAACTTAGAAAAACACTAGAATTTTTTCCCCTCGTCTTAGTGTATTTCAAAATTTGAACCCCTTTATTTTGGTACATCGTATTTCAAGGAACTATTCTCACTGGTGTAGTGTGCATTACGAGAGTTGATACATCGTAGTAATGCGAAAAACCAATTGTGGATCATGAAAGCACTATGTAAATACCAATTCTGCCATGAATTGGAAAATAGATACCAGCGACAACATTTCTTCCCCTACTGCCTATATTTATTTGTAACTTGTACCTCTCCTATGTCTCTCGTAATTTGAACTATAGCTGGTAACTTTTATGAAACACAATTTGTAATTCTGTCATCATAACTTTAGGGGAAACGTGTGCATCCAGGGAAAATATTTTGCTATGAAACAAACAAACAAAAAAAAAGGTTCCTAATGTAATTTTAATATTTGTGTAACACAATTAATGTTAGGTAAGGTGACACGCTTTATATTTTGTTTTTAACTCTTTTTGTTTCACCTTTATTAATTTTTTCTGCTTTCTGTTTTTTAACAAATCACAATTTTATCTGAGACACCCCTTCCTTTAAAATCGAAAGTGTTTTTGGTGTTTAGTATTTTATGGGAACTGTTTACATTATGATGTAATCACTCTTTGGAGTTGATTGCTCTCTTTTTTTGGATTACTCATTTTTTGTAAGTACTCCTATATATTACATATTTTTTTAAAATAAACTGCCAATGGGTTTATGGGTTTATATTATTTTAAGTGTAAATGTAATATTTGTTTTTCCGGTAAGGCCCAACAACCTCTTCACAATTTTTGTGGGCGTCACATCATTACTAACAACCTCATGTAGGTACAATTTTTTTTCTCTTAATTTTTTTACGCTGGTAATCACCGCCACTTACAGTTTACAGTAGCTACTTAAACTTCCTCACGAGACCTATACACCCCGAAATACAAATGTCAAAATTCTCCCGACCGCGGATTCCCTGAGCGCAATTATTTTACCTTTACTGATGTGCTCTTCATCATAGAAAATATGATTTTTAATACGAAACCCTTTATACAAAAATTGAATTTCTTACATTCAGTTCCCGAGCACACAAAATGTCAATTCGATAATTTGCTCCCAGAGTTAAGCCACATGCACGGTAGTTTCATTAATGGCAAGGAAATCATGTTCACTATATGTGGGGCGGGAGATGCTAGAAGAATGAGTCTTGGATAAATTTACAGTCGCAAGGATGTGCCTGAGAAAATTTCCATTTCGCAATACTTACTATCCTGGCCAGAAAAACCTCTGTTGTTTTATAGCCTTATCAATTCTGCGCCCCCAGAATTTCTCAGTTTTCCGCATCATTTAGTGAGATGTGTTCATGTCTCCCCACACTCCTTACTAAGGCTCCCTTTAGTGGGCGTCTTTTCTCTCCTCTACAAAAAAAAAAAAAAAAAANAAAAAAAAAAAAAAAAAAAAAAAAAAAAAAAAAAAAAAAAAAAAAAAAAAAAGTAGCGAAAGTGCCACCTTCTTGTTACACACTGACGTTTTTTTTTGCAAATGAATGCGCTGAAAGTGCAGCAGTCCACTACCACTAGATATTTTTCGCTTCCAGCTTCTTCCTATCTATAAATGATTCATCCATCCCATCCCTGTTTCGGATGCTTGTAACTTTCTGACAGTACCGTTTCTATTGGATTTAAATATTAACGAGCAAAAGAAAAACAATTCCTTTTGAAAACTTTGTGCTTTCCTCTTTATTGTTTTTCTTAAAGGGATATATAAAAACAATTAAACTCGTTACATTGCAAGTATATATGCAAGTTTGAAATAACAGGGTGGTACAGATACTATGTTAACAAAGGGATATATAAAAACAATAAAACTCGTTACATTGCAAGTATATATGCAAGTTTGAAATAACAGGGTGGTATAGATTCTATGTTAACCTTAATATTTTGGGAACCTGCTATAATTTTCGAAAATTAAAAAAAAAAAAAAAAAATTACTCATTTGGATTTCTTTGATATTTGATGGGGTCATATTTGAGATATTCACATTGGCGGAAAAATAGCATTCCCCATTAATCTAGTACCATTTTTCGTTTTTACTTTCCTTAATCTATAAAAAGTTACGTTTTTAATTGGGCTGATGTTTTCGATGTCGAAATTTTCCATGCCAAAATACGATTTGAGCCCTAATCTCGAGTTTCAGGCATTGGTCCGTATGTATGTATGTATGTCTTAAGAATTAAAATAAACATGGTATTGGTTCAAATCGAATCTGCTGCTGGAGATTTTACCGCATTTTTGCAGTTTTCACAAAGCCTATAATAAAGAGAACGATAGATATAGAGACTTGAAATTTGTTTGGTATATGTATGCTAAATATACTCGTATACATGCAACATGACAAATACAAATCCTACTGTTCATGAGACACACACACGGACCAATGCCTAAAAATCGAGATTTTGGCTTTGGGGATCTCAAATCGTCTTTTGGAAACATCAAAAATAAAGTCCATTACAATACTATATTATTATTTTGGCAAAATGTTCATAGAAAATTGATTGATTAAATAAATAATTATTCATATTCACCCATGCTAAAATAATTAGATACATTTTTTTTATTGTTTCTAATAGCAGACCAAAATGTACTTTATTGTTTGTAATAATTAATAGATAAAGAAAGTCGTGTGATCTTCACACCAGAATATTTTGTAAAAAAAATATACATTTCAGCATATTCTGCTTTTACGTTCGATTAAATTACATTTATTTGTTTCTTGCGGTTTACGGTTTTCTCTAGATTACCTTCAAACTCCTAAACACGCTTTAAAACCAGTTTATCAATCAGAATGTTTGAACTATTTTAGAGAAATTCAGAAATATAATTGATTTTAACTTCTAAAAAATTTCAAGTTCCTTATGTTTGAGCATTTTTAGCGAAATCACAAAATTCGCTAATCACCTTTAATTTTTATGCGCTTAATAAAAATGGAATTTCTTAATATATACAAAACAAAAGTTGATACCAAATCAACACTGACCAATCAAACCAAATCAACACTGACCAATCAAAGAAACCGTATTTTCTTATTGTTCAAACAGCTTCGGAAAAAATTGGGGTGACCATAGAATCTGTATCACACTATATTTCAGTAAGTTACACAATTGTCCTATTTAAATAAATTAAAATAAAAAACAGGAAGTCGCATCAGAAAGGACAGGAGAGGAAAGTGAACAATAATGAAAATGAAAGAGAGAGAGAGAGAAGAAAAAAAAACTTTGTTCAAATTAAATTTAAGCTCTTAAGTCAAATAATAGCCCAGTCAAATTAGATTTTCTCCTAGATTAAATTAGTAATAAGCGGGAAATTATTTTATTTCACGTTGGGTATCCCGAATAATAGTTATCTAAGTTTGCGACGGTTTCTGTCGTGAGCTATGCCTAGAATGGAGCAAATTTTGAAAGCGGGTATGTTCCGAACGTGAATTTTGATTTCCCACAAATGTTATCTAATATCATTTTTTATTTGGAATAACCGATTTCGAGTTATAGGCGTTTAAATTGGAGTATAATACAATTTTCTGAAAACGTGTAAAAAATAGCCTAATTTCGACTTCCCGTTCTGACCAAACCGCTAAACCGAATTTAACGTTTAAATACGTTATTCGCCGTCAGATTCAATTCTCATTAAGTTTGGATAGGGCTATTTTATTCTTAAAATGCATTGAGTGTTATACGCCAAAAACTAAAATTAGCTGCAAAATTAAGCGGCTTTTGGCCGCTAAAAAATTTTGCTCACCTCAGAAACCGTCGCAAACTTAGATTACTATTATTCGGCATGCCCAACGTGAAATAAAATCATTTCCCACTTTTTACTAATTTATTCTAGGCTCAGGTCTTTTTTATTTAATTTGACTGGGCTATAAGGAATTGTGGGACAGAAGAAGTTTTGGACGAAGAATTAAAAAAACGACATCACACGACTTTCCTTACTTGTAGTTCGTTGAACTGTAGATCACACTCAGTTAAAATGGACACAGTGAGGCCTGGGTGAACCAATAGAGCATAAAATTAATCAGTAAATTCTATGAGCATAATAAATGTACATATCAAATTTGATCAAAATCAGATGATAGAAGGTGTTCGATAGTTATCGTGGAACCCACAACCAAAGAGACGTTAATATCGTAAGTTGAAACTACATAGATCTCACTTCGTTTGATTAATTAATTTTTTATACAATTTTGAAACCGCAAATTTGTCGGTACGGTAGCTTTGATCAACATGTAAGAGCATGTCAATTGTATGTATTGAAATGTATGTATTAAGCATACAACGAGAAACCAAATTTCAAGTCTCTAGCAATTATATGTAGTTCTTGAGATAATATTACACCCAATAGTAGGTATTTTATTCTCAAACACACACACTAGTCTGAACCAATGGCAGAACCTCGAGGTTTGTGTTCTGGGGACCTCAAAACGCGTTTTGGCATTGAAAACTAGACATCGAAAATTTCATCCCATTACAAAACTTTTCCCTTTATAAGGAAAGTAGTAAAATAGAATGAGGGAGTAGAAAAGGGGAAAGCGAATAAAATCTGCAAAATTTAAAATGAATTTTTTTTCACATGCTTCTTAAATTTTAATTCGAAATGCATTGCAGGTGAATTGAAAAGTTGCATTCCAATATGCATGCTTCTTTACACCTGATGCAGTTTTTACAGGAACGTGCTACGTTCATAATACCATTTAGCCTGCACTGTCAGTTTTACAATATACAGGGTTGGTGTGATTAATAAACACTCAATATTTACAAAATACTCGTAATCTTTATTTCAAAATAAATATAAATAAAATAAATGTATATTTCTTTGTGTTATTATGTCACAATGTTCGTGGGCATCATAGCATTACAAGGTATTTTCAAAATTCACTCTAATATCACTAAGCCTAAGCTACACTTTAACAATTTTTTCCCCATAATGCTACTTGGCGCTATTACTATAGCTACTCAATTGTCCTCAGGAGGCTGAGTTACCCCCAAAAACAACCAGACCAAGTAGAAAATTCGAAAAAACTTTTTCAAATTTTCGACCCGTCCAGGAATCGAACCCGGAACCTCCCTGGTGCAAGAGAGTGTGATGCGCACTCTGCCAAGGAGACGTCTATGTTTTTTTTTAAAAGTATTTATTCCAGAATTTTGACCCCTGTGAAACTCGAGGCTAGAACTTAATGCAAGTTAAAAACTTTAAGCTGAGTAAATTATGCTATGTTCTATGTGATAGATTTTGAAAATGGCATTTACCTGGGTCTTACTTTCATGAATCACCATAAAAAGGATCGGTTACATTTTCTTTATAAGATATCTCGGTCTCTAATAATCAATCCACAAATCTTAACTTAAAAACACCATACATTTTTTTATCGATTTTTTACAGCTAATAGAATTAAGCTTTTCTCTGATAATGTTTTGGACAAACTTAATTTGTTCCTTTTATCTCCCAATTGTAAAACTGAGGTTGAAAAGATCCAATTCGAAATTGGAAATCCCTTTGCTATTCTTGTAACGTTTCTAAACAACAATGTAACTCACAACAACCTAAGGCCAAGGCGACGCCCCTTGAAAATGACATTTTCAGAAACTATAATAGAAGTAGGCGTCTCCGTGGCGGATTGTGCAACACACTCGGCTTGTATAATCACCCTGCATATCTTTCTATCTGAGATGTTCAAGCTAATGGTATTGATTGACCTGCTGGGTAGTACGAACACTTTCTTTTCAATATTGTAATTCTTTCCTTGTGGACTTCTGCCAGGAGTTGGAGACTGATTTTATAATCACCCTGCATATCTTTCTATCTGAGATGTTCAAGCCAATGGTATTGATTGACCTGCTAGGTAGTGCGAACACTTTCTTTTCAATATTGTAATTCTTTCCTTATGGACTTCCGCTATCTTGGTCACGTTCCTCCTCATATTATTATTGGATTGGAAACATCTACTTCGTGTTTCCTTGGTTTTTGGAAATCGTTTCCTTGAATAATGAAATCTTTTATAGTCTCATCCGTTAAGAAGAGACATTGTCAATTGAGTGACAGTTATCGTAGAGAACAATAAGAGATTGTTATCACACTGACGTCTATTGGGTGAGGGATGTACAGTAGATTAGTATCGTGAATCTATGGGAAGATGAGGTTCAATAATGAAGATTGGGGAAAATATCCCCCCTCATAATTTCTCACTTTACGTTTCAAGGTACGTAAAATCCGAAAATCCGTTCCTCTCCCGTACGTGACACTAATCGATTATTTATTTTCAATAATAAACCTTTGTAATCCCCGCGAATAAAAACTCTCACAATTTGACATTTTACGTTTCTAGGTATGCAGATTCCAAAAATTTGAATAAAAAACCATTTTCCACTAAACGTCATGAACAGCACTTCTGCCACTTAGCAATGACCGATTTTAATGAATTTGGGATTTAATTGTACCACGAAAATTTTTGTCATTGTTTGTCACATACCTACCTACATAGGATTCCATACTAAAATTTTACCACTGCAAAACTTCAAATGGTCGCCATTTGGCCCGGGCCTGGTGTGGCTCAATAGAGACCATAAACTAATGAGCTAATTTTAATGAATGTCCATAACAATTTCATCAAGGATAAGGCCACCACATACCTAACTATGGGATAAGGCGTCCGATAGATATCGTGGTAGAAAAAGAGAAACAGACAAACAAAAGAAAAATCGTGGGTTTAAAACTAGACCCCACCTTGTTAAATTATTTATTTTAAACGATTCCTAAAAATAATTAATTTTAAGGAAAAACATGTTAGTGACAGGCAGCAGATGAAGCTAAATGAGGGACAGGGTTACGACTCAATGCACTAATACCGAACATTTAATGGAATTAAAGTCTAACCCACAGCAACGGTAGGTAATAAACAGCCTACTGCCCAATTAATGAGATGGATATTTTATGAGTTTTGCGTGTGCCACACTCCCCTCAGTAGGTGTCATAGCCTAGGTATTATACGGGTGAATCTGAATGTTAGTAGGTAAGTTTTTATAAAAAATAGTTTGGCCTGCGTTTCTGGCACGTTAAATACCCCAGTTCCCGTTAGATGGTTTTACTAAGTGGTTGACTACGTAGATTCACACCGCGTGATGCTGGCTATTTTTCCTAACCCAGGCTGAGTGAGGTCTATGTGGGTAGCTGGTTTGTAAGTTTCTAGCGAATGGAGGGTAAAACCCCCGTCACGAATGACCATTAGATGTTAAAGAGCCGTGAAGCCCCCCTCCAAAAAATGGATAAAAAAAGAATAAAAAATCTCGTCGTGTCCATTATTTTTTAAAAAACTTCTGGCAATATAGCTTCCAACCCCCCCCCCTATGTCTCTCGTNCCCCCCCCCCCCCCCCCCCGATTTATAATATACGCTCATAGGCACAGTCGACAAACAGTTTGAACTCCTTTTGCTCTTAAATCTGCCATGTTAGTTGATTTTAGAGCAGCTGCGGGAAGACACTTGTATTTACTATCCGGCTAACCAAGCTATAGATTTCCTTGCCCTTTCATTGTAATCAACATTAGCTACTCAGTTGTTTTCACAAGAACATATACTGTTACAATACTTTCCTTACTTTAGGAAAGTAACTTTTCTGTCGGAACTCACCTAATCTAATCCTTCACCACTGGTTTAGTGCCATAGTTTGAAATATCTTTCATATTGAAAATATTCTTATTTCTGGTGTTCATTTTATTTTGGTATGTCAGGCAAAAATAGATAATTTTCTTTCATGTTACTATCACGTTCTAAGTCACAAGTTGTTCCAAAATGACCATTGTCAACTTGTAACTGAGCTAAATTAATTAGTTACATTGTTATAGTAGACGTTTCTACAACGGTCTCACTAATTAATTTCGTAAAATATGTTCCGTTTCTACTCAGGTTCTTCCGTGACGTCTCCGTGGCAGAGTGCGCATCACACTTGGCTTGCACAACGGAAGTTCCGGGTTCGATTCCCGGACGGGTCGAAAATTTGAAAAAGGTTTTTTCGAATTTTCTACTTGGTCTGGTTGTGTTTGGGGGTAACTCAGCCTCCTGAGGACAATTGAGTAGCTATGGTAAGTCGTAGCATTATAAGGAAATTTTGAAAAGTGTAGCTTAATTAGGCTTAGTGATATTGGAGTGAATGTTGAAAATACCTTGTAATGCTATGATGCCTACAAAAATTGTTACATAACAACACAAGGAAGTATACATCTCAGGCCCCTCTGTTTATTCATTATTAGAGCTACATCATCGATCATGATGATTCCTTTTTATATAACTTTTTCATTCATTTTAACTCCGCATTCTGTGATGAACATCTAGCAGCTAGCATCTAGCATCAAGTTACAGAGTGTGGAAAGGTCATGAGGTACCTGCGAAAGGATTGTTTTGTTGATAGATGGAGTGAGCAAGTCTACAGGGAGTCGTTTATTTTCCCAACGTTGGCCATTTGTTTTGCCTTTTCCTTGTTCACATCTGTCTCATTTATCTTTTTATTCTGGGTGGCTGTTGAGATAATCGTGTTACTTAGTCCATTCATTACAAAGAAAAACGTGTAGAGACATGGGAGCAAATCATAAAATATCTGCTTATATATATTTACTTAGGGTGGCATCCCGTATGTGGCGTAGGGCTAATAAAAATAGCAAATTACTCATTTTATCCTGATATATACCAGCTGTGATATTTAAATAATTATTTTTGTTTTTCAAGGAAAAAGAAGTTGGGGGGGGGGGGTCATGAGTTTGTGTCAACTCTGTATATTCTAGCCTTCAATAATTACAGATTTCTGGAGGCTTAAATATTCTGGGTGATATTATTTTAAAAAATTTATTTTATGCCCTTTTCTGATACGTCATTCTGTTGAAAATTTTGAGAAAAATTATGTCAGGAAGACGAAAAAGGTCTCTCTGAATTTATTTGTTTTTGCTACAAAATTTAACATATCGTGACTTGCCGAATTTGGTCAATAAATTGGCTGTAACTGGAAAACGGTTTGATAATTTTCGTCCATGATTTGGGAGGGGGGGGATTCCCTGGATTTTTTCTCTATCTGCTATCGTTTTGATAAATAAATCTGGAAATGTTGAGGGGATCAGTTAAATTTTGAGAGCAACACCGCAACAAAGACAAACGTTTTTATGGTAGCATAACAATTTAACTTTATCAATATTTCAGACATGTAGATGTACTGACCATACTGAAAATAATGCGTTGAACCTCATATGGGTTCAAAAAAACTAGTTTGATCTCTGAACCTCCCCAAAATTGCATATCATCCACAGTCCCTCATGATTCATTGTTGACCTTATTTGATAGAACTACACTGAAGAAAATGTTCATACAAACCCTATTTCCATTTGAATTCAGAGTTAAAAAAGCTCAATATTAATAACTGACAGCCTGATAAGCACTGTGAAGTGAAAGATTTCATTAAAATCTACGAGATTCTGAATATCATTTAAATGATTAAAAATATAAGAATATATGTTTTTTAACCTACTAATAGTTGAACCACCCTGTATTCAGTCCATATGAACATTGCGTTGACTGACCCATAGCATAATGTGTGTATCTTTAATCTATTTACATTGTTTACAATATGCACATATTGGCAATATAAAATTTTAAATGTAAATATTTACACTGACTCTAATCAAAGGAAATGTATATGTATTTACATTATTACATTGTAAACTATATGTGATGAAATATTCCATACATTTTTTACAAATATTATGACTCTGGAAAATTATTTTTAGAATGTAGACCAAAAAAATTCGATAGCTTAGCGCCTTCCACTTGATATCCTCTTTGGAGATGTTACAATAAAGAAAACTTCAAGTAGATTGATTATACATCTTCATATAACCTCATAAAACCTATCACCGAAATTCGGAACAATTGGAGACCTACACACAATATAGGTACATGACCACAGTCTAAGAAAGGATATTTTGTTATTCGATTTTGGATTGTACTTGCACACATTGAAATGTAAAATTTTAAATTTTGAAGGGTATATTTTTGTCGTCGTCGATTTTTTAGGTTTCATTGTTGAAAAGAATAAACCAATTTCATAAAAGACCTTTCAAAATGGACCTCTTTGTTTGTCGCAAATGACAAAGTCTTCAAAACCGCTTTTGGATTGCAAAAATACTGAGGCTGGGATGCCATTGGGATCAAATGAGATCGCATCCCACACTGACTGTATCATGGTTTTACAGAGATTTTTTTCTACGAAAAAAGTGTTGCGCTCAATGGTGAAACCCATTCTGCCTTCTTAATTCACAAGTGACTAGTGGACACCATGCATTGCATCGAGGAAATAAGGTTAAATATGTCCCTGTTTTGGGCCCGTGATCCGGGTCTATCATTCATAAGGTTTGTCGTCATGTACGACACCCTAGAAATTAAGTTTAAATACGAAAGTATACATCCAGCTGAAAAGTCTAATAAAACAAATAACTATCTAATTAATAAACCCATGATAAGGGCTGACACATTTCTCCCAACTCTCATCCAGATCCGAAAGTGTCAATATTGCATTAACAGTGTGAGTCTGGTGGTGGCAACAATTGATTAAATGACAATTCAAGAGGATTAGGGGTTCAGAGACAATAACTGAACAGGCCCCCCTCTCATGCCCTCAGTCTCAGACTTTTTGTATTTGTCAACTCGAACCATTTATCTTTTTCAAACAGTCTGAAAGACGAGGCAAATTATTTCCGGTGAAAATTCTGTTGAAGGGTAGTTTGAGCGTACAGTATGTACACAAAAGTCCTTTCGTAACTTTTGAACTCATGCAATTTTTTATAGTTTTTAATTTGATAAAAATTCATAAAATTTTGATCATAAAAATCCAAGGAACATTTTAAAACAAATCTTACAAATCCCAGGTTTCTTCGATAAAACCATTTTCTAACCTCAATATCCAGTTTTAATCGCAGAGAATTCTAAATAAAAAGTTACATTAAATTTATTCACCAATTCTACAAATTACCTAAGGGTACGTCCATTTTTATTTCACCTTCTTAAATTTTTGCGAAATTAATTAGATGATAATTTTGTAGTTTTTATTTCTTTGAGAAAGTTAATTATTTTTAACAGTTAAAAGGGTTCCAAATTGAAGTTAGAAGTTATTTTAGAGAAAAGTTTATTAAAAGAACAGAACCAAATGTCTAACGCTCCATTTTTTCAAATTTCTTTCATTTTCTCTGATAGGAATCTTTATAATGACGTCAGCACAATCTGTGAGTACAATGTTAAACTTATCCAAGTCGACATAATATTGAGTGAGTAAAATATTAAGTAGATAGAGAAGACGCCAGTCCACCACAAAGCAAAAGACAATTGAAGACAATTTAGGGGATATAAAAAATAACTAACTCACTGTTCTCCCTGCTCTGTCAAGGAAACCTAGAAAAGTTGGAAAGTAATTTAAAAGTAAGAAAAAATATTACAACAGAGGTTTCATACATTCTTTTACTTTCCTTATTTTGTAAAAATAGGAAAGCATTGCTTTCGATGTACGATGCCTCTAGTATGAGTTGGTCTATCTATGAACAAAATATCCCAAGAACGGAAAGTGATTTAGATCAATTCTACGTATGTACTTATTGTGACTTTTGCCGTTTTGTGGCGATTTCACTAATCCGCTTATAAAAAGAGAAAGGCAAGTTGCTACGGACTTGAAATTTGATATGAATAGAACGCAAAACAAAACGTTTGTTTAAATTGAAGCTTTTTTGGTGGGATTTTTCCATTTTTTTTTTGCGGTTTTCACTAATATTGGCTATAACGGTAAGTGGTAATAGAAAACGGTAAGGCTAATAAATATGATATTTAAGGCTTAACATTTGATAAGATTGATGAGGGGAGACGATTACTGGTTTTATAATTGTGAAGCTTGTGAAGTGTTGATTTAAATCTAATCCACGCCGTCAGCGTCATTTTAGTGGTTAGGAAATTTTATAAAAAATGGACAGAAAAGTCGTGTGATGTTCTCGTCAGATTTTCTAATATCCTTTACTTTTGAAAGCAAAGGTTGGTCTCTTTCAGTTCTATCACAGATCAGGAAACTTAGCATTCTTGTTGTTGTTGTTAGACCTTTTCTTTTGCTTTCTTGTTGTAACTTATTTTCTATTTTAAAAAGCTTTTACCCTGATTGCGTTTTTTAACATTCAAAAGATGGTTTTTATTTTCCCATTAAAAATACAGAGACAAATGAAGCTATTCAAAGAATCAAAGATTGTTGAATTTTTCTATAAAACTTATTGCAGAGTTCAAAATGATTTGATGAATCCTTTTTTGTTTTGCTTGCTTAAAAAAGAAAATGGTTTGTCTGCTTGATGATCATCTGCAGGCAGGCATTATTTATGACGAAGATTCAGTGGTGCATTTAAACTTTCGCCGCCCCTAGGAAATTTAGAACTTGCCGCCTCTATTTTGACAAGAAATGCGATTTTTGCTTGCAGTATGCCTTGAAAAAATTTATTTGCCGCCCCAGGCCATTGTGAATCCTAGTCATTAATAACGGTAGGCCCTGGCTAGAAGTTGATGGTTAATCTTTAAGATTAACCATCAACTTCTAGGCAGTTAATCAGACCATTTTTTTAAAAAAATAATAACAGTGTTTTTTAAAGTTACCAATAGAATGTCTTATATAAATTTGATATATAATAAGAATAAGAACAATATTTAGATTTGTGGTCAAATGGGGCTCCCATTTAAGCTGACAGTACTGTAGGAAGACATTTATATTTCCTGTGTACAATCAATTAAAGGTTATTTTTTTAAATTTACTATTTTAATAATTATCCATAAACTCTCGGAATCGGCCACGAAAATATACCCCCTCCCAAAATTTTGCATTTAATGTTTTAAGGTAATGGGCATAGTTATGTAGAATACAAAAATCGAAGAAAAAAACTTTCACCCATCTGTTTGCGAACGTCTTGTCCGATTTTGATAAAACTTGGTGTGAATATTTATTACGTTCATAAATTTGCTGATTTTGGGCCCTATCGAGCATCTTGGCCTGATACTCTTGTATTGTCTAAGAAGCTATTTAATGTAGTGTAAGATCCTAGATTTCATTTGTGAACTATTTGTTTTGACGACTTACCAGTATAAGACAGTAAAATGTGATATTAAAAACATTTTGTCTGCAGCTATAAAATGCTTGTGTCGTGCATTTCGTTCCAGATCTGAAATCTGTCTGTGATTGCGTTTGTTTGGTAAAAATATTTTATTATTATTTGAATATACAGGGTGTAATCAAAATACTGTACATGTTCTACTGGTCAAATACAACGGAGTAAATTCAAATAATATTTTTTCAAAAATAATATGTTTAAAAAATATAGGCTCACTATCCAGTCTCCGTCTGCTTTGCTTTGCACTTCAGAGGCATTCCCGAGCTGTGCCATTCCTACATTTGGTACCGAAAGTGAGATAAGAATCTCCCCAAAAATGATAATTAATTAACCAAGCAATAATCTATTAATCGACATAAAAACTATCCAACGTCCCCCGTTGTATGCACACAATCATGTAAAATAGGTTTCATAGCTTTGCTATCAGTTATTTTTTCTTTCAAATTTTACCTAAGTATGGGAGATCATTTTAAATTTAATCCCCAATTAGGTCTTAAGCGGTTGCCAAAATCACGAATACTATCTTTGGAGGCGTGTTCTTCCATCGGGAAACGTTTTTGCACAATTTTCCGAGATGTAGTTTCTACTTTACTTTTTTCTGTTATACAGGATATCTTGAGATTTTTATTAGTAGTTTAAAATTTTAAAAATAACCGGCGAGATATTTTTTGTGGCAAATCCGTGTACTCACACATTGTTTTTTAAAGGAGCATCCACACTACACAGCGAAAGTATCAGTGGAAGTAAAAGCTCCTTAATGAGACCAATATTGTAGAAAATGACACGCAATGCATTTTCGTTTATAATGACACAAAAATGTCAACCGCCAAAAATGGCAAATCCATCTGCTTTGTTTGCTAAAACTGAATTTAATACTCGTTGAGGGTATCTGTGGGTTCAAAGATTTTGTCTGGTACCTATGCACATTGAAAGTATTCTGCAAATCTAGTTGGGTGAAGATCCATGATCGCCCAAATTTAAGGTAGATTATTATTTTATATATTACCCTGTAGAGGAGATACTTCAGTCAACTATTTTGATTTTGTTTTCATATGGGCTTTTTTCTTCTTCAATCACAAAAAATATTGCTATTTGAATTATTTCGTAAGGGCAAAATAATTGCTATTCGAAAAATTTCAATATTTTAGCTAGCTTGGAGAAAATTTAACTCTCAAACATTTTTCTCGAAATTTTTACAAAGGCATATTTCGGTAATTTAATATAGTAGGTATGGTCTAGAATTGCCAGCGAAGTCCTCATAACATTTTAACAACAACGATTCAGTTGAATATTTCAAAATCCATGTACGAACCTGGGAAGTTGCACTTTTTTAAGAGCAACGTTAAAATATCGATAGATACAAATGGGAATGTATGGTTTTAATTTAGTAGTAAATTTAAATTTTTGTAGTAAAACCTCTCTGGACGTTGCTTAACTTCAGTGATCTAATGGGAACGGGTATATTTAACGTGACATAGACGCCGGCTATTATTTAGAGCTGCATTCTCATACATCTGGCTACGATCGGAAACGATGATGCTACTATTGATGATTGATTATTTATTAGACCAAAAGATAAAAACACCATAATGGTTGGTGTAGCAGAAAGACGCCTCGACTATATACATATAAACGATATAATTCAAAACCATTGAATTATATCCTCCTGAATTTGTGATATATATACCATTTACCACATAATAAAAGAACCCAAAAAACTGCCGGTGCCAAGAGACTGTTCAATCCCATTCGGGCAGTACAAATAAGGACTATTATTATTAAACATTTTACACCTTGTAGATTTGGCATTGCCAATTATTTTTACCAATATTTCCTAACCGGTTGATCTCCAAAATAATTTTGTTTGTACATTTTATGTTCACCCCGAACTTTTATTTTCATTCCTTCATCAATCGTGTCAATAAATGTTGCCATTTAATTAACATGAACCGTAGCTGCACTTATTTTTTATTAGATTAGATGATTTGATTGTAGAATTACTCAATAGTAATAAAATTATATTATTTATTTTATTTGCAATAAGTTAAAGTTTGTGTTGAACATTGCATCTAAACAATCATACCAAACAACTATTTGTAGTTTGTAGGTTATAATTTCCGAGAGAACCTTGAATGAGGTGTATACTTGGGTAATACATTATTATGTGTTTTTTGATTTATTATTTTCAATAACGAAACTTTGGAATTGTCACAAAAAAATCACCCCCTCCCTCAAAATTTTATATTTTCGAATGTTACTGATATTTTTGTGAACTGTGATTTTCATTCAGTTTCATTGCCACCATGGGGACCCTAATAGGGTCCAAAAACTAATTATCTTATTCAATAAAAATAATGAATGTCTATATGTACCAAGTTTCATCAAAATCGGATGAGGCGTTCGAGAGTTGTCGTGGTACAAAAATGACATTGTTTGTTTCAAGAAGAATGTTAAAAATAGATATCACTTCGTTCGATCAATTCTGAAAGACATTCACTATGGCCTCGTCATCCTGATGTCGAAAAATCGTGGAATTAAAAATAGATATCAGTTCGTTCGATCAATTCTGAAAGACATTCACTATGGCCTCGTCATCCTGATGTCGAAAAATCGTGGAGTTAAAAATAGATATCATTTCGTTTGATCAATTCTAAAAGACATTCACTATGGCCTCGTCATCCTGATGTCTGAGATTGTTTGTGGTACCAATATAAACAAAATTAAATGAAAATGATATTTTCTGTTTTTTAACGCCATATAGACATTGAATGGGATATCGTTCCACTTCACACAGATAAACGGAATGATTTTGGGAAATATTAAATCAAAATTAAACTGTTTTGATTTATCCATTCTATATGCGAAGTATAGGAACGTAAAGAATTATATCGGGGAACATTTTCCACGTTCAGATTCAGAGAATTTTCTACATTGGGCTGGTACCTATGTACCATTGTACCAACCCAATGTAGACGACTATAAAATTATTCACAACTATAAAATTCTGATGCACATAGCGCATATTACTGAATATTGCAGTGTTATACATTTCAGTGCTAAACTTGTCTGATATCTTCCCTTACTGTATAACTTCTATTATTTATTCACGTTGATTAAAAGCATAAAATGTTCAACCACCAACCTCTCTTCTCGAATCGTACCTCTTTAGAAATGAATTACGTTTTCAAAATAAATATAAAAATCAGTTAAATAGCAGAGAAGATGAAAATTTAAGTAAACGATAGCTTAAATTTTTGTATATCGTTTTCTATCAGGGGTTCCCAACTAATCATGAGTCAAGGACTAACCTTAAAAAACTTTTGGCATAACCAACAAAGTATAGAATTCTTCAATAAAAGCGGGTCAATGATGGCAGCCTGTGGCGGCCATTTGGTTTCGAAGGCTTCTGTGTAATATGCTGTTTATTATTATACTAGCTGTTTTCCCGTGCTTCGCTATGGTTACAAAATTCAACAACAATTTCGAGATCGCGAAATTAAAGCTTCTCAATTTTAGATTTTTGGTGGAACGACACCCAGAGTGAGCACAGCTCCTAGTTAGAAAAATTTTGTACTGCGGAACACTTTTGTATCAAATTTCAGCTTTCTCGCTCATCCCGAAGTGGTACTTCTCAATTTCGATTTTTTGGTGGTGAAAACCGCCCATAAATCGGGGAGAAACTGGGAATTTTCAAATTTTATATTTTTTATGGGGTTCTTATATACTATTTTGGGGAGGTCCATTCTCGGCAATTTCTCGTTATCTCTTTCAGTTTGCTAAAAGTTATCTCTTTTAGTATTTTTTCCTTTCTTATTACGCACTTACATACTAAAAGGGACCTGTGTGCCAAGTTTCAAGTCTCTAGGTTAAGCCATCGTGGAGCTACGTTGATTATCAGTCAGTCAGCATACCAACTGGGTTTTACGTTTTATAAGTAGGTATAGATTATGCCCAATCACATGACAAATGACACGACCGACTGAGCAGCACAACGAAATTATTAAACTTTTTTGTGGCTGCGATTGATGTTCTGCATACACGATTAAGGGTATTCCTCACAGAAGTGACGTGAATTGACCATAGAAAACCAACGAGCCTCAATTAACGGATGCCCTTAAAGTCAAAATTAACAACGCCATCGAAAATAGGTTCACCCGTATCCGAATCACTCGCCATCAATAGAGAACAATATCCATATTGGCGATAGTGAAGTTTTATCATTTGGCCATGCCGCTCAACCGTGTAACTTGGCATGTTGATTTAGAATGAGTAATAGAATGAACAACAGATTAAATACCGAATCAACATGGCTGTGAACTCTTGAGAGAAATCATATTTGAAGTGAAGATTTCTCAATGGAGTTTAAGCCTGCTCGTAAGCCTGCATTCTTTCACAACATGGGCGTAGGAAGGGGGGGCAGGGAGGGACAGCTGCCCCCCCCCCTAGAAATTTCCAAGAGTATGCATCACGGAAGCGGCAACTTAGATTTACACTAGATAAAATGATTTTTGGAAGCAAAAAAGTCGTCAAGTACCGAAATACGATAAATGCCGCATTTTGTCCCTAATCCAACAGCCCCACTGTGAACAATCAAATGCAACCTTTGTCGTATCGTTGAATCGTATTTCATAAATTTGGTGGGAAAATTCAAAAATATTATCAAACGTTACCATCGTATAGTTTCCATCTGTTTTTTTTTTTTTTTTTTTTTTTTTTTTTTTTTTTTTTTTTTTTTTTTTTTTTTTTTTTTTTTTTTTTTTT
>CM022877.1:10050851-10063582 GCA_012654025.1 Pachypsylla venusta | reverse complement strand
TTCTCAACAGTTTTGGCAAACTTGATTGATGTTTTCTGCTTTGGAATATGCGGGTTTTTAGATGGATCCTTTCCTTTGTATTTAATTTGAGTTGTAGACAACAAGTCCTTGAGTTGAAGAGTTATCTCATCGTTGGCGTTTATTCTGTCATTGGTTGATTCTATTCTCGTTTCGAGATTTTCTGTAACTTCTTGAGTGTCGATAACTCTTTTGTTGTCACTTTGAGTTTCTGCATTGTGTTGTTTTGGTTTGTTTCAAATGACGCAACTCCTTCTCTTTCCAACTTTTCGCGCACTCCTCTCTTGATTGTCTCTAGAGAGTTCCTCGGTTAAAAGTTTGTTGTTGACAATAGTTTGTCTTTGATCTGCAATTCTTTGTTCAGTAATCGTAACACTGGGGTATTCTACAAAAAACGCTTGGTGTAGTTTTTGGCGGAAATCTGTTGCGTCTGTTTCGGGTCGTGTGATATAGTAATATGTGCGCGTGATGTATGTGTTAATATCTTGGGTCCACTTCATACGCACTCGTTTTCTTCCTGCTAAGGTGGTCTCAGGTAATAAGACACTGCCAAACTGAGAATCACTCCTATCAGTCACAGTCCTTTTGGATGTATTTTGACTGTGTCGGCATTTTGATTGTTTTCGGGTACCCCGGTCGCAGTCTGCCGCATTCTTCTTGTCTTCCTGCGATCACTTCTAGCGGTGGCTCCAGAGGTGTCCTGGAGCTGCCCCCCAGGAGGTAGCGTTTCTCCGAGGTCTTGATCAAAATAAAAATCGTTTTTTCTCCATTGGGAGATCGCAGTTGATGTTCATGTGGTATTAAAATGTTACCACACTACTTCCTGGGACGTTACTGATNTTTATCAACCCCCCCTCCCTCTCGACATGAAGATCTCAGCTGCCCCCCCCCTAGGCCAGATGCTGGCTACGCCCTTGTTTCACAAGGAAGACCGCAGAATCCCTTGCTCACTCAATTATTGTGTGCTGTCTTCAGGTCATTTTAATGTCAACTTTGTTATTTTAAATAGAATCATTAATTTTCATTGCATATTCGAATAAGACCTTCTTGTCCCCCCAATTGAAATGACTTTTTCAAATTGGTATATATCATTCTGGAGCTGGATTATTTCTTCCTAAAAGTTCATAAACGAAAACGTACAACCTAAATTACAATAAAAACGAAACCTTTTGAGAATGATTCTAACCAAAAGGAATTTCACAGCCACGGTAGTGGACACATTCGCAGTTGTGGGTATCTTCGAATCAACTTGTATACCCATATAAGGCAACAATCGGTAAAAGAAAAATTATATTACGCTCTAATACTTTTCAATATGGAGGACAAGTTTGAACAAATAAAATGCAAGTTAAAGATACAAACAACATAGCTGCTAATTATCATGTTAAATACAATGGAGGCACTTATCAGATATTATTAACCATCATAATGAATAAGCAACAACGATATTATGATAACCACATCTACACCATCACCATCTGAGCGTGCGTGATTCAGATACATGCCAGCCTACAGCTGTGATTATACATGGTGACGCTCACTTTAAGAAGAAAAGTCAAATATCTCAGATCTTGTTGAAGGTTGAAGATAGGAAAAAAATATTTCTATGTAAGTTTCATAATTGTGATGGCCGGGTGACCTCGATGAAACCTTTAGGGTTGATTTTCAGGTCAGCTTTGTTATTTTATTTAGAAACACGTGCTTTTCATTGCGTGTTCAAATGCTTCATTAAATTCTACATACAATTGACTATTCACTTGATATTTTTATTTTGAATATTTCCCGGTTTTCGCAAGGATGTTTAAATTTTCTAGCTAGACATCATGTGTGACATCAAATTAGGCTCTGTTCAGATGAATGCGCGGTACGACGAACCGCGCGGCACAAGATATGACGAACTGCACGCACAAGACAATATCTAAATAGTGCATATTGTCTACGCGGTGCCGCGCTGTACTAGTTCTTCAAGCTTGTATCGACTTGTTCATTTGAACATAACCTTAAATTGGAAATAAATTTTAACATTACAGAATAGAGAAAGGCATTGTTTTTGACAATACTTTATTCCACTTAACCAGGTAAAAATTGACGAATATTGTGATTTTTTTTTAAATATTCAAATGAAAAAAAAAAAAAAAGGTTTGGAGGTAAAATTTAATGATGGAATTGATTTTGATATGAAAAATACATGTTTTATTAAAAAATAAATTTAAACTCGAAATTCACGAGCAATTACATGTTATCAGGAGCGACTTCAAGCGTCAAACTCTATTTTAATCGCTTGTTGTAGCGTGAGCTTTAGTTGGACGTAGTTGCTTCCAAAGGACAACGGGGGTAGTGAGGACCATGTTGAACATAATCTGTTGACCTCGATGAATGATTCCCGGAGTCCTCCTAAATATCATAACCCCAGTGATTTGACTAATTTACAAATGAGCCAAACTGTATTTTACAGACAATGATTCCCGGAGTCCTCCTAAATATCATAACCCCTGTGATTTGACTAATTTACAAATGACTCAACCTGTATATTACAGCTGGGGAGAATCAAGAGAATACTTGCAACATTAGTAATGTGGTTCTTTGATTACTTCTTGAGAATCTTACATACTCATATGCAAAAATCAGGTTCTTATAAACTGTTTTACGTTTTTCAAGAAATTGCGAGTAATAATTTGGCGATTCTTTTATCTTATAAACTAGGATTATATCTTATTAGCTGAGGATAAGATAAGAAATTGTAGGGTATGTTTGAAAAAAAAAATACAAGACTAGAAAATGGATCTTTGATTACTCCTATGAGAATATATTGAAAACTAATACTCAGTAATACTCAGTCCCGACCTATAGATCTCACATTGAATACAAGATTAGGAAATGGATCTTTGATTACTCTTACGAGAATATATTGAAAACTAATACTCAGTAATACTCAGTCCCGACATATAGATCTCACATTGAATACAAGATTAGGAAATGGATCTTTGATTACTCTTACGAGAATATATTGAAAACTAATACTCAGTAATACTCAGTCCCGACCTATAGATCTCAGATTGAATACAACGTTAGGAAATGAGCCTTTGATTACTTCTTTAACATGAAAAGTTTATACGCACCGGCGAGGTATTTGGTTTTTGAAGTGCTGTTGTAAGGATTTGATAATTTCAGGAAAATGCTAGTAACTACCTCAAGAATCTGGTTATCCCAAAAGTGCTGTCTTACACTGAAAATTTATTCCAAAGTAATTTAAAAAAGATGAGGCTCCTTAGTGGCAAAACTTTGAAAACAATGTTTTTTCATGGATTGTTTTGGGCGTAGTTCTTAATTGAGTCAGATCGAATTGAGATAGCTTTACAAATGATATACACTGGAAAGCATAATAATTTTCCATGTTGAGTTTTCAATGCCAAATTACGTTTGGAGGTCCCGACAGAAGGATACGAGCATGATAAAGACTTGAAATGAATCAATTTTATGCATGATACGTGGTTATAAACCCGAAACTTTTGGTCCAAATAGAAGTTACTTATGACGTCATTTTGGTGGTTAGGAAATTGTATTTTTTTCAGTGATAGGTTGACGAATAACTTTTGCCCGTTAGCTTTTTTTGGATTATTCTTAGAAATTTTGATCTTCCCTGAATATTCTTGAAAATGCATCTCATAAATTAGTTAGTTCACTCTATGTAGGTATACTTGTATACTAATTATGCATCGTATAATACAGATAAATAGAATTGTTAGTTCTGCGTTCACACACCCACACACAAATCTTGTGCCAGATGACCAGTACACCAAACCCCCACAAGTCAATAATATTAAAATGTGCTATAGAGTCAATATGGGTACATAAACTAGGTTGTTACCTTCTATATTTAGAGTCTGTTCCAACTTGGCGTATCATCCGTGAAGATGTAGTGGTAGTACATTTTAAATGATAGTGTTTTCAGTATACGTTTTTCCGCAATCTGGGGAGCAAATTGAACCGCGAGAGTGCCTTGGCGAGGTGTTTATGATGACCTTTATAATTAAATGGTTGAGTTCACATTATAAGTTTTTAAAACAGATATTGTTCATATAGTATCGTTCATTTTTAGTTTTGAAGTTCGTTTTTGAGAGTCATTCATGGTTGTAAACAACTGAAAAGAAAATTGAGGAAATTGGTAAGAAGGTATCTAGGAAAGCGTATGAAACGCACGTCCAAACACAAGAGGAATGGAGCTCAAATCCCTGAAAACTTTTTTGAATTTTGAAAAATGCTAATACAAGTGAAAACTTTTCTAATAATCTTCATTTGGAAGTTTTTCTTCTCATATTGAACCTCGTGAGGCTGATTTCTAACTGCTTCGAACACAAACATTCTGTTCGTAAAAACATTGTTTAAAAGGTCAATGATGAAATTTTTTTCAAAGTTTTTAAAAGTCAGTGATTAGTTTGATCTTAAGTTCGACTAGAAGATTCATTCACGGAGATACTACATCGCCTTCATTATTCTTGTCAGAGGGAAGAATCTGTTCTGATCAATAATGAAGTACTTGCCTACAGCCCAGGGTTCATTATTAAAAGTGGCTACTTCGAGCTGTCATCTTGCAATCACACTCCAAGCTCTGAGGAATGTCTGATAACAATAGCAGCTCCCTGAATGATTTCATACACTACACGTTAGGTGCGTTATTTGATAATATGATATACCTACTATTGTAAATAATGGCTCTATTACAACCTGGTCTAATGTACTCAGGTGAATCTGTTCAATGTCAATTCTATCACTAATGTGTCATGGTGAAAAATATTCAAAATTATTTTTTTAAAAAAAGACCGAAAGTGAATTTTGTATATTTATCTTGGAAACCATTCAGCATTTGTTGGACGTATGTAGAAATTTGGTCCATTATAACCACGCCCAGGGCGAGCACCATAATTTTAAATTAATTGTTGTAGTGACTTCGACGTGAAGGGGAGACGTTCGGCTGAATTAAAACTTTTGATTCGACTAGATTATCTCTGGTACAAGCAGGGTAGATTTTAGAGAGAATGGCGTCCAGGTCATACATGAAATAAAGCGGCCATTCGTATTACATCACGCAATGCTTACTATGTTTTGAATGACATTTTGAAGGTATTTAAATTAAATAAAAACAGGCCCGCCTCCAGGATTTTTTTTTGGGGGGGGGGTCATGTAAAGGGAGTTTTACCATATAGGGATTTTAGGAAAAATTTAACCTTTTCAAAAATTTCGGAGAGGGGTTTGAACACTAAAAACGCTGTCCTGGGATACGGCCATTTTTTAATAATATATTTGCTAAAGAAAATAAATATATTTAGTTAATTGCAATTAAATACCTTTTTTTCTGCACATTTTTCACATAAAACTTTTATATACTGTCGAAATATTTTTGTTCCATTTTTAAACACTAGCAGAAGTAATTTACTTTACGTGATGACCTACCTGAACCTGAAAGAATTTCTCGATTATTTTGATAAATCAAGACGATTACCAATTTCATTTTCAATTGACAACAAAACATTGCTTAAACCTTCAATTATCCCTGAGACTTTATAAGTTAGAGCTCACCGAAATTTGGATCCCCCTGGGCGACCTCTCCGTTTTCCCCGAACTGAAATCGGCTCTGAGTCTGAGCAGAGATTAATAGGTTACTTAAAGTAAGGTACGTTGCATCGGGTGTATAACCAGTCATTAAAAATACAGTTTTGTGAATTATATTAATTGGATATTTTGGAGAGAATCTCAAAATTGTGAGTTTAGAATCATTGACATTTCTTTAATATGTAGATTTTCAAAAATCTTTTTAAAAAAATTATGGAACAAAAATTTAGTTTGTCAAAAATAGATAAGGTGCACTTTATAAGTTAGAGCTCACCGAAATTTGGATCCTTCTGGGCGACCTTTCCGTTCTCCCCGAACTGAAATCGGCTCTGAGTGTGAGCAGAGATTAGGTTAATTAAAGTAAGGTACGTTGCATCGGGTGTATAACCAGTCATTAAAAATACAGTTTTGTGAATTATAATAATTGGATATTTTGGAGAGAATCTCAAAATTGTGAGTTTAGAATCCATTTCTATTAAAATTGGATACTATATTGTTCTGTTGACAATGCCTTTGTTACCAATCCCGGCATGTGTATCCCAATTCATAACTGGTGCTGAGCTGAGAACAGGAATGAAGATATTATGCGTGTTCAACATATTGTTATGTATACTTTCCTATATAGTGGCCATCTTCATCTGCTCTGACTATAAATATTCTGGCGAGTTCGCTTTACTACTCATTATCTCAATCGTTGTATTGATTTTGCTGTACTTTGAAGATATTCCTGGGATTATTCATTTTATTATGATCATCATTTGGTTTATATTCACCATCCTTTTAGTACTAAGTGCAGTCTTCTATATCTCAGGGGAAAAGCATGCACCTTGTGCCGCACGGCACATTATCTTGATAATAACTTTCGTGATTGCAGCAATAAGTATGATTTACGGAACGATCGTATATTGGAGTTTTTATGCTGAATCAGATTAATAAAAGTGGTGTTAACAATCACAGAGAACGGAGACAAGTATGAGGATGTTTAATGAAAAGTAATTGTCCAAAAAGTTTGCCACAACGGAGTGGAGCAAAAAAAGTAAAGTTTTGTATTAAATATATTATTATTGATGTTCTATTATTTTCTTTAATTACTTTTCTAAATCTGCTACCGAAGATAGTAAAAAAATTTAACCTTTTCAAAAATTTGGGAGAGGGGGGAGGGGGTTGAACCCTTAAAACGCTGTCCTGGGATACGGCTATTTTTTAATAATATAGTTGCTAAAGAAAATATTTAGTTAATTGCAATTAAATACCTTTTTTTCTGCATTTTTCACATAAAACTTTTACTGTCAAAATATTCTTGTTCCATTTTTAAACACTAGCAGAAGGAATCAAGCATGTCGGTAGATATGCTTACGTCAAGAGTAAGCAAAGCACGTTCTCCCCGAACTGAAATCGGCTCTGAGTGTGAGCAGAGATTAGGTTACTTAAAGTAAGGTACGTTGCATCGGGTGTATAACCAGTCATTAAAAATACAGTTTTGTGAATTATAATAATTGGATATTTTGGAGAGAATCTCAAAATTGTGAGTTTAGAATCCATTTCTATTCAATTTGGATACTATATTGTTCTGTTGACGATGCCTTTGTTACCAATCCCGGCATGTGTATCCCAATTCATAACTGGTGCTGAGCTGAGGACAGGAATGAAGATATTATGCGTGTTCAACATATTGTTATGTATAATTCCGTCGTTATTATCCTATTTTCTCTGCTCAAATCATGGAGTATCCGATTCTAATCAATTACACTTTGCTGTATATTTTCCTTCTATACTTCTTATCTCCATCGTTGTATTGATTTTGCTGTACTTTGAAGATATTCCTGGAATTATTCATTTTATTATGATCATCATTTGGTTTATATTCACCATTATTTTAGTAGTAGTTGTACTCGCCTATATCTTAGGGGACAAGCATGCATCTTGTGCCGCACAGCACATTATGAGATTATAATAACTGCCGTGATTGCAGTAATAAGTATGATTTACGGAACGATCTTATATTGGAGTTTTTATGCTGAATCAGATTAATAAAAGTGGTGTTAACAATCACAGAGAACGGAGATTTTTAAACACTAGCAGAAGGAATTTACTTTACGTGATGTCCTGAACATGAAAGAATTTCTCGATTATTTTGATAAATCAAGACGATTACCAATTTCATTTTTAATTGACAACAAAACATTGCTTAAACCTTCAGTTATCCCTGAGACATGGTCAATCTCAAATGTGTTTTAAATAGTGGTGCATATTTTCGCTGGGGCGTATTCGACCGCACCACCTTATTTAATAAAGATTTTTTTTGACATTTCTTTAATATGTAGATTTTCAAAAATCTTTTTAAAAAATTTATGTAACAAAAATTTAGTTTGTCAAAAATATATAAGGTGCACTTTATAAGTTAGAGCTCACCGAAATTTGGATCCTTCTGGGCGACCTCTCCGTTCTCCCCGAACTGAAATCGGCTCTGAGTGTGAGCAGAGATTAGATTACTTAGTAAGGAACGTTGCATCGGGTGTATAACCAGTCATTAAAAATACAGTTTTGTGAATTATAATAATTGGATATTTTGGAGAGAATCTCAAAATTGTGAGTTTAGAATCCATTTCTATTAAATTTGGATACTATATTGTTCTGTTGACGATGCCTTTGTTACCAATCCCGGCATGTGTATCCCAATTCATAACTGGTGCTGATCTGAGAGAGGGAATGAAGATATTATGCGTGTTCAACATATTGTTATGTATACTTCCGTCGATACTATACTTTATTCTCTGCTCAAATTATCGATTTTCCGATTCTAATCAAACATTACACATTTCTTTATCATTTCCTTTAATGCTTGTTATCTCAATCATTGTATTGATTTTGCTGTACTTTGAAGATATTCCTGGAATTATTCATTTTATTATGATCATCATTTGGTTTATATTCACCATCCTTTTAGTACTAGGTGTAGCCAACTATATCTTAAATGACGAGTATGATTCTTGTTCCGGACGGCGTATTATCCATACAATAATTTCGGTGATTGCAGTAATAAGTATGATTTACGGAACGATCGTATATTGGAGTTTTTATGCTGAATCAGATTAATAAAAGTGGTGTTAACATTCACGAAGCCGAGACAAATATAAAGATTTTTTTTAAAAAAGTTATTGTCCAAAAAGTTTGGCACAACGGAGTGGAGCAAAAAAAAGTAAAGTTTCGCTATTAAATATATTATTATTGATATTCTATTACTTTCTTTAATTTCTTTTCTAAATCTGTTACCGAAGGCATAATTTCTTCCAATCGGAAGAAATTATACCGAAGGCATAATTTCTTCCGATTGTAAGAAGTTACTTGAGGGTGACATCCTCATTGGCCGAGTATACCAGAGCTGATTGTGTAAAATAACACTGAAAGCAATTCCTTAATATCATATCATTATGTTTGTAACTCATTTTCTTGTGTTATTTACGTAGGTAATTAATTCTATTACAGTTAATGTCATGGTTCTGGGGGCCCATGACAATTATCAGCCTCCAAGAACAGATTTATGATAACAATTAAAAATTTAGCAGTTGACTTCTTCTTATATGGATCTGCTGTCTCATATATTTGGTTACCAATGAAGACGTAGAATATACTATTACTAGCGGTTTCCCCGTGCTTCGCTACGGTTACAAAATTCAACAACTCAATTTTAGGTTTTTTGTGGAACCGACCCCCAGAGTGAATACGGCTCCTATTTAGAAAATTCAATATTTTACTCAAATATATTACTTTTCGCACTGCGGAACACCTTCGTATAAAATTTCAGCTTTCCTCGCTCATCCCGAAGTGATACTTCTTAACTATGGGTTTTTGGTGATCACTTGAACTTTATTTTTTTTTCCTTTCTTATTACGCACCTACATACTAAAAGGAACCTGTGTGCCAAATTTCTACGTTTAGCCATCTTGGAGCTACGTTGATTATCAGTCAGTACGTCAGTCAGTATACCAACTGGGCTTTGCGTTTTATAGATTATTAAAAAAATGTTCCCCCCAAAATCAAGCAAAACGCTAGTTTTGCATCGCCAAGAAAAACAAAACGAGCGTGGTATAAGTTCGCTAAACCTAGTTTGTAGGTATCTTCACTTTCAATTCTGACCCTTTTCAACTAATTATTTTTTTTTCATATTCGCCTTTGGCACGTGCAATAGATGAAGTTTAACTTTTATCTTACCTTTGTCCGTCAATGGAAACGCCTTTTTCGAGCACCCTAAAAATTGTCAAAAATTCATACTTTTTTTTTTCTTGAGATTTTCATAAAAAAAATCCCCGCGGACACCTTGTGTCGCTTTAGCGGCAACCTAGTTCTGATTGTCCTAGAAAGCTGAAATTTTGTAGGTATATTACAAAGTATAAGAGGCAATATACCCCGAGAACCTAACGACGAAGAGATAGTACTTACTAATGATATCTCTGAAGAGCAACCAGCACCCGAACAGCCAAACTTAATATCATTGGTTGATAATATGTTACCTCACACAGATATCGATGAAGAACAAAATCTAGAATACGAAATACTCAAAGAAATGAAAACAGATGAAACTGTTCATTTTCACCTAAGAACATTCCTACCTAAATTATTTGAAAGTAAAAAATTGAATAAAATTATTTAAAATGCTAACAATATAATAGAAAAATATATAAGAAACAACAACTTATCAGACATATCTGATCTGAATAATCAAATGTACGCGACAGTGAAAGTAATTACCAATAAGTTTAAAGCACCAACACCAAAAAAGAATAACAATTATAACAATAACAAACAAACTTCTCCTTGGATCCAAAGAATTGACAAAAACATAATAGACCTAAGAAAAGAAGCTTCATGGCTACATGATATAAAAATACAGCCTGAATCTAGAAAAGTTAAGTCAAAAATAAACAATCTAAAATATAAATATCAATCAGACTGCTTAACACAAATAGAAGAAACTGTAAAACAGAAAATTAGTGTTTATGCTCAGAGACTAAGACGATATAGAAAGCGAAATAAATGCTACACCCAAAACAAAATGTTCTTAAATGACAAAAAAAAAAGTTCTACCGTAAGCTTGGAAAAGAAGAAATTCCTATTAAAAACAGACCAAACTCATTAGAAGTACAAGCCTTTTGGTCAAATATTTGGAGCACATCAACCAACATCAACAAAAATGCGCCCTGGATACAACGAGAAGAAAACAGAGTATCACATATTAATTGGATGCCTAATTTCCAAATAACAACTGAGGATATTGCAGACGCAGTACAATACATGCAGAATGGGAAAGTCCCTGGAGTAGATCAACTCTCCACATTTTGGGTTAAAAAACTCAACGCCAGCTTTATACATCTAGCCAAAATATTTAATAATATTATTGATAACCCCAATCTATCACCCAACTGGTTCACACAGGGCACAACTTATTTGTTACCCAAGAATGAAATGACAGAACAACCAAAAAACTACAGGCCTATCACATGTTTACCTGTTTTATATAAAGTAGTAACAATATAATGCCAGAGGAACAAAGAGGTATATTAGAAAGTACATATGGATGTAAAGACCTATTACTAATGGACAAACTTATTACTGAAGATAGTCACAAATACAAGAAAAATTTAAATATGTGTTGGATAGATTACATAAAAGCATACGACAGTGTTTCACATGAATGGATAAAGAAAATTCTGGAATTATACAAAATTAATGTCAAGATAGTCAATTTCGTTGCCGAGATTATGAAGAAATGGAAAACAAAACTGATAATACAAGCANTTTGACATGATGTTAAAAAGGGGACACGCATAAGTTATTATGGGTCTTAAGCATGATTTATACAATGTTATTTTGTTTTTTGTGTTTAAAAGGCACCTTTTATTAAAAATAGGGTAAATAGACTTCAATCCAATAAAAAAATTGTCTCGTAGCGACTCAAGGTTGTAATTTAATAAAAGATTACTATCTAAGTGAACACCTAAGTACTTAACATGTTTGCTGTAGGGTACCTCACAGCCCATTAAATTCAGCGACTTTGGTGTTAAAGGGCGCCGACACGTGAACAAAACCAATTCAGTTTTGTCTGCGTTTATCTTTATTTTCCATTTTTTAAAATAATTATGTAGCTGTCTGAAAGCAGTTAGTAATCGATTTTGAATCGTGTCAACGCGCCATGACGAAGTGTATAAGGCAGTGTCGTCAGCGTAAATTGCACGTTGTACATTTTTGAAAGTTGGCATGTCATATAGGTATAATATAAACAAGATTGGACCAGCCAAACTGCCCTGAGGTACTCCTGCAGCAACATGTTTACGTCCTGAGTATGCTTGGTTTACATGCACTTGAAAACACCTATTTTTTAAATATGCCAACATAATATATATAAAGTAAGAAGGAAAACCCACTTTTATCATTTTAAACATATGGCACGTGGAACACATATGGCACGTGGTGAGAATATCTAATCCGACATAATAAAATCTGCACATATCTATAATATAAGCCAGTCATTTGAGCTAAGCACCCCCGATAAATGGTATAAACATAAACCAGAACCAGCAGTCTCAAACGAAGAATTAGTCATCTTATACGACCACCCTATCCACACCGACAGAACCATCTATAATAGAAGACCAGATATAACTCTAAAAGACAAGAAAAATAAAATTTGCTACCTAATAGATGTGTCCTTACCATGCGATTACAACACAGATTCAAAAGAAGCAGAGAAAAGATTAAAGTATAAAGATTTGAGTATAGAAGTGGAAAGAATGTGGGGCATGAAGTGTGTCATTGTGCCTATAATTATTGGGGCCTGGGAACAATCCCTAGTTCATTAAAACCAAACTTGAAAATGATACCCGACATCTACAACATATCACAGATCCAATCATGTGCCCTCCTCGGAACGGCACATATTATGAGGAAGTATGGGATTTAAAAAGAAATTTAATATTTCTAAGTATCTAATCATTATGGTTTAATGAAGATACATAGACCAATCCTCACAGAGTAAAATATAACTCTTGATGTTTCTGCCATAATAATAATAATAGTCTTTATTTGTACAATAACAAATTACAATA
>CM022877.1:9983647-10032565 GCA_012654025.1 Pachypsylla venusta | reverse complement strand
ATGGGCGCGCCCTTTACCCCCGTGGCTGGCGCCCCAGTTGGAATATTAAAAAAGCCTTTCTTCTTGCACATCTAGAACATAAAGCGAACCTACATACCAAATTTCAGCCCCCGGAAATGTACCGTTACGGAGAAACAGTGATGAAAAGTTGACCATCATATGTAAACGCACCCCTTTTTCCCCCGCGGCGGGCGCCCCAATTGGAATATTTAAAAATCCTTTCTTAGTGCGCATCTAAGACCTAAGTGCGACCTACATGCCAAATTTCAGCCTCCTAGCACGTACCAGTGCGGAGCAATCGCGATGAGTGTTAAGTGAGTGTGTTTCTCTTTTATATATATAGATTTTTCATAGTCGGTGTCAAAGGTTCATTATTAAAATTAGTAAACAATATTTGTATTTTTTCATTGCAAACTGAGTAATTACTCTAGTTGCCAATTACTCAATGCTAATAAGACCAAATCCAGGTCAATAGACAAACAAAATTATATCTAATTAAATTTCTGTTTGTTTATTTTACATAGCATATGATTTTACAAATTCTACGCGGTACCTATCAGATACGAATGTTTGAATTTGAGGTTCGACGATCACGTTCTAAAGTTGATTATTAGTTATTTTGGTATACAGGGTGTGGCATTTAATTCAATTGCCTTAGCCGAAATTGCATATTATCTCCAGAAAAGGAAGATGTATCTGTTTTCTTCTTTAGGTTCATTTTGAATACATTTTACTTTGATCAGTTTCTGATTTGACCTTCATTTTTTCTTAACTTTTTTCCAACAATTTAGTTTTTTTTTAATTTTCCAAAAGTTGCCAATTTAGTTTTTTAGTTTTTTTTTTTTTTTTTTTTTTTTTAAAAATTTTCTTATTTGATTTACGTTTTAACCTACGTAAAATCTAAAATCAGTGAATAAAAATCTGTTCATCCGTCGCGCCGAAAAACGCGCTGTCCATCGTAAGTGCTTTTGTCACTTCTCGATGATCTATTTTAATTATTTTTCCCCCAATTTTATTTGATTTTCGAATATACGTATCTTGAAATATAAAATATCAAAATTCGAGGGGGGTAATTCTTTTGTAGTGGAATCCAAAGCAGTGATTCACCCTGTATATTTTAGAAGTACATGCAGAAATCGTAAATTATTGCAGAAATTATCCAAAAAGTATAAATTAAAATCAGAAATTTGTGGACTCGACCTAATTGTGATATTATACTCAGATACGTGGGAGAAAGCTCTCAGGTGCCTCTTATTATTTTTTAGGTGCCTCCTGATTCATTCAATAAAAATATATTCCCAAATACATTCCGGATCCCTAATTTGATGGTTTATTTTAGCCTCTTAGTAAGCCCAACCCTTGCGGGGTAGATATTTTCTCAGCCCAAAATGACCAGTGATTAGGGCAGAAAAGGCTGTTTAAATAGCTAACCTAACGTTTTTACGACTTCTCGACTTTTCATGCTTAGGTCCGGTCCTACCAAAAGCCGAGTTTTGAAACACTCCGGGTTTGGGTATAGTATTAACACAGGTTGACACAGTGTTAGATGAAACTCCCTGAAAACACGCCGCGGTAGGATCGGGCCTTAGGTACTTAGATTGTCCCTGTAACATCACCTTATTATGTTTTAAGTGGGGCACCCTACATCGCTTGCGTATTATATGAGATCACTCAATATACAAAAATATCTGCCTCTTTAATTAGATCTACATTGCTGAATGACCTGAAACCTGTATCTGTGGACATAGGCCTCACTCATTTAAAATTTCCACCGGTGGCGGAAATCAGAAAAATTCAAAAACATAAAAAATGTCCATACCAAGTTTTAGCAAAATCGGACTAAAGTCGAGAATTATCATGATACAAAGGGAAACACAGTCAAATTTAAATAAAAGCGTGAAATTTAAACTAGGTTTTATTTCGTTCAACAAAATTGTATTTATTATCCTTCTTCAGCTGTACTATTAGCTTTGTTACGTTAAGACATCAGTCAGTCAAAATGACATTCATAGGCCCCAAACGATTCAAAAACTAATCGGCTAAAAGTAAGGACATTTTTATGAAAGAACAAATGTCCATCTAAGTCATCAAAATCGGTCCAACCGTTGGTACAGAAAGATGGAGTTAAAACTAGGCCTTATAGTATTCTCTTCTACTTCAATAGCTGTAATGTAAGCGCTAGTAGACATTGCAAAATGATTTTTTAGTCGGGAGAGGTCATTGAGAAGGTCAATGTCAAAGTCAAAATAGCTAACCTAGACAAGAGAGGCGAAAACATAAAACACGAGTATAATAAAAATATGATTGCATATTGGAAGAGAAGAGTTCAAGTGAAGCGTAAACTTAGGATAATGCCTTCCAGATATTGAAATCAAAATAATAATTATACTGCCTTATTGTGATCAGCTAATAACACACACACACGGAGAGGTTTCTAACATATCTTATTGCAGAGCACACATCTTTGCAGATATGCAAGGAAAAACAAATACACCTTTACTGCTGTCTGCGAGCACTCTGAACATTTTCATTGACAGGGAAGTCTCAAGTAGTCCAAATCCACGTTCAGCGATGTTTTCGCATGCTAAAGAATGAAGAAGATCTAAATTGTAAGTTCTGGTTTATTTTTTGTCTGTTTTCTTCAGATATACTTTTGTCGTTGTTCTTATTGTTCTTCTTCTTCCCTGATTTCTCTTATTCCATAGAAAAGTTATGATCCTTCATGTTCATTAACAATTTACGTGTGGACCAATAAAGCCCGAATAATCAGATATCAACAGTTATTGTTGAAGAAACAACCAAAAAGATATTTAAAGAAAAATTATGGAGTTTAAAATAGACTCCACAGTGTCGGGGCTGAGCGGTTTCATCGGTCAATTACATTCTAATAAACTATTATTCCAACTTTATATGAAGGTTTCCCTCCACAAACTGGTAATTTTGAGGTCTCATAAAATCTGATATTTATATTAATTAGTGATATTTTCCCCATGAGAGAAACAATTGAAATTGATTTGGATCTGCGTAGGCACTTAAATTTAATAGCCGACATTAAGAAGGACCTCATTGAACTTGTGGAAAATGTTAACTCTCACTATGAAGCAGACCCATTCTAAACTGAATATCACTGTACGATGTTAATTGGTGTTCTAGTCGGGTGGCATTGAGAGTGAATCTCCTCAAAGCTGCCCAATGATGTTGATGTTCAATCATAGGCGGTTTTAGGGGGGTGCTTTGGGGGCTTAAGCTCCCCCAGAATTTTTTGGGTTTTATACTAGATGAAATGGAAAAAATATGGGTTTATATACTATGGTTATACAGGTACAGAAACAAATCAAGCTCCCCTCCTTGAGAATTTCAGTCTAGAAACGTCTATGTATTTAATACTTGTTAACTAAGATCCTTAAAGAAAAAGGTAAAGTGTACGACAAATTTAAATCTGAGAAAATGTAAAGAAGAAAACATATTTGGGAATTATTGTCCTTGTATTTTTACGAGTATCTACTGAATTTTGATACGCCTGTATCAATTCACATTTTATCTTTAATGCTACGATGATGATTGCATCCCTTAAGTAAACTTAAAAGAAAAGTTATCTTTGTGGTATGATCCGGAGGGGGGGAGGGTTAGAACCCCTGCCTTTTTGGTTACGCCATTGTCCTGGAAGAGATTTTATGTAACATTGATTTTTCTCTGAACCTGTTCGAATTCTTGAGAAAATGAAAAATACATTCATTTTTTATTTTTGATGCTTTTTTTGGTACTTTTGATTTCGGTGGCGGTGGTCCGAAAGTAGAAAACAACAGTGCCAACTTTCGATTTTTAAATATAAACCCCGTTTTTTCTTTTGTATTTTAATTTCTCATAAGATTGTACATTATTTTGACTGGTCATTTCCATATTTCTAATTTGGAATTTACTGGGTTGTCATATTTTCCAATAGATTTCATATTAAGAACCCATCAAAGAGCGTTAGTTACTTTCAGCGTCATCAAGCAGCGTTAGCTTAACATTATTCTTGCTTAAAAGGTGCTATTAGATAATCCCCTGAACTATTAAATGCTATTAGATACTACCTATATTTTGGAGCATATTAAAATAATTATATTCTGCATCATTTACTGCTTTGATTATGACTAATCGGCTTAATATAGGTATAAATAGGAATCTTTTTTGGAGAATACTGCTTATTGAATATCATAGATCATAATCATAGACGACCTTGATTCATATGTACATAAATACGCGAAACCTAACAGAGCTTGTTCAACAGTATAAATTATACAAAGACATAGCATTCTTCCGATGCGCAAAAAAGAAACTATCTCTCTGTTAGTAATGATACTAGAATCATCATTGTTCCAAAGAAATGTCAATGACATCACTCTTCTCAGAGACTTTCTGCCGAACAGAAGAACAACAACTGAAAATAATAGACCGACATCGTCAGGGCCGTAGACAGGCAAACTGATCCAAGAGAAAAAAATAGGTATCCTAATGTCTTAAAAAATATTTGCCCTTTACATTTCAAATGAATTTTGTGCATATAACAGATTAATTATATCCTTTTACATAATTGCACATCCATTTTTATAACACGTCTTACTTTAATAACGCTCTGCCTGCTTTAGCTGAAGCAAACTAATAAACTCCGGGCACCTTGATAAGTTCGGGCCCAGTAGAATCGTAGAATCCCTCTTTCTTCCTTATTGTCAGACCTAGGCATCACATACAACAATCGGTTGAATATTTGGTCAGTCCAAAAATTGTAGAAGTGGGAAAATATCGTTTTGCCGTTTGGTATTTAATTTGAGACATTGTTTGCAAAAATCCGATTAGCCAAAATTAGGTACCTATCTAGAATTCTTCTGAATCTTCTTAAAGTCGAAAAGCCTTCAACACCAGCCATAACATATCAAAATTTTACGTTTCTACAACGAACCGCTAGAAAGATAAAAAACATTTTCAAAAAACACAATATTGGGCCCCCCGGGGCCCCCACATTTCTTCATGTCCTAAACTGAATCTAGAATTATCATAAATATGATGTGCTGATGTCCACACTGTATACTATTTTTGATCTACCCATTCGAGATCTAGTATTAATTCCGCTCTGCTAATCGGTCCATTAAGAGATGGTTCGTTTACAACCACAGCCGTACATTTTTCAACAGGTTTGAAACTGGTAGTTCTGTGAACTGCAGACCTCAAACCATTAAAGTGACCACCATTTGGATGGTCCAATCAGCTAAATTTATGACTAGGTACAATTTATGTCCACAGCAAATTTCATAAAATTGGATAAGACGTTTGAGAGTTATCGTACAAGACAAACAGAGAGACAAAAGAAAAAATTTGGTGTTAAAACTAAACCTTCCGTTTGGTAAACTAGCATAAGCACCATTTAGATGTCATTGATTAGTTCAAGTGTAAGTCAAACACAAAAATGCACAAAAGAAAATAAAGAGGAAGGATGATGCTTTGGAAAGTGAAAGCCTTGCAGAAATAAAGATGTTATGTTTTCCCACGCGAGATATTCACACAAACAAACACAAACCAACTGAGTAGAATGAGTAAACAAATAGACAGGCCGTTCAAAGGATTTAGTTTCCTCTGCAAAAGAGATTCATTTGTTGGGGTGATATGTAGCTGCTAGACATGAACTATGAGACCTTTGATGGTGTATGAATCCTTCTTATGTTTCAAAAGAGAAGCCTTGTTGTTTTAACACTAAATTTAATGTTACCTAAATTATGTCTAGAAAGGAAAATCTCTTCCAATGTCAAACATAGATATGCTCATAATTTTACTGGCTAAAAAAATATCAACCACCTCAAAAAAGAATGAAAAATCCAAATATCTATTTAAACACAATTTCCGCCGCACTTTTGTCCGTTAGCGTTGGCGGATTATGACGAAATTTGTAATGTAGATTCCATTTGTGTCTCATTGCGCGCCGAATTCTAAAGATATAATGAATTTCCTAATTTCATCAAAATCGTATGAGACGTTCGCGAGTTATCGTGATACAAAAGACAAACAAAAGAAAAATTGTGGTGTTAAAACTAGATCTCATTCATTAGGGTCTATCGAATTTTGAGAGAGAGTATTTTTTTTTGGTTAATTCCAAAGGCAAAGTTATTATTGAAAATAATAAACTAAAATTCAAGTCTAAAAATCAAATGGGAAAAATATTTTCCTCTATTTCCCAGAATTACACATTTCAAACCTATACCTAGCCAACGATCATACCACGTTGAATACATCAGTTCCCGTCAGATCACTGAAGTTACGCAACGTCGGACGTGGTCAGTAATTGGATGGGTGACCGCTTGGGAACACCACGTATCGTTGGCTCTTTTTTCCGGCCCAACCCAGGCTGGTTGGGGTCAATGTGGGTAACTAATTTATAAGATTCAAGCGAATGGACTATAAAAACCCCGACTCCTAGAGACGTTAAGTCAAATAAAATCAAGTAAAGTCGATTAAATTTAAAATTTAATGGAAAAATGAATATGTAATAAAAAGTCTTATTAAAAATCTCCCGAGAATGAAGCTTTAAGAAGTCATTTAGGACACCATGTTATGTCACATTGCCCACTGTAATATCAAGAAACTACGTCTACAATAATCGTTTTGTATTTTCTCAGCTGACTTTAGAAATTCTGATAAAGGATTCAACCTGTAAAAGGGGTTTTCAATTTTGCGGTCAGATTATTCAAGTGGATACTGTTTTTATACAAACGAAACTAATTTCAGTCACACAGTTGACACAGTACGAGCACATTTGTGGTCAGGTAGCACATACGAATAGGTTTAGTTTTTTTTTTTAATTTGGCTTAACGTCTCTTTAACATCTATTGGTCATTCAAGACGGGGGTTTTACCCTCCATCCGCTGGGAACTTGCAAACCAGCTACCCACATTGACCTCACCCAGCCTGGGTTGGGCCGGAAAAAAGAGCCAACGATACGTGGTGTTCCCAAGCGGTCACCCATCCAATTACTGACCACGTCCGACGTTGCGTAACTTCAGTGATCTGACGGGAACTGATTCTGGACTCAATGGGAGAACATTAGTCCTCTCAAGAAATAATAATAACTAGTGGATCAAGATGATCAGGTGTTCACGTCAGTGTAGTACTTATTTATATAAAAAAATATCTTAATTAAATTTTAATATTGAGCCCCCTCCCCCACCGGGGGTCCCAGAGCCCCCAAAATTTTTAAAGTCGAAAAGCCTTCAACACCAGCCATAACATATCAAAATTCTACGTTTCTACAACGAACCGCTAAAAAGATAAAAAACATTTTCAAAAAACACAATATTGGGCCCCCCGGGGCCCCCACATTTCTTCATGTCCTAAACACGTATACCAAATTTCGTCAAAATCGGATGAATATTGTGGCTTGTATCGCGTAACAAAACAAACATATATACACAATTACACATATACAAGTGCATTTTGGGATGTATACAGGGGTCAAAAGTAGAGTTCACTACCGTTCACAATAAACAAACTGTAAAAATGCTAAAATTTCAAAACCAAAATAAAACCCTGAGTATCAACTCCCCAAAAAAAGAAATCAGTCGAAATAACAGTAAAGTTGTATTTCTTTTCAAATTTAATTATTTTTAAGAACATTGTCTCCCACAAAAAACATAAGAAAATGTAAACCATTGAAGGTCTCTTGAAAGTACAAGTAGTTATTCGCATTTGGATTTGATAAATCCAAAAATTTCTTTAATTTTTGAAATTTAAAACATGCACGTTTCGCCAAAAAGAAAAAATCCCCTCGGCTTATAGTGCTGACGTATTAAACGTCTTGATAACAAAATATAAAACGCTTTTATTTTTAAGATGAAATAAAAATACACGTCGGGTCGGTTGTGGTGCCACGGAAAGTTCTTAATCTTTTTTTATGAAAGCAAAATCTAATGCTGTTGTTATAACGACTCGTGACTTGTTTGAAAAACATTTTCTCATAAGGTACACATAACTCATTCCCGCCAGGTATATCATAATCCATGAATTGTATACAGTATGTCACACAAGTTTGTGTTAAAGGACTTTTCTGAGAAAAATGTGAATTTTTCGGGAAATTCAAAAGAGATGAATTTCAAATTCTTAACCATCTTAAAAAGATGGTTAAGAATTGTTTATTCTGTTATTATTAATGTTTATTATTATTAATGTTTATTATTAATGTTTTCATCAATNTTCAAAAAATCATCTGGAAGTGGCAGAAAAAAGTGGGTCCTCATACCTACGAACTATCTTTCGTGTTAATATAGTCGGTAGCTTTGCTTACTCTTGACGTAAGCATATCTACCGACATGCTTGATGAGTTTATTATGATGGAAAATCTCCTAGTACTGAAATCGTAGAATTCCTACTTTTTCAGGTACGCGCCATTGAATGTTTTTTTTTTTTTTTTTTTTTTTTAATTTGGCTGAACGTCTCTTTAACATCTATTGATCATTCAAGACGGAGGTTTTACCCTCCTTTCGCTGGAAACTTGCAAACCAGCTACCCACATTGACCTCACCCAGCCTGGCTTGGGCCGGAAAAATAGCCAGCATCACGAAGGCGCGAAACCACGTGGACACCCACATAGAACAACCTCGCTGGACGTTGCTTAACTTCAGTGATCTAACGGGAACTTGTGTATTCAACGTGCCATAGACGCTGCCTGAAAATTGTTTTTATTTTTATTGTTTTTTCTACAAGTGATCCTATTTCTTGAATTTGACTATTTTCTTGTACTGCATTGTATATACTGTATTTATCTGCTAATTGCCATTGAAGCAGCAGCTATTTAATGAATTAACTGCCTCAGTTGGTAGAGGCGGTAGATTTGTAAGCAGGAGGCTGTTGGTTCGAATACATACATGAACATAAGATTTAATAATAACCCAGGGATCAATATTCGTATGACAATCATATCAGCCTAACACAACTAAAATCCTTGTCCGAATAATTTGATTTGACAACGGATATCCTGTATATTAAGAATGATATTGTGTCGCTCATAAATAATAATTTCAACATCAACAGAATAAGATGTTTGGCTGGGACAAAATACATGTGGAAAGCGATACACTGAAGCAGGCTAAGAAGATTTTTTTTTTTTGTATTTCTTGAAAGCAAATTTATTGACGTTTAATATTTGAATTTCAAATTTCTTTATACTATATCTACAATAAGCCCAAAGTGAGGCAATTTATTGGACGAAACCAAGTCTGTGAAAATTTAATCAGCACATTGCTTTCTGCTTGAAGTTTTTTTTTTTTTTTTTTTTTTGGTTCTTTGAAACAGCTTCTTTGAGAAGCATCCTATTTTCACGAGGTTGAACCTCGTGGATCCGAGTAGCTCCAAGTATGTGCGACGTTGTCTCACATCAGTGATCTGACGGGAAATTATGTATTCAACGAGTTAAATATGATAGCAAACTTAAAATGTAATTATTTGATGGTTGTACGTGTTATTTCAGGTAAGAATCTATGATTGGGGTAAGAATCTCAGAGCATGATAATTTTATGTATCGAATGTATTTCTTTGTCTGGACGTTGTTGTGTTTCTTAATACATTGCGTACTTTGTGTGGAGTACTCAATATGTAACGTGAGTCAGTTGTGTTTGTCAGGAAATTCTTTCATAGATTCTGGTTACAGGTCTCTGATGCTGATTGCAATTGAAGCTGATTCCAAATATCATATCACTGCTTGTTCAGATCTATTGTGACCATTGTTTAATTGTTTTGACCTACCACCCAGCTTCCCAGCAATCGTCTAGTATAATTGGTTTAGAGCTGTTTCCCTCTGATTTATTCATGATGATGCTATTTGTGTTTTAAAACTGTTTCTTTTAATATAAATTACATGATCTGCAGATTCGATGCTGCTGGCCGCATCTTTGTTTTATACCATTTTACGGATTCCTAATTGAACAATTGCTCTAGGACGGTATTGCGGACCAATATGTATCTGGTTCAGAGTGGTTTTGATTGGGTTCCCTCTTCTTCTATTTCCTCTCAATTTTACTCTCTTTCTTCCCCCATTTTTGACGAAATTACCTGTTTCTGTAGTCGCATTTTTTCTTAGGTTAGATTTACAGAATGTCGATTCCACTGCGTCATTTGAAAACATTTTAGTTTGTGAGAATAATCATATAAAATACAGTAATTTCATTTTTTTTGTTTCGAAAAAGTTCCATTTTGTTTTTTCTTCATTCCTCCCACCTGCTCCCAATGTCAAACAGAAACATTAGCTTTTCTTCAGCACCTCCTTGAAAGTTCGTTGGACACTTTTCAAGGATTTTTTGCTCATTTTCAAATTATTTGATTTATGTGGTACAAGAGTTTTTGTTCCAATAAGCTACTTACAAGTTATGCAAAGTACCCAAACAGCTTTTCTTATGAAAAAAAAAAAAAAAAAAAAATGTTTTAGTAATTACCTATTATTGTAATAATGCTTATTTATTTCATTTTTCGGATGCCGTAACCGATGAACATTAAAGTTGGTTCGAATCCAACTCCATCCCCCCTCTTCGACACAAGAAGTGCGAGTCTACCACCAAAACCATGAAACTACCAGGATACTTAGCGGTAATGTTGTAGTTATGAGTGGCCATTTTGGAGTATGAGCAATTCTTGCTCCCACAGTAATTCTGCACGAAAAAAGAAACATCCGTTTACCTTTCCTGGAGGTTGCCCTCCCTCTGACAGAAAAAGTGTCTGATTCATTTTTGCACCCAGTGATTCTGCATCCAAAAAACACCCATCTATTATTCTGGTCACTTCGACAGACAAAGTTCCCAATTATACAGTCATCAAAGTTTGAACAAATTTGTACGCCCCAGAAGAAGAATTTTTTTTTTTGCCTGAACGACGTAAGTATGCTGTTTATATTTGATATTTGGACCCAACGTGAGTACGATTTTTTATAATTATTAAACTGGATGCAGGTTTCTATTGAGACTGATTGCAATTATCACTGCGACCTTTATTGAGATCTATTGTGACCAGTATTTCGAAGAGGTGAGGATGAAGTCAGATTGGAACCATGAGCCTTCTAGTTACGCATCCAACGCCTCAAACAATTGAGATACTGAGGCCTGTGAGTACCTTGAATCAATAATATTTCAGAGGAGTTATTTCTTTTCGTGTTCGATTCAAAATGTTATAATAATAGTTAAATCAATATGATACCAATCCCCCCCCCCATCGTGAAACATTTTGAATATGTTTGGTTCGATTGCTAATAAATATTATGTGCCTTCTTCCCATACAACATAATGTTAAACCAGAATACCAGAACATCGAGTAAAACACAGGCCCATTTCAATTTATAATCTCAAACATATTTTAAATTTATGTACAACATAACTTATGACATAATTGCCCGATTTCCGTTGAAAATAAAACAGACCTCCGCTCCGCGTTTGTTAATACATTACCCATCCCTGTGTATAAGACGTCTCTCTACAAATTGACGGAAATTGTTTAAATTATTTTTCATCACATTAATACTTGATTAAAACAATTTTTGTATTTGAATAAAAAAAAAAAAAAAAAANAAAAAAAAAAAAAAAAAAAAAAAAAAAAAAAAAAAAAAAAAATCTGCCAATGTGACACAATAATTACCAACCCACGAAATTTTATATTTTACTTTTAATGGTAGGTACGTAAAATTCAAGATCGAAAAAAAATCTGCTCGGTTGAAGCACCTATACTCGTACACAGCACACCATCCGTAATGAAATAATTGTGCCCCATTTTATTCGTTACTGTGGAAAATATCCAGTTCCTCAGACTCTTGTGTTTCCATGAATATTGCTGTTCGCTGTTCGGTCCTGTACTCGGATATTATAGCAACTCAATTTTGTATTGCATTTATGAAACAATGCATGCACCAGAACCGGATTAACCTTCCGCGGGGCCCGTAGCACTTTCAAAGAGCGGCCCCTCCACCCTTGCCGGCGCCGCCTAAGTAGTCTACATTTTGGAGCCAGTACAAAAATTGATTATCTTTTGGCCTTTTGGTCTAGTCTACAGCTGGTAGAAAAAGTGAAATTAAATTTTGAGTATACCAACATCGACAAAACATGGTTACCGCTCATGCAACTTTTCACTTTGTAGATTTACCGTCACGCCGCGCCACCGAGACGCAATTCTCAAACTGATCACAAAAAAAGAACAGCAAGCTAAAACTAATATTTTTCATGATAAAATTTATAAAATAAAAGGGATTGTAAGACGGGGAACCTAGTGTACATACACTAACCAATTTGCTTATGTTGCAATACTCGTTTCCCGTTTCTTTATTAAGTTCCTAGTTTATAGGTACCTACTTGCACTTTCCTAAATTAGATTTTACTACATACTTTGAAGACTTGAGGGCCCCGTCAATATGACATGTTTTTTCAATTGTTAACCCAGAAATATCAAAATATCCAGTGTAAGTTGTCGAAGCGCGGGGCCCGTAGCACGTGCTACAAGTGCTACTATTGTTAATCCCTGCATGCACTCCACTCAACATAATGTTACAGAAGAGAATTTTCAATTTTCCTACATCCTAATGTACAATGTCGGTACTTCATATTTTTTCTACTTTCTCTGCACCGTTTGGAGGAAATATATTTTATAATAATATTTCATACGGTGTGTTTTAGCCATTAAAAAATTCACGCTGTAGTGGGCGGACATATGGCAAGAGGTATTCATCTCATATGGATTCCCGGCGAGGGGAGGGGGACCACCAGTTTGTGAGGTGTGTACGTCATAACATATTCCCCAATGAAAGTTTCAAGCATGGAATGCAACAAATTTCATCATTTTCACACTCATATAATATTTCGGAATGAAAGTTTCAAATGCAAAAAATTTCATCATTTTCACACTTTTATAATATTCCCTAATGAATGTTTCAGCATGAAATGCAAAGAATTTTATCATTTTCACACTAATATACTATTCCCCAATGAAAGTTCAAGACTGAATGCAAAAAATTTAAACATTTTCACACCCCATGTAATAATATTCTCTAATGAAAAACTCAAGCATGATATGCAAAGAATTACATCATTTTCACATTCATATTACATTCCTCAATGAAAGTTTCAAGCATGGAATACAAAGAATTTCGTCATTTTCACACTCATATAATATTCCCCAATGTAAGTTTCAAGCATTGGAATGTAAGAATTTCGTCATTTCCACATTTATATTTATTCCCCAATGTAAGTTTCAAGCTTGGAATGTAAAGAATTTCGCATTTGCACACTCATATAATATTCCCCAATGTAATATTCAAGCATTGGAAGGTAAAGAATTTCGTCATTTTCACATTTATATGTTATTCCCCAATGTAAGTTTCAAGCATGGATTGTAAAGAATTTCGTCATTTTCACACTCATATGATATTCCTCAATGAAAGTTTCAAGCATGGAATGTAAAGAATTTCGTCATTTTCACATTCATTTTATATTCCCCAATGTAAGTTTCAAGCATGGAATGTAAAGAATTTCGTCATTTTCACACTCATATGATATTCCTCAATGAAAGTTTCAAGCATGGAATGTAAAGAATTTCGTCATTTTCACATTCATTTTATATTCCCCAATGTAAGTTTCACGAATGGAACGTAAAGAATTTCATAATTTTCACACTCATATGATATTCCTCAATGAAAGTTTCAAGCATGGAATACAAAGAATTTCGTCATTTTCACATTCATATTATATTCCCCAATGTAAGTTTCAAGCATGGAATGTAAAGAATTTCATCATTTTCTCACTCATATGATATTCCTCAGTGAAAGTTTCAAGCATGGAATACAAAGAATTTCGTCATGTTCACATTCATATTATATTCCCCAATGTAAGTTTCAAGCATGGAATGTAAAGAATTTCATCATTTTCACACTCATATGATATTCCTCAGTGAAAGTTTCAAGCATGGAATACAAAGAATTTCATCATTTTCACACTCATATGATATTCCTCAGTGAAAGTTTCAAGCATGGAATACAAAGAATTTCGTCATTTTCACATTCATATTATATTCCCCAATGTAAGTTTCAAGCATGGAATGTAAAGAATTTCATCATTTTCACACTCATATGATATTCCTCAGTGAAATGCTCAAGCATGTACATAATGTAAAGAATTCCAGAATTTTCACCTTTAGATTTTAAATTATAAAATATAGCCTTTTGTAATTCACTCCCGGGGGCAAGATTAGAAATTCAATACGTTACCTCCGCGCCGCGTGTATGACGCTCTACTTTATTTTCAACAATTCTCGTTTTCCCGACCGGCAATACAGGGTCCAATATTAGATTTTCTTGATATTACGTTCTAGGGTCTAATCAGATGCACTTTAATTTGAATGGTTGTATCTTATTATATTTGGAATTGATAACAAAAAAATATAGACATCACCTCTAAAATTTAGATATTTTATGTTTCAAAGTAAAACTATTTGTTTATGTTATTATATATCAAAATGTTATGGGCATCATAGCATTACAAGTTATTTTTTAACAATCGCTACAATACACCAATCTAAGAAGCTATATATCCTACCACTTGTAGCTATTATCATAGCCACTAATTTGTCCTCAAGAGGCTGAATTACCCCGAAACTCAACCAGGACCAAGTGGAAAATATGAAAAAATCATTTTCAAATTTTCGAGCCGACCAGGATTCGAACCCCGTACCTCCCTGGTGTAAGCCGATTGTGATGCACACTCTGACACGGAGACGTTTCAAAGTACCTACAAAGAATCCAAAAAAATGAATACAATAACCCGCTCTCCGCGTTAGACCAGTTTGTTCATTGGTACTTATTGAAAGGACGGTGCACATTCAGTCTGATTAATCAGATAACCATTCTGACGTCATGATCATATTTCAGTCGTCATAGTTTTACATTTTCATGACAGAGTTATTACCACTTTAGAGTCTTCTTTTGTGACCCAAAATATAGCTTCAAAATTTCATCGAGCTATTCATTTTAATAGTTTGTTGATATTTACGATCATTTTTCATGATTACTTCTGCTTTTGCATCTTCTTTTACTATTTTTCTTTTGAAAAAGAACACATAAATGTAAAAGTTAAAAATCATCAACATTGTCGTATTCTCTGGCAGTAAAATGTCTGAGATTTCAGCTCTAAATAAATCTCTCCCTGCTGCTGCAAATTTTTTACTTGGAAACCAATATCAAGTTACTACATAAATATCTATTATATAAATAAGACAAAACGTGTTTTTCTTGTTCACGCTAGCTAAAAAAAATCCTCATCAATCCGTACCAATCCTTTTTTACATGATTATGGGCATAAAGCAGTACAGTATAGTATTTTTTTAAGTTGATTAATTCATCAACTAAGCCGATCTCTCTGCCTGAGTTGTTAAGACCATTGTTCGGAGGTTGTGGGTTCAAATCCCGCCCGGAGCGAATATGGCTGTAAAAAGGAGTGCTGTTTAAAAAATATACATTGATCAATTATGATTTTTAGAGAGATTCTTGTCTTCCTTAATGAATGTTTCAAATTCCCCAATGAATGTTTCAAGCATGAAATGGAAAGAATTTTATCATTTTCACACTATATACTATTAGAAAGTTTCAAGAATGTATGCAAAAAATTTAATCACCCATGTTATATTCCCTAATAAAAATCTCAAGCATGAAATGCAAAGAATTTTATCATTTTCACACTATATACTATTAGAAAGTTTCAAGAATGTATGCAAAAAATTTAATCACCCATGTTATATATCCCTAATGAAAATCTCAAGCATGAAATGCAAAGAATTTTATCATTTTCACACTATATACTATTAGAAAGTTTCAAGAATGTATGCAAAAAATTTAATCACCCATGTTATATTCCCTAATGAAAATCTCAAGCATGAAATGCAAAGAATTTTATCATTTTCACACTATATACTATTAGAAAGTTTCAAGAATGCATGCAAAAAATTTAATCACCCATGTTATATTCCCTAATGAAAATCTCAAGCATGAAATGCAAAGATTAAAATAATTACATCATTTTCACACTCATGTTTTATTCCTCAATGAGTTTCAAGCAATTTTTCCGGCCCAACTCAGGCTGTGTTAGGTCAATGTGGGTAGCTGGTTTGCAAGTTTCCAGCGAATGGAGGCTGAAACCCCTGTCTTGAATGATCAATATGTTTTAAAATATCGGTAAGAACCTATGTATTTGAAAGAACTATCTTATTAATCGGTACCAAACATTTTTCACTTTGGAGAAGGACATAAATTTTTCCGGCCCAACCCAGGCTGTGTGAGGTCAATGTGGGTAGCTGGTTTGCAAGTTTCCAGCGAATGGAGGGTGAAACCCCCGTCTTGAATGATCAATAGATGTTTTAAAATATCGGTAAGAACCTATGTATTTGAAAGAACTATCTTATCAATCGGTACCAAACATTTTTCACTTTGGAGAATAGAGTTTATTATCCTATAGATTTTGCGTCGATTAATTTATTTATTATTATGTTTAAAGAAATATTTGCCTTACTGTTAATACCAAACTAGTTCAAATGATTGTATTTTAGTGATAGTTAAAAAATACCTTATTGACAACAGGCGAAGCGGGCAGGTCCCGCTAGTAATTGTTAAGAGCTCCCAACTTCTTGACTAATTGATTGCAACACAACTTTCTGTTGTAGAAATATTGCACAAGCCGAATATTACAATGGAGTTTATTTTATGTCCAAACCACATTGCACTCTTCTGAGTGTGAGGAGAAAAACTAATTGTTGTCAAACACCAACAACAAGGAGCTTAAGTCTCGAGCTTTGTGATTTATGTGTGGAGAGAGTTAAATCAAATTGTTCTTTGTCCTTCTTAGCCGCAATCTGCAACCTGTTGCATTCAAATCTAATCAACAAACTCCCACGCATTTTTTGGTCTACTGCAGTTTAAGTTTCTGGTAACTCTTCAAAGTTACCTTTAGTTTGTACAAAACGAAATTGATTGTTTATTTATTTTTATTATTATTTATTATGACCCGCATGTGACCCATGTTGCTGCAACCCTCTATTCGGACATCCGTATAGTGTTGTGACCTGTTTGCGGTAAGTACTCCTTGTTGGCATCCATTTGTTGCGACCAGTCTGCCTAAGATTTTACAGTTGATTTAATACAGAATGTATTATGTTAGGTCTCTGTATGATATACTAAATCAAACATATTTATGCTAAACCATTTCCTTCCATGAGTGGTTACGAACTGTTTGCTAGTACCTCGTTATATATTGTAGATATGGTGGTGTATTGTAAAATAGTTGTTTGTAAACTTTGCTAATTACGCGAACAAGACACCATCACAATGTTCACACACGTTTCTTGTTAGGATGAAAAGTCTTTGTTTGACCTAAAGTGATTCCAAAGTTCAATCTAAATTCGATGACAGAATAAAGAAAGATAATTTAGATAGCAACCTGTCTCATCAGAATTAAATAAACATAATTTTAATGGGAAAAGTGCTATCATTGATGGTATATCCGGATCTCGAAGGCTGCAGCTCCAGGTATGTTTATTCTGCTTCTATTTTTTTTTAAATGGAAATGTTCAATAGTTTTAAAGGTGATTTTTATTTAACTGAATATTTTTCTTATGTACGAGTATTTTGATTCACTTGAATTAATAATTAACATTATTAATTACAAAACACCACCGTTATTTATGACGAGGATTCACTTAGTAGTAAATGAAAGTGCCAATAGGGTGTATAATATAAATTTGTTAAATAATAATTATTAATTAACAAAATTAATGAAATACAGACGAATTAAGGAAAACCACACTATTCTGGCATTCTCGGTGGAAAATCTGGGCCCTTAGTTGCCGATTTTTTTTCTTAAAAAGGATTGGTTCAGCGAAAAAGGATTGGTTCCTAATCGAACAGATCTCTGAAACGAAACAGCGAGACTATAGCTCCTGTATCATGGGAACACTGCCTCCCGGCAAAAAATAGGGTAAGGTGTTTTATCTTTAAACTCTAAGAAAGAAATTATTTTTTTATTTAAAAAATGAACTTTCAATTGTAATTAGGTTTCGTAAAAAAAGTAAAAAAAAAAAAAAAAATGGATAATGGATATATTTATGAATTTTTGATCTTTTAATTTACCTTGTATTTTTCTTAAATCAAAAATCATGAAACTTGAATCATTTTACTGAAATTGAGACTTAAAAAAAACTTAAAAAAAATTCAGTATATTTATTTCATTAGTAAATTAATAAAATAAGTGTTTCCAATGAATAAGATTTTATGGAAAGTATGGAAAATGGAGATAGGGTTTACAGTAAAATCATTACTTCAAAACGCATCATTATAATATTTATTTATTTGTCTCTTCATATTCGAGGAAACACTTGAACGCTGCTGCAACAAAACAAACAATTAATACAATACACATGGAAACACTAACAATAAGTACAATATTATTATTTTTAGTTCACATTTTATGATCTAAGTGAACATTCATTTACGACTTATGGGACTTGAAATACATCACAAAAACAATCAGTTTCCAAGTTGCTTCCCACGCGATATTTCTAAGGGTACAAGTGATCTAAGAAAATGTCATTTTTCTATTTAAATATTCAATTTAAAGTTGAGCCTTTGTAAATGGAATGTTGCTTTAAGTATTCTTGGAAAAATATTGGTACTACAGCAGTTTCTTGTTCCTTTTTAGATAGGTAACGAAAAGCACACAATTTCAGACCTTGATTTTGTAATTATGTACATATCAGGTGTACTCGGCCTGTGAGATGTCATCCTCAAATAATGACTTCTCACCATCTTAAGATTGCAAGAAATTACGTCTTTTGCTTAAAAAAAAAAAAAAAAAAAAANAAAAAAAAAAAAAAAAAAAAAAAAAAAAAAAAAAAAAAAAAAAAATTATGATCGTTGAATCATTATGTTGAAAATTTGTTCTTTGTTATTAGAGCAAGTAGGTATCTTGAGGATAATATATTTTTCAACACGAACCAAGCAAGATTATTGAATTTCTCTGATGATTTTGTCCGTTCTAAATATTGTAAGAGACAAAATGATAAAAAATTCATTTTTTTAAGGCCATTTATTATTTTAAGGGACAGATTGTCTTCGAGAGGGTGGGAGAGGGAAAAACAAGGGAAGCAATAGTAAAGGGACAAATGATTTATTTTAGATCAGGGGTCATTTTCCATATAGCAGGACTTAACTAGCATTTTTGATAAATTAGATGACCTTTCATCGTGTCTTAACATATATTTTACGGATCTAATTTGTAATGTAAATGTATATTCCTTTGTATTATTATGTCACAATTTTTGTGAGCATCATGTAATCTCAACAATCACTCCAATATCACTAAGCCCAAGCTACACTTCAACAGGTTTAACCTTATAATGCTACCACTTGACGCTATTACCACAGATACTCAATTGTTCTCAGGAGGCCCCCCAAACACAACAGATCAAGTAGAAAATTTGAAAAAAAAAAAAATCAACCAGTCTAGTAATCGAACCCGGAACCTCCCTGATGCAAGCCAAGTGTGATGCGCACTCTGTCACGGAGATATCTATTTATGGAACTTCAACCTTAGTTCATGATTTATGAGCTTTATTTTGGTTTATTATTTTCAATAATGAACCTTTGGAATCGTCAGGAAAAAAAAAAAAACCTCAAAATTTGATATTATAATACGTTTCAAGGTACGTAGAATCCAAAAATCGAATAAAAAAAATCCGTTTGTCCGCCGTTCGCCGTGATGGGCACTTTTGCCACTTAGCGTTGACTGATTTCGATGAAATTTGGTATATAGGTCCCATCTGGGCTCCAATTGTGCCCCGAAACTTTTGGCGAGTACACCCAAATACACCCTTGGCGATTTTTGCCACTTTTTAGCGGTTTTCAGTATTGCTGTCTAAAAGGAGAATGGTAAGAGCTAGAGATTTTGTATGTATGTCATATTTGGGTTCTCGAAACTTTTGGGTTCAATTAAATATAACGCTGGCGTTTTTACCGCTTCAAAGCGGTTTTCATGAATCCTGTCTAAAAAGAGAATGGTAAGAGCCAGACTTCAAATTTAGTAGGTATGTCAAATTTAGGATCTAATTACGCCCCAGATTTGGAATCATCACGAGACCCCCCTCAATTTTTTTGCCCCTCCCCCATTTTTTGTGACGATTTTTTTGGGGGGTCCAAAAAAGGTTTATTATTTTTTGCCAGAAAAATAATAAATCCATGTGTCACATTGGCAGAGTTTTTCGATTGCAAAAATTTAATAATCCTTAGAAATACAGTGCGATTTTTAACCCTAATAAACTAGTTTTCATCAAACATCACTAAATTGAGAATCAGGCAATTCACTGACCTTTATTTTAAATCGTAAGATATATTCGAAAGCTATCGTATAACAAATCGTGCTATGTAATTTTGTGGAAAATATTGCCTTCCTTCAATTAAATAAATGCAGAAAGTTTAATTTCTCAATCATAGCCCTTTGACGGCCTGGGGAAAGATTAGTATTAGGAATTTTAATTTTTTATTGATAATACAGGGTTGTTCATTTGAAAGGGGACATATGGTCTAGGACATGGGTTCTCAAACGGTGGTACACGTACCACCGGTGGTACTCGGACCTATTTCAGGTGGTACGCGAAGCCATTTTTAGTTGTACACAAAATAGGTATCATAAAATAAATATATGCATTATGTAAAAAAAAGAAAAAAAAAAATCCTTCTTATAATACGAGTGACTTAGAGTAGATTAGAAATCCGTTCGCAGAATACTCAGATGCAGGCGTTGCTGACGAATATAAAGAATCGTTTATTGATCTGACAAGTGACAGCACCGTGAAAGATATGTTCAACAGTAGTAGTATTTTAGTTGATTTTTGGATGAAAATCAACAAGATCAAATATCCAAGTTTGCACAAGAAAACACTAAAAGCCCTATTACCCTTTGTTATCACATATATATGCATAATTGGATTTTCTCAAATGTTGTACTTGAAAAACAAGTATAGGAGTAAATTAGATGTGTCTTATTACGTTCGCGTAAAAATAGTAATATTCAGCCTGATATTGAAGCAATTGTTTCTGATAAGAGTAGGTAGTACGTAATCGTAAATCTCATCGAAACAGGAGTAAGTGGGTTCAAAACCCCACCTTTCTACTTACTCTGCCACTCTGTTTTACATCTTATCACTTATCAGGTACCTTTGCATGATTATTTTTTAACTTCAGCTTCTTTGTGGAATTATGTTCTCATATGTTAATATTTTTTTTATTTTCCTTTTTACAACCCCTTTCCCCAGGGTGGTGGTACTCCAAAAATTCGAAAAAATACCAAGTGGTATTTTGTGTTGTGAAGGTTGAGATCCCCTGGTCTAGGATAAAATAGACACTTGTATAAGATCCCTGCCGCTCTAAATAGAACGTTGCCTCTGGTTGAGGCACTCATTTTAAAGTTCACTCAAGAACTCCTCATTTATTTTCAAACAATATTGTCCTTGACTTTTCAGCTTTTGTTTAATTTATCTCTGCAAAAAAAAAATTGTAAAATAAAAAATAGAGGAAGAAAGCAAACTGTAAATTTATTAAGGTAGAGCAACAGAATTCTTTTTATATAAAACTAGCTGAGTACCCGAAATTCGTTTCAAGAAGATGAGAGGAAAAATAATAATAAATCTGACTTTTACATAACCAATCTTATCACCGAGGTGCAACCTTACTCCGGTGAAGTAAGAGTTAAAAGCGATCAGAGCATACCAATGACCACACATAGATTACATACTACCTACACGTTTGTTATCCTGTGTAGAACATGGGGAGTAGTAACGGCTTGTATAGTTGGGTAGAACCTGATCGGAGTAGTATTGGGTTGGAACCTAACCTAACCTTGCGCAGTCTTCAACGGGCATTTTTTTTTTTTTTTGTTTTTTTTTGGAACCTAACCCAATAGTACTCCCAACACGTTCTACGCAACAAACTTGGTGGTGTTCAGGTCAGTTCTATGATTTTGAGTCAGGAACAACCACTTGANTGTATATATATATATATATATTGAGGTGAACGGAGCATATAATTTTGTTTGTACTTTTTGTCTGTAGTTTGTTGCTAGTTTCTGTCATTGAGCACAAATAATATCACAATCTTTTGTTGTAAATATGATACTCAATATACAAAAGGTATCAAAAAACTACGTTCCTTAAAAGTAAATGATTTATGGGTGGAATTCTCTGAAGAACAGCAAACATGTCCCCAAGGAATACATTTTTTTGTAATTTTTTACAACCACTTTATAATTTGTCTCACTCTTTAAGGCCAGAACTTGAACTTGAGGATCTATGGCCATAACTTGAGTTTTAGGCATTTTAGGCCCAGAACTAAACATATTTTCTAGAGCAGTCTGTTATTCCAGGCCCCTTTTAAAGAAAGAAAATAAAAACTTTGACATTAGAATTTCTACAAAATCTGACCCTGATATTGTAGGAAAGTCAAATCCACCTTGATTCAAGCTGTCCAATACTAGAAGGTACAAATTTCATTCAAATCGAAATCACCGTTCAGAAATGGTTGGAAAAAATCTCGGGAAATTTCGTATCATCGGGGCATGTCCTTCGGCTGGACAGAATTATGAATATCAAAAGGGACTAATCTCCCTTGACCCATAGGTTTCAAAGAGGACATTTTTTCTTGTTTTACAATACACAACTATAAAGCTAGCCTTTGAGTCTTTAATTACATTATGTTCCTTTATTGGTTAAACAATTAATTTGATTATTTTCTAAAATATCAAAGAACGCAAAGGCCGTTTTAGATACAGGAACAAATTTGGTTCCGTTTATAAGTTAAGAACAAAAATATATATATATATATAAAACAGGCTTTTATTTCTTATCACAATAGTTATGTGTTTATCCGACAAAAACACGAAACAACATAAGAATATAAAGTACAAAAAAACGGTCTTAATTTTATCGAGTAGGTAACAAATTTTGTGTTCCATGTTTCGTGTTTTTCCTTGAAAATGGAGCAGGGAGAGCTCCGAAACTGGTCAGCTAAAAACACATCTATTGTGATAATAAATAAAAGTCTGTTTAATATAGGTACTTATATTTTTGTTATTATTTTATGTGAACCAGACTTTTTATATAAATGGAGTCGATACGTAATATTGGTTCCATGTCTTTCTTTCAGGGCGAGTCCGTAGAACGTCTCATATCAATTTCATTGATTTTGCCCCAGTGTTTTGGCCCCTTATTGAACCATAAAACACAAGGGTAGCTTCGGACAAATCTTTTAATGAATTAGTTAGGTAAATTAAATTAAATTATTTTCACTAATTTCGTCTGCTGAGGTCAAATGACGACGAACTTATAGTAACTAGTCTACACCAACTTCGCAGACATTCTCCCATCTGATATCAATTAAAGTTTAGGTTATGTAGTCATTTCTAATGAACAAACAATACAACATCCACTTTTATTATTATATTGAGTGCGCTAGAGCGGGGAGAGGATAACTTCACCGTACAAAAAACAAATTCGTTCCGAGGAATTATAGGTTACGTATATCGAATTATCTACTCTGTGAAAAGCTCCTCCCTTCTTGAAAAGGTTGTGCTCTATGATTGCCATACTGGTGATATGTCGTCCTTTCAGACAGTGCGCAAGTCGTTGGACCAGCTAACGTAAAACAACAATGAAAAATTGTGAGGCGGCGTATCTGGTGAGTCCGCCAAAGGTCTCAAAACTTCGCCGCCGCCGACTACTTTTCCATAGGCGCCGCGGATTGTCATTTCGGCTTCATATGCAAGTACTAATTTGGCTGGTACGTGTTCGGATGTCATTTATTCTTATTGTATTGTTCTAATAAACCGAACCGAATCAGAAAGATTAAACTATTTTTCAAGCTCTTATTTCTCAAAGCACCCGTCATAAAAGAGATAATGAAATTATTCTTCACGTCTGGACATAAATCCTACCGCTCTGATGACACAAGAACTCGTAATCAGTTATTTGGAAGGTGATTCCATCGTGAACCAAGCAGCCAAGTTGATATATGTAATCCGTTGTAGAAAGATGAATCCTCTTTGCCGATGATCCAAACTTGTTGTCACGTTTAATTCTATTTTAATGCCCCAGTAACCACATTTTCAGAGAGGGTGGAACTGAAGAACTGAGCTCACATATTATTTATAACTGGTTTAAATGGTGTTTTGTTATTTTTAATTAGTTAACCTTTGGAAGCATTCAATGTGTTTGAAACATAAATTATTATACTAAATAGGAATCATGTTTTCTTCTTCATCATGGAGCTAAATGATTTGAATTTCAACCATTGTTAGAAGGCCAAATGTAATTGAATTTTTAAGGGGTTCCCTAATCCATGGAACCTTATTATTTAGCCTACTCTAATGGATCGTACGGTCTTTTATCTTGGAAATGATTAAAGGTAGCAAATGATATATCAAATATCCTCTGACCCACTTAAAATATTTCACCCCTTATTTTTTTCAGACGCAACAAGTTATTTTAATGTCACATTTCTTTTGATTGTAGTGGACCCTGTACATACGGTCATAATACTATACCTAAGTTTAAATCGGTCGAGTGTCTGAAATAAGACAGATCGTCCAGTAAGAAGATCGATGAAATAGACCTATAAGATTCATCTACCTACTTAATCAGGGTTAATATAAGGGTAGCGCCAACATAGGTTTAGTTTTCATTACCACAAGTTTATAATAATTATTATTGTAGCTCAGCACGGATCACATCTGCCTCTATGTTGCTGTATGATTGTATGCAATTAATTTCACCCCCATTCAACAGAGTTTTATTTACTTTCTCTCTTTTGAAAATCTGAATGGATCTAATTTCATTCAAAAAGGAAACAATTTGTTCCTTACATTTCAGTATCATCAAACAGTTCTTCCGGTGTTCAGTGTAGGTCAGTAGTGCTCTCATCATTTCACTCCTGAAAAGAATTAATTATATTAATTCAAAAGCTAGTCTGAACATGTGCAAAGTTAGGGCTAATTCAATGAAATTGATATGGTACCATCTAAGAGTATGTAGCTTCCTTTGTAGATATGTGCAATGGTCTTTGTCTAACCTCACAATCCCAGAATAAATCTGATTATGAACGGTATAAGAGATTTGTCTATCACAAGGAATAAGAGATTTGTCTATCATAATGACTATAGTAATGCAGAAAGATATGAAACTAAATTTGATATCAGAAACAATCTACCCCGAAAAAACCGACTAGTATTTATGCCAAACTTGGCAGAAATTGAATCAGAAACTTTAAGATCTAGGAGTGTCAAAACAAAACAAAAAAAACTCTTACGAAATTGATAAAATAATATTGAGGATGAACGGTATAACAAATTGACTGCAGACAAGCACGGAAGCAAATTTATTCGTTGATTTGTGAAACGTATTTTGCAAGATTTTTTCTTTTTCAACCTTTGTGTCAATGCAAAGCTTTCCTCATTGTTGTAGCTCAGCAACTTCAAATATGAACAACATTGTGGAATCTTTTGAATTTGGAAAAGTTTCTCCATTTATTTATACGACAGATGTTGTGCCATTTGAACTGAATCTGCAGGGGGTGGATTGGTATGACTGTGAAGGTGATATAATATGAACTCATTAGACACGGTAACTTTATAGGTTTTTGACAAATCAAAATCCAGTTTTGTTCAAAACAATTTGCTCTATTCTTCTCCCTTACGTATTCCGTACGAGGGAACTTATTTAGTAAACAACTAAATTCGATGAAAGAATGGTGGACGATATACACTTTCAGAAACGTTTCACATTTTTAAATGTTTTTTCTCCTTTTCCTTGGTTTTTCAATTTGTCTTAGATTGATGATATGACCTCGTTCCATATCCAAACAATGATATAAAAAAAAAAAAAAAAATGAATGTGCCGTAAACCTTCAAAATTCCGAACCCGTCAGTGATCTGAACAATAAACCACAGATTCAGTTTTTTTAAATAACATACCTACATAACAAAATGTATATCTTACCTTTCTTGAGATATCTTATTTTATAAAGACCGACAGCCATAAACACTGACCAATGACTGAAACTCGAACTTTTGGCTTTGCGGATCTCGAAACGTGTTTTGGCATTGAAATCTCGACATGAAAATATTTCAGCCCAGTTTAAATACTTTCCTTTTCATAGGATAATGCATGGAAGAACAGCACTGTTTTTATCCTTGCGCCCCTCCATAATATATGAATATATCACGTAGATGGTATTTCTATTTAACCACCAGTCAAATGAAAACAGTGACCCTAATAATAATTAGATAATAAAAACTGTGTTATGTTAACAATGAGTATTAGAGGCATTTATGCCGGCGATATCATTTTCATTTTGTTGGAAATGATTAGCGACTGTAAAATAAATATTTGTTCACAAATTATAAAAATTCAAAGCAATTTTCACTTTTATTTAGAAAATCTAATGAATTTGTCCTATTGCTATACGACAGATGTACGAAAATGGGCCTCTGATTTTATTGATGTTCATTGACCAAAAGTAATAATTTTGACACTAATATCTAAAACAGCTGCCCTCCGACATCAAGCAGTCTTTATTGGTTTACTCATTCAATTATAATCAGTTTTTAGGAATCATAAAACTTTATTGTCTGATTTTGGACTCGAATTGGTTTTTAACCTTTAGATCCTTGTAATTTCAACTTTGTATAAAAGTTGAAAAGACAATAAATCGTGGTGACCCCAAGCAAGCTCCTATCTCAGTACTTTATATGCTTTTTATTACCAAAGCTTCTTTCATATTAACTAAAAGGAACACCCTTAAAATTTGATATTTCACGGGTTTTTTATTGGCTGTGCTGTGCGTATGTATATCGAAAAGCTGTTGAAATAAACTACTCTTTTCTGTTAGGGAATGTTAAGAATCAAGCCGACCATATGGCTCAGTAAAATTCGCAAATTTTCAGAAATAGTATGAGCGTAATGGATGGGTCATAAATAGATCAATTTTTATGAACAAACTAAAGTCGTGTTTAACGTAAACAGCTTAATCTTAAATATAAATTTCAAATAGTGTTTACTTCAATTTAACTTTATTTCTTTATAGGTAATCATACAGGGTGAGTCATTATAAATATTTTTATATAAATGATTGACAATATCGATTCAGAGTTTAAACTCTGAACCGATATTGTCAATCATTTATATAATTATATCTTACGATTCTTCAAATTATTTTAATAAATATTTTTCTTAAATAATTAAAAAAATAAGACACAAAAAAAAGTTTTGTAATAAAATCATGGTGTCCTTAAACATTTCTCCTCTATGTTTAACTCTGTTTTTTTGGTGGTGCAATTGAATTAGCCGTAAAAATAGTATTTCTGATTTCAATAAAAAACAAGGTTATGGAAAAAGGAGAAATACCTTAAAACTTTTGAATTTTTTTATACTTCTTTTATATAAAAATGCTGGACAAAATTTGAGGTCAAATGAAAAAAATATAGAATTAATATATAAACCAGAGTTTGGCTCAAAATCACTTTAAGACGGGAAAGCTCATGTGACCATGCTTTTCCCCTAATAAGTTGAAATCAATAGTCTGCTCATATTTTTGCCGTGCCTGCATTTTTTTTTTTTTTTTTTTTTNTCTGAGGAATTTCATCTGTGCTTCCTCTCTTCTTTTCTCCAGTGTGTCGAGCTGGAGTTGCTCAGTCAATAATTCGTACTCAATATAGTGCGGGAATAAAGGATAAAAATCATTCTCTTTTTTAAAGAGACACCTAACAAAACGGGCTTGCAGTCTCTCTAATGACCTTTTGGCAACTTTTGTTTGAGGGGTCCAAACTATGGATCCGTATTCCAGAACAGATCTTACCAGAGATTGAAATAATAGTTTTATAACATCTGGGTCATAAATTAGTTTACAAAATCTAATAATCATGCCATTCTAGTGTACGCTCTCGCCTTTATTTCATCATAATGAGCATCGAATGTTTTCGATTAATTTGATTTTTTTTAAAAATGATTCACAACTCCCCCTGCATAGTATTCGCTGTCATTCAATACATTCTGCATAGGTGCATAGTAAAGACAATTCCTCTAAAATTTGCCAAGGAATACTCTCGCATTTTGAATGGCATCAAATCATGGTCCATATTAGTCTAGAAGGTTCGAATTAACAAAGAAAGGTTCGAAGTAACGAAAAGGTTCAGGGCCCATTTGATACCTCGTTAAATGATACGATCAAGGAAAATTACGTACCTAATATCTTCAGTGAATATAGGAAAAAGATATATCGTGCCAAAAAGAAACATCACTTTTCACTTAATTTTATTGAAATGGAAGCTAATTCAGGAAAAGGTTGAAATGTGTTTCTGTAGTTACAACAGATATTTACCAGAGCCTTTTTTTCTTCAATATTTTATAGAACAGAAGATATAAGACACAAAATTATCTGAGAATCTTTTTTTATCATTAGAAAGCAGCACCCTTCTTTGCCGACGACCTTTGCATTTTTGCAAGTTTCATGTTAGCAGAGGATAGAATCTGGGCACTCCGCCAATAATATAACTAGCCATGTGCTGTCAAAATCTATATACTCCCATAACCCATATTTAGTGTCCTTTATACTTTGTTACTGTCTGCTATCTGTGAATAACAAATACTTTCTAATATAATGCAATAAATTAAATTTCAAATCATTTGTATTGGATGGCAAACGTATTTCATACACTTCAGAAGTAAAAAATTGAAATTCTTTGAACACATTATGTGCTCCCTTACTTGTAAGATTTTTTTTTATTAGACAAGAATTTTCTGACGTGATAGTATAAATTGACGTGTTAATAAATTGAAGTGTCACGAAAATTGAAACGAAAGAAGCACGGCCGTAGTAGTTGGTGGTCCAAAGGGGCGTACCTCCCCCTTCAGATGACTAGATGACTTTATCTTAAATATGCTGAAGCTTTATAGATATTGTTTGGAAAAATCAAGTATTTCGTAGAATTATTTTGATCAAAACTGTTAACCTAAACATCTAAAGGATGATGGGCCTCAAGGACATCCGCTGCAAGTACCATCAGTAAGGAAACAACTGGTCACGTCCCAACTGAAAGAACTTGCAAGATTATAACATCTTCCGACAGGAATCTCTCTTTAATAGTCGATGAAAAAATATTTCTAATAATAGGTACCCGTCGGTTACATGGATCTTGTCTTCCGGCTCCAAATTAATTTTGAGATAATACCTACAATTACCTAAAATTAGGGGTTAGGGGTCTCTTAAAAAATATAAATGATTAATTAATTTTTGAAAAAAATATTGTTTTAATTTTGAAAAACCCAATTAAGTATGTATTGACTGATTCTCTGCCCTCTTTCCGATGATTGCATCTGGATAGAAATGATTTCTTTTGATATAAACAAAATATTTATAATGTTCAGGGTGGTGTGCTGCTAGAACATATTGAAATTCGAAGAGGACGTCTCTGTGAAATTGCAGCAGGATCTTTGTCGAGTCAAAAATTTTGTCTATTTCGTATTCAGAAGTAACACAAAGAATTTTGCCTAAAAATATAAGAAAACGCAAAAACACGTTAGATTTTAGTGGGAATAATATTATACTAAAAAAAATTGGCCTCGGGCACCCAAAATTAAATGAGAAGGTATATCAAGTGACACCTTGTTTTGAAGGTGTCACTTGATATACCTCGAACTTTGCGGTCAAAGTGGGCGGGACAACCATCTTATTGGAACACTATTTTTTACTAAATTACAAATTTTGGGATCATAAAAAATTATTTCCAGGCATTTTTACCTACCATTTCGGCGCGGCCGCAAATGGTCCATGTCATATATTCCACCCTTTAATTCGTGAACGGTACATCCTGGAGAACTCTGTAATGAACTCGTATTAACGAGACCTTTAAAACGAGGTGTCACGTGATATACCTTCTCATTTAAGATTTTGAAGCCATTCGTTGCCCAGCCTAAACAGCCGGCCGAGGCCAAAAAATTTTTAGTCTAAAATTAATCTCACTAAAATCTAAGGGATACGTGTTTTCGCGTTTTCTTATATTTTCAGCCATTCTCGAAATACGGGGGGTGGGGTGAGACTTTATGGACACCCTGTATAAAATGACATCAATATGATAACCCTGTACTATTTTGAATCCTGTGCAGCGTATGCTCCTCGCACTGTTGGGTATTATTTTCATTTCCTGATCGGTTCCACAGGTTCTAATATTTCCACACCACTCTGTATTGTTTTGATCGCTGTTTAGCCTCAATGAAGGGATTGTTCCCATTTCCTCTCTGGCTCACTATTTATGTAATTATGCATACGACAGATGCATCTGGACTACATCAATAGAACAACTTGGCACACTTCACCATAGTAATTATTTATTGTATTGTTGTGATTATCTTAGCACAGGATATGATGTCAGGGTGTGTCGGTGTGTGTGAGTGCGTAATGGTGTTATTGAAACCTACATTTTTCATCTGTCAATGAAATATTTTTCTCTCGTACCTGTGATGGCATGGGTCACTTGCTATTAAACGCAAAGTTATCTACTAACTGACTGACTCACATTGTTGTAGTAGCAGAGTTTAGTTGATATATATACTAACTGACTGACTCACATTGTTTTAGTAGCAGAGTTTAGTTGATATATCTACTAACTGACTGACTGACTGACTTTGAAGACTGACGGAAATACAATTATATATTACACTTCAACCTAAGTTGTATTTTTCAATTTCTTATATGAAATTAATATGAATTATCACCAAATTTCAAGTTCTAGCTCTTTCCACTCTGGTTTTAGGCAAAACCACCAAAAAGCGTCCTTCAACCGCTAATTAGCAGCCAACAATACATTACACTTCAACATAAGTTGTATTTTTCAACTTCTTGTATGAAATTGTTATGAATAGATACCGAGTTTAAAGTTCTAGTTATTACCGTTCCCATTTTAAGCAGGATATGCGAAAACCGCTAAAAAGCGGCATAAAACCGCCAACGGTATATTCGATTTCCACCAAAAGCTTATTTTGCCGTTCATAAATCTGACATACCTACATACCAAATTTCAAGTCTAGCACTTGCTGTTCTTGAGATATTTATCTTGTTTACAGACGGCCTGACAGACAGACAGACGGACAGGCAGACAAGGACCAATGGCTGAAACTCGAGATTTGAGCTCTGGGGACTCCAAAACGTGTTTTGGCATAGAAAGCTCGACATCGAAAATTTCAGCCCATTACAAAATCTACTGTCCTTTTTATTAGGTTAAGGAAAGTAAAAATGGCCAAGCATGTGGTTCCCACAAAATCATATCAAAACTTTTGAGGAAAAATCTCAAATCCATTAAATTTTTGTTCGTATACTAGCTATTGTGATTATATCAATATTATACTATCGATTTTTATTTTTTATCAAGTCATCTATGGCACGTTGAATACATCAGATCCCGTTAGAACACTGAAAATGAACAACGTCCAGCGACGTTTTACTAAGTGAGTGACCACGTTTGTGCTTTCGTGATGATGGGTATTATCGGCCCAACCCAGGCTGCTTCAGATCAAAGAGTGTAGCTGGTTTCTATGTTTCCTTCAAATGGAGGGTAAAACCCCGGTCATCTATTGAACTTTCACAATAGATGTTAAAGAGACATTACCAAGAAAAAAGGGTCGTATGCAACTGCATTATTTGGGCACTTCCATAATTGAAGTTAATTTGCAGTTTGATGCTGAAAATATGTTTTGAAAACGTAGTAGTAAAATTATGACATGCAATATTTTCTCTCAGATGCATGCAACACAAAATTTCATGCAATTTCACATGGCAACAGATTTCATACTCAATTGTGTTATAAAAAACGTGCCTTAATAATAATATATTGTAGGGAAATACATTTTTCAAGTTTTTTAATATTTTACGCTTTTTTCTTATGAGTTTTCTATTTTAGTGAACTCATTTTTCGTTCGAAATTTATTTTTGTTTGAATTTATTTTAACCCTAAAGTGCAAATTTGAGTCAGATTTGGCCTGAAGTACCGCAAAATGTTTTATATTTTTTTGAGTGTTGTAATATGGGGCGTATGTCTGTATTATTTTTGGGAACTTTTTTATCGTCACGTCATTTTTATAACATTAGGTACCTCTAGAATGGACCCCCTAAATCCCATAAAATTACGAGACCTCAATTAGTTCAAACTTTTCAATTTTACCACCCCATTTTCGGCCACATATATTTAAATCATTATCTACTCATCCGATTATGAAATATTCAACAAAAGTCACTCCATATATTTTTCCTATGGCTGTGGAGAGACCTGAAAAGTGCACTTTGTGACGTGAAGTAATATATCACTTGTGCAACGCTAATTGTATTTGACTTGGCGGTTGGAGCGCTGCCTCGCTCCTAAATTTGTCCCAAAAGCATAGTTTTCAATTTAAACACAATTTGAAAAATTATCGTCTGAAAATATGAACCACATTGAAATGCTCTGCCTCTAAACATACACTATAATGCCAGTCTCGGTTCGGTCTCAGTCCGGTCTCGATCTGGTAAAGGGATGTGGTAATCACACTATAATGACAGTATCGGTTCGGTATCGGTCAGGTCTCGGTCTTGATCATGTTCACATCTCAGCTCACGATTCAATTCAGTCTTCACACGTCGGTAATCGAAGTCGGATGCATTTTGTTAAAAAAAAAAATATTAAAATTGAAAAATTAACGTGAAAAGTAAAAAATGACATCCAATTTTTCGATGCAAGACTTAGCGGTTATCGCTCTTATTCTTGACGAAGAAGATAATATTATCGACCAGCGTAAATGAATAATAATTTATTATTAATTATTAATTCTATTAATTTATTATTATTAAATATAAGAATTCAAAAATCTCTTAGGCCCGATCCTACCACAGCGAGTTTTCTGCGTGTTTCATTCTAACATTCTGTCAACACTCAAATCACCGTCCTACCAAATTTTAGTTCCTTTTTCCACCACTTTTTTGTGGGTTTTAGCGCTAGTGTTTTAACCCTCCGTTCAAGAGAAGGTTTTGTTCAAACACACTCTCCTATTGGTTGATTTTTTTTTGTTTACTTTTATACTTCAGTATATTTTTTAAAAATCACAATCTAATCTAACATTTCAATTTTCATATTATAATTTAATTTTAATTTCATGTGAAAAAGAGGAAAATATTTACAATGAAAGTCTCACAAGAATTCGGATCACTGTAGAACGCTGTTTTGGGGTTTTCAAGAGAAGGTTTCCACTCCTCTCAACAGGAATACGTATTTCCCTACCCACCATAGAGAAGGCCGATGCTTATATTAATCCATGTGAAATCTTGCATAATATAGCATGTATCAACCAAGAAGGAAATATCCCTGTTGATCCTGAAGTCCAAGCTGTTGATTTTGAAGAAGTGGATGACATCAATGCACCTGGACCTTCAGGAGTAATCCAGACAGCTGCTCAAAGGGAAAGATTAGAGTCAGAAGGCATCTGATTGATGAATATTTTGCTCGCCTTCTGTAGGCAGTATGTTTACAATTATTTCTTTTTCTCTTCAGAAATACAGCAATAAAATTATTTGTGCAAATAATGCAGTTTTTTCTCATGTGTATCTTCTATATTTAATAATAAAACTCAATGTAACGATAAATATATGTGTGTATGTATCGCTAATTGTTTAGCCAAAACGGTAAGAGATATCTAAAAATTGATGAGAATGGGCCCCCCCGAAACCATAGGCCTAAACTCCAGATAAAACATCAGAATTAAAAAACGTCGAACCGTTTTCGAGTTACGACCGAATTTAGCCGGCCATGGTCCGATATCTTAGGTAAATATGTATTTTGGGGTACCTTTTCAAAAATGGCCGGAAAAAGAGAGGCATGGCCGTAAAAACGTTTCCTAACCTTTCTAATTGGGTCAAAGGAAACGTTTTAGTTACAACCGAATTTAGCCGGCCATGGTCCGATATCTTAGGTAAATATGTATTTTAGGGTACCTTTTCAAAAATGGTCGGAAAAAGAGAGGCATGGACGTAAAAACGTTTCCTAACCGTTCTAATTGGGTTAAGGGAAACGTTTCCTAACCTCTAAAAACGTTTTTACGGCTATGTCCCCCTTTTTTTTTGACCATTTTTTAAAAGTTACCCTAAAATACATATTTACCGATATCCTAAAAATTTTGTCGCGACAACATATCAACTCAAAGCGAGAAAGTTTTAGGTGGCCTAAAAGGCATAAAAATTAAGGCTTAAAAAGACTTAATTTGGAAAATAGTTTGCAAAAAACGGTCCAACCGTTTTCGGGTTATGGCCGTTTCCCGATTTTTGTAAGGGGAATCATAGAATACTATTAGCTTCCGATTTTTGAAAGGGAAATCATAGAATACTATTAGCACGGGAACGGCCATGCCTCTAAGGTGCCAAGCTATAGGCCGTAGAGAAGCAGGGCGAAACAGCTAGTATTGTACAGAAATATAATGTGGGTTGGGCTGTGTTTCATTTCTGAAGGAATTTGTTGACCTTGGTTTGAAATAAGGCTTTTTCCACCGCAAACTGCCTTATTCTGTGCAATACGAAAATTAAATTTTAAAATTTGTCAAAGCTTTTTTTTTTATTTTGCTTAACGTCTCTTTAACATCTGTTGGTCATTCAAGACGGGGGTTTTACCCTCCATTCGCTGGAAACTTGCAAACCAGCTACCCACATTGACCTCACCCAGCCTGGGTTGGGCCGGAAAAAAGAACCAACGATACGTGGTGTTCCCAAGCGGTCACCCATCCAAGTAAGTATTGACCACGCCCGACGTTGCTTAACTTCATGTCAATGTTTATATGAGTAAAGCGAGCAAAATTCCTAAAAACAGTGTTGCCAGACTATATTTTAATCCCGATTGCGTGTCGAAAAACACGCGATCGTGATAGGGAGTATTGACCCTCGAGTTTCTTGGTGCTCCAAACACAAACACGCGTGTTTCCTAACACGGCTTTTGGTATGACCGGGCCTTAATCGAATGTATATATTTATTAAAAATAAATAATATACACTTGCGACAAGCTTCACCGACTGACTGAGACTGAACCGGGAACGAAAGGGCATTCATACTATCGGTACATGTTCGATCTCGCTCCGATCAAAATTGCTTGGTGACTGATCGCGACTGCAACGAAACTGGATCAGAACTGGTCTGTTGTCGATAGTATGGATACATTGTTTCATTTGATAATATTTTACCAGACCGAGACCGAACCGTGACTGGCACTATAGTGTAAATCGGGCCTAATGGAGCGGATAATGTGAGCGGTACCTGCTAGTACAACGGAATAAAATCAGGTAAATTTTTCCTATGCTATAAATAAAGCTATAGATAGTATAGATTGACGCTTCAATACTAGCGTTCAGCTTGATGATGATGGAAAACTTTAGCAGCAGACAAATGCCTAGCCCTATAAATATACATATAGAGTTCACGGATGTAGTTTTACCTATTTGACCACCATTGGGTACGATGATTCAACTAATAAAAGATAAGAACGGACAGGTGATCAATTTGCTGAAGTGAGTGAATTTGATTAAATTGATATAAACAACATAAAGTTTGAAAAAAATCACTCTGCTCCTATCTTGGCAAGCCACCATCAGCGAAAGGATTTTTCTTAGCTCTGTACAGGAAAGATCTAAATACAACTTCTACTATCCCCTCTACAAGAAGTTCTTTTTACAAAGTTAAAATTACAAATTTTGAGGATACTGTGACATAAATTTAAAAAGTTTTTATGTTCTAGATGAGGCCTATAATGAAAATTTAATTTTAACTTCTAGATTACTTTCTAAAAAATTAGGAAATTTTTGTCGTCATCTTGGGATCAATGTCAAAGGTCAAACGTTAGGGCACTGTCAGACAGTCGCATACTTACTTATCTTGAGTTTTGTTTGAAGGATTTTTTTTTTTAAATTTTTTGCTTTTAGACTTTTTTGTCTTCAGGCTCAAACAATATTCTCATTCAAATCTGAAAACATTAAAAAAAAAAAAAAAATCAATTGAAAGTTGATATAGTCACAAAGGACGTTAAAACATTTTTTTCGTCCGTGCTTCTCTACGATTCTTATATTGCTATTTTTTTTAGGGGAATGGGATTTTGTCCACCCTGTACAGTGAAATCTTTAAAAAACAAAAATTTGAACGTTTCGCCAGGGGATTTAGAGGCACGGCCATTCAGACTTTTTATTATTTTCTAAATTTTGTTTTGCCCGTTTCCGGTTTAAAACTCTGGAATGGCAGGCCACACTTTTGCAGAAAATGTACTAAAATAAGGACTAAACGGCAATCTAAAACTTTCTCGCTTTGAGTACATGTCGTGGCGACAAAATTTAAGATATGGGGCTGTGACTAACCGGCTGTGACTATTTTGGTGAAATAATTAGAAATTTGGCCGTAACTCGAAAACTGCTTGACATATTTTGGTTCTGATAATTTCCTATGGTCGTAGACCATGATTTTGGCGCGGGGGGAGTTTATTCCCATCAATTATTTGCTTTCTGTTACCGTTTGGGCTGTGGTATTGGAACAGCTACAACATACATAGGTACACACAAATTTCTGATTTATATATACAATTACCACGTGTCTGTAATTTTTGACTCTCATAATTATTATGAACACGAGTTTTTTCTTGCATTATGCAAAGATGTGTGCTATGTAATAAGATAAGTAAATATCCATTACTTCTGAAGCTTCGTCACTCTTTCTTTTATTCCATCTTGCACTCGACCTACATTCTCGTTTACATCAATATTTCCTTCTTCCCCAAACATTTATTAGCAATCCCCAATTATCTCTTCGGTCAGACTTGATAGAAATATTTTTCTATCAAGTCTGAAGGGAAAAAGTTCAACTTCATATACGTACATAGATGTAAAGTTTCCCCAAAGGTGTACCAGGAGAGTATTCAATGTAAAAGTTACCATTTCCATAATAGAGTTCGCCATTTTCAAATCGAGTAGAATATGTGAAGTACAGGCGTACGAGGTAACTATTTTTCTTCTCTCTCTCTCTCTCTCTCTCTCTCTCTCCCCAAACACGTAATTTTTACTAGCTAGGTGTACTTGCATACAGTAAACGTGTCACTGGGGTTCATAAAAACGTGGGCTATAAAAAGTTTAACCGGGCGGGAGTCAAAGCAGACACTTCTACAATTGCAATGGAAACTTAAATTTAATTATACCTATTTTTAAATTTTTGTTGTAGTTTGGAGAAAAAATATTTATTCCATATAAGGCGAACTAAGGAAAACAAACATTTTCTGTTCGTGTAAATGGGGGAAAAAAATCGTTATTAACTTTTTGTTCGTTCGTGTTGTTTCAGGTAAGAAAGCCTCTTCAGAAATGAATAAATTTCTAAACGTAAAATGCCAAGTGACGACTAACGATCAGAGGTAAGTTACTCCATCTCTTGATTTTCTTGATAGGCGATACAGACAGATGACATAGAACTCTTATAACAACAGAAATCTCTGTAGAACTAGATGTTCTTGCTAGAGTGAGTATTGTGCTGTATCTTTTGATCCCTGCAGGAATGACAACGCCCAGCAATAAAATTAGGAGTACAATTCCGAAACTTTATGTCCAGAAGAGTCGAGACATGTATCCGTTTTTGCTCAGTCGTCTATTTATTTAGGGTTTTGGGGGTTCCAGGCTCTCACGCTATGGAAACATGCCATTTACGACTATATGATAGTTTTCGATGGTTATAACATGACAAACGTGCTTTACATTCAAAATTGTCTACAAAAGGTGAAGAATCAATGCTTCTACGTACACTCTGCAACCGATGTCTTTTTATTCCAATTGTTAGGAGATTCCTAATTGAACAGGACAATGTTGCCGCCCAATGTATTGGGTCTTCTTCTTTTTCCATTCAAAAAGTATCTAATTTTACCTATACACGCCCTCACATACAACTCCTTGCTACATATTTTATCTTTTTGAAGCAAACACTATTTGGTCCATTCCTTGTATTCTCGTTTCCCCCATTAAACATTTTCATTGCTCCGTGTTAACTTGAACAAGTTATAAATGTCCCTCTTCATTTTACACCGAAAACAACAAAACAAGGCGAAACAACGGAAAAATGTCAAACTTCTCGCTTGTTATCAATTTTATGAGTTCGGAGTTGTTTTGCTATTCTAGTTTTGTCTGTCAATAATATCATAATAGGATTTTGAAGAAGGGGGTCGGAACAAATTTTCAAATTAGTTTTCTTATTTATTTTAATGAAAAATGTCTGCTTTTGGTTTTCATTCGTCCTCTTTTTTGGTTTATTATTTTTAATAATGAACCTCTGGAATTGATCTTGAAAAAAAAAAAACACAAATCCTAACAAAGTTCTTGGTTTGTTATTTCCAAAAATGAATATTTGGAATAAGCAACGAAATAAGGTTGAATCCAAAAATGAACTAAAACAAAAGATGTACTGTAATATCAATAAGATGGCAGTACATACAGGGTGTCTCAATAGCAAGGAGCGGAACTTAATATCTTAAGAACAGTTTAGGATTTCGAAATACGCTGAAACACTTTTTACGAGTATTTTATACTAAAAGAGATTTTTGTTCAAATTCTTGGCAGTTTCAGAGGAGACCCATTGATAGGACATCAACTTAGATATCTTATATGGAACAAACCTACATTTTTAAAAATCTAATAAAAATTGTAAATTGAGATTTATATGACTTCTGTACTCAAAACAGTTTATTTTCTTTTTAATTCATGGCTTGTCTTTTAGTAATAAATAGTACGTCCGGGCAAAACTGTAAAAGATACTAATGAAGTATTCCAATATTCTATGGAATTAATACCTAGTTCTATTTTATAAAAAAAACAAAAGGATCTTGATATGACCTCCTCGGCCTCCTCGATATAATACGAGTAAAACCGTATAGTCTACATTTTTTATATTATCTTCAACTGGATCGGAAGGATTTGACTATTCCAGTTAAAATGATACACCCTCTATACTTACCTAGATTAAGAGTAAGTAGTCTAGTGGGTAAACATGGCACTGGGCAAACGTGGTGTTATTTTCCGATGAGGTCGAAAAAAAATTATGAATTCGACTTAGAAATAAATTCGACACAGTACACGTGACTTTTAGTAATGCTGTGATAGAAACAAAAATTGTAAAGAGGACGTTGGGCCTTACCACAAAGAAACTCTGCATTTACATTTTCTCATTTCATTTGGAAAGCGGAGTAATTATTATCTTGTATGAATATGAATAGGAAGTGCTTCTTCGTGAATATCTTTACAAAGCATGAGGTCTACCTCGTTGAATCTTTTAATAAAAAATGATCATGCAGAAGAAGCTTGGATGTAATTTAATTATAAAGACGATGTGGTGAGAAATGGAGTGCACTTGAGACATTTTCTACCACATGTCAGACAGCTATTTAATTTATGAAATGCAAACCTAGTGATACATAATGTAAGTAGATAGGTATTTCTCAAGTAGATGAGCAATTTGTATGCTCGTCTTTTGTATGCAGTTTTCCTTTTCAATTACACTTCTGAATATTTGTCGAGATTCAAGTCAAAAATATGAAAGGTTTGAGGAAAAGATGTCATATGAAACTGAAGGTACAAGTAGAATTCTTGTAGTTCTGTGATAGTTTCGTTTTTTATTTAGATACCGACACAATCTGTAAAATATTTAACTGTTTCCGAAATAGAAAGATATCTTTGACTCATTTTTGCTAATAGCTCTTAAACTATTGGATCAACTTAAAAATGTGCTATCTGTGTTTTCTAAAGCAATCTTATTTTTTGTGATGATTGCGTTTGTAGGTTCACTGTTATTTTCTCAGTGTTACCGTAACCTTTTTTTTTTTNTGTTTTCCCATGTTTAATAGTGTAATCTAATACATCCTCTTCAGGTCTTCATGCAAGGCCGTACCCGGGGGAGTTCATGGGGTCCTGACCCCCCTCCCCCTGAAATTTCTTTATTTTTTTATGCATGACTTATGTAATACTGTAAGGTGCAACTCATCATCACCAAAAACAACAACGTCACCTTCCATGATCATCATTTTCTGATGTTTAGTACTGGCTTGGCTGTCAATATTTCGGAATTCATACAATTCCGTCACGCCATTGTATGACAACTGGCACTACACTGTTATGTCAAATTTTCCAGAGAACAATATGAATCAATTCTCAGCTAGCACAAACAATAAAGCTCACAAAAATATGGAAATTCCGACATGACTTGGCCAATCTAACGTACCGGTCTGGCGGGACAACTGCGGTTTTTCAGTTGTCCGACATGCTTCGCCACAATGTTTCCTTTTGCGCATGCTCATTGGCGTAACGATACTTACTTTCCGTGTCAATCGCCGAAAGTGGTGGTGGTGATGGTGGTGGAAGTAACATATTATGCTATATAATTTGAGGACGCCGGACTAGATGTTGACGATTTCGCCCTCATCCATGTCCTCAGTCATCCATTAGTTGTAAATCTCTCAAATTCATGAGGATGAAATTCCACGGGTTGTGGCTGGGTTTGAACTCACGCCCTACTGTTTATCAGTCACAGCGTCTTACCATCAACCCATGGCGTAACTATATACTATCACACTATTAATTCGCCCAAATATTTGGCACTATCTATATATACTTATAAAACGCAAAGCCCAGTTGCTATACTGACTGACTGATAATCAACGTAGCNTTAACTGTTTCCGAAATAGAAAGATATCTTTGACTCATTTTTGCTAATAGCTCTTAAACTATTGGATCAACTTAAAAATGTGCTATCTGTGTTTTCTAAAGCAATCTTAGTTTTTGTGATGATTGCGTTTGTAGGTTCACTGTTATTTTCTCAGTGTTACCGTAACCTTTTTTTTTTTTTTTTTTTTTTTTTTTTTGGGGCAAACTATTGATTTTTCTTAACATCTACCCATCCGATTTCTGAAATATTCAATAAATGTGTAACGCTCCTTAACTTACTTGGTGGACGGAGCGCTGCCGAACTCCTTAATAGATTTCTACCTACTAAAATGTAGACTCTCCCAAAAACCAATAGAAAGTTTCAAAATCTTATAAATTATGTTAATCACACGAGTACGAGTTGGACAGATTGTTAGCAAAAGGTGAGCGGTAATCTTGTTTTTTTACCACCTTTTATTGATTGTAGACTCTCTCAATGTTTATTTAAAAAAATATAGAACCTGTGATGAAGTATTTTATAATTTACTCACCCATGTTTATAAGCAGCTCTCTACGGGCACTTCTAAAATTTTAGAGCACACTCCAATATCCCAACCTAATTATCTAAAAAAAAGGGTCTTTTTTGTAGATCCCAAGGTATGTCCACATTATGTCGATATCGACAATGCCGTTCGACAAAGGCGACATTTGCTCCGTCCACACATACCATTGCTGTGTGGACGTATTTTGTCAATGTCACTCAGTCGACTAGTAGAGTAGTACTGTGCTTGTGTTGTTTGATTTATTTATATTTTTTTTTAAATTAAATTAATTCAAACATTTCAATGAAACTGGGATTTGTTCTTCAGAAAAGTTCATTTTGTTGCTAATAAAATCACAATAATATTAATATACTTAAAAAGAAATAAAAAAAGGAAACTTGATGTCTCACTTCTCCGGTTGCATAGAAGGAGGAGCGGGGGATTATTAGTTAGGTTAGGTTAGAAGTGAAACTTCCGAATATTTACGCCTATTTTTAAGTGTTTTGATACATTTTTTGTTTCAAGTTTACGGTTGTTTAAGTTGTAGGTTTAATATAATTATGAACATTTAAGATTTAAGTTAAAAAATATTATTTTTATATTTTAAATAAGCGCATTCCTATAGTAATATTATTTCACAAAAAACTAAGTGTTTAAAGATTTTTTTGACACGTTCGACACGTCCACATTTACAATTTTATTCATTCGACTCGACATCTTGTGTCATAAAAAAAAAAATCCACTCCGATAACCCGAAGTTACATTCTATTCGACAAATGACATTTTTGGGAATTATGTCCAAAACATTTTTTGAGATATTTTTTTTTTATAAAGTTGCGATACATTTTTTTGTGCTAATAATGCCAGTACATAAAGTTGTTTTGAAATTTAGGACCATCCAAAACGAGTGTTCGCATATAGTCCAACAAACCCATCTGGTAAAAATGGGATCATAGTTTCAACTAACAGGAATTCAGTGTCTCTACTCTAAATTTTTAGAAATCACTAGATTCCAATAAAAAAAATCAATAGATTTGACTCCAGAGTTTATAGGTATGGAGACACACTTTTTTCTGACAACTCCAGATCACTTTTTGAAATTTAATTTGGGGGAAACAACATCGTAATAGATTGTGTTTTCCCCAAATACGATGATTCTACGTTTTGTTAAACGTGCTTCCCAGGCACCTCCAAATGCATAAAAAATTCATATTTTTTTACGCTAAAACTGTGTAGTCTAGCCTACAACCATTTCTACTTGTAGTAAAAAGACGGTTGAGGTTTCATTGGAAATGGCACGAAGTAAAGTCTAAATTCTAGTATAATACAAAGAAAATGTATACTGCAACCTAAACCCTAAAATTTGCATCCGTTATACAGCAATATCATCGAAACTAAAAAACGTCACACCCTTCTCGAGTTAGACAGAGACATTTTGAATATATCACCATTAACGGCAATAGATTAGCAAAAATTTGATAAGATCAGACTCTCCTTAAAATTGTCTCATTATTCCAGCAAAATTACAAAAATTCAGAAATTGTAAACCGTTTTTGAGTTACGACCAAGAGCTAAATTTTAAAGTACGAGTATAATCTAGAATTTATTACTAGACATTACTTCCTTCTCTAAGAAATGAAACATTGAACTTCTTTGCATCACTTTAACCATGATAAATATATTAATGAATAAAAGAATGAAACGCAATTACATATTCCTTCAAAGTTTAAATCAAAAATGTGTGATATACCCCAAACAGTAGCAATATACCCCCCGTCCAAAATATACTTTCGAAATAATTAACAAACAAGTTATCCCTCGAATTCTAATATTTGTGCTAAACACACATATATTAGAATTCCTATTTCAAATCAGAATAACTGACTGTGCAGTGATCGAGTATGTGATTTTGTAATCCGAGATCATTGGTTTAAGGCCATGGTAGTTTTGTAATTTTATCAGTCCCTCGAATATTTTAAGATCAAAACCGAGAGTGTTCAAGAACCTGATTTAGCAATCCGAGATAATTGGTTGAATTTTCAACTGAAGAAAGCTTACTTAGTAAAGACTGTCATGGTACATGAACATTGACGCTCTTTTTTTATATCACTCGTTTTTTTAATTATTTCGGAAAGTATTTTTTGGGCGAAGGTTATATTGCTACTCTTTTTTTTTTACACGAAGTGTGTTTTTTTTTTTTTTTTTTTTTTTGGGTACCTATAAAACGTAAAGCCCAGTTGGTATACTGGCTGACTCATAATCAACGTACCTCCGAGATAGCTAAACCTAGAGAAATTTGGAACTTAGGTTCCTTTTAGTATATAAGAAAGGAAAAAATAGAAAGTTCAAGTGGAAGCAAGTTATCGCCAACAATGAAGCTTTGTAGCGGATTTCTTTGCAATTTCTTTCTGGGCATACTAAAGGAGATAATGAAAAATGACCGAGAATGGACCCCCCCCCCAAAGTAATATATCAGAACCCCACAAAAAACTGGTTTCCTCACAATCTATGGTCGGTTTTAGTCAACGGAAAATTGAGAAATATCCCTTTGGTATTTCTCAATTCCGAAAATCCGAGGAGTCTGCGATACAAAGGTGTTTTGCAGTATAAGAAGTAATATCCTTGAGTAAAATATTAAATTTTCTAAAAAGGAGCCATGCCCACCATGGGGGTTGGTTCTAATAAAAATCCAGAATTAAGAAGTACCACATCGGGATGAGCGAGAAAACTGAAATTTAATACGAATGTGTTCCGCTGTAATATCCTTGAGTAAAATATTAAATTTTCTAAATAGGAGCCATGCCCACCATGGGGGTCGGTTCTACCAAAAATCCATAATTGAAAAGTAACACATCATGATTAGCGAGAAAGCTAAAAAACATTCAAAATTTTGTAAAATACTTTATATTTTGGTTCAAATAAAAAAAAAAAATCACTAGATTTCACCTTGAAATCACTTAAATTTGCTCAGTAAAAGTGAACAGAGCTTCTTCAAAACCAACCCATATGTGTGGATGGTTCAATACATAATAAAACATGAACAGAATTGATTCATATATTTCGGGTACGCCCTTATTTCGCAACGTCCTATTTATCACAGATTTAACTCTTGCAGTCTGAAACAAAAATCATCAGCATTGAGAATTGTAAATAGAAAATTATCCCATGAAAATGCCGGCGAAATAGAAACAAAGGCACATCAATGCCTGTTCCTTTTTTTGGGCACCAATTAGTCACTTAAAAATGGAAATCAAACATTGCGAAGACAAATTTGCCAATGTGTGAGAGCAAACGACTGAAACACTTTTGAAAGATGATTATAACACCGGAATAAATCGAAAATGTTGGTCCTTGGTTTTATTATAGAATTGGATCTGTTCTGTTTTAACAAAAAGAATATATAACACAGTAGCTTGCCGTTTGGGTTCTAGAGGGTTCTGAAATGACCCCTTTAGACCCATAAATGTATCTCATAGGGTGCTAATGATAAGGTTTTTCATGAGAATCAGACAAGTAATAAAGTCTGATGCGCGAACACGATATTGCGGACGGACGGACACACATTTTTTTCCAGACTCGTATTTTGGAATCTAGTCGTCATAATTCATTCAGANAAAAAAAAAAAAAAAAAAAAAAAAAAAAAAAAAAAAAAAAAAACGACATCGAAATTTTTCACCAATACAATAATTTATTTTCCATACTTCTTATATTGAGTGTCCGTGGACAAAAACGGCGGAGCCATCCGTTGTTCCTCGAATTTTAGCGCACCAAAAGTATAAATTTTTGATTTTCCGAGTCATTTGATAATTCATCAAAAAAAACAAAGATGTTTTGACAATGTCACACCTTTCTTGATTGCATCGTGCCCTTGTGTAGTATTTTTAATGCGAAAAATCAAAAACGCGGATATTGATCTTTATGTTGCTGAAAATGATCCAGCGTGGTAGACTTTGTCGTACGAGTTTTATCGACCAACTTAGCTGATCTATAATGAAATATTGGAGGAAACGCCATGCAACGTATCTTTCACAAAAAATACATAAAATTCTATCAGCTTCCGGCATTTTGACACATTTTGTACACATAGTTGCTTAGATTATCGGAATTTCCGCAAATCAAATACCGATGATAAACTCGTATGTTAGGGCAAAAGGCGATAAGTAGAAAGATGTAATTTTTAGAAACGGTATCTTTGGATTCAGAAAAAACAAGCTCTATCAAACGGTACAAATGATTCACGTCCCAACTAAACTCATAAAGAGAAATTTGAAAAGTCTGCATAATCCCAAAACTTCAAATGTTCGATATTTAGAAGTTAAGACCAATATAACCACACTCTGGTATTGTAGTTTGCAATAGAAGACGACACACGAAACTTTTGTTTGAAATCAAATAAGTACTTAACGTAGAACTTGACCTTGAAATTTGGTGCCTATTTATATCAATATCATGCATTTAATGCTCAAAGACACATTTGGCAGAAGTCTAAACTATTTTTGCACTTGCTAGCGCTTTTTGGCAATTCTGCCTAAAACGAGAACGGCAAAAGCTAAAAAACGTTTGCCTAATGTTACATTGTTACAATTATACTCGTATGCATGTAATATAATATGGGAAAAATATTTGATGACAATCGGCTGAGTAGTTTCGGAGGAGTAAAAAGTTGGCACAAAAGTTTACAAACTGCAAACTTTTGTGACTTCTCCGAAACTACTCAACCAATTGTCTCCAAGTTTTTTCCCATATTCTGCATATGCCCAAGGCTGCGTATATGCATTTTCAGGAAGATATTTTGAAATCGGCCGATTTTTTGTCCGATTTTCCAAAAAAAATTATTGCTGAATTGAATAAAGAAAATTGGAAAATCAGAAAAAAAATCGACCGATTTCAAAATATCTGTATGAAAATTGATATATACACCCTTGTGTATATGCAGAAAAATGGTATAAGTGGTGGGAGTAGTTTAGGATTAGTAAGGTCACAAAAGTTTGCTGTTTGTAGGGAGTATAAAGCTACGCTCCGCTCCGCCCAATAAATTAAAAAAGAGGTCTGTAACCTAATTCGCACCTTAAAATAAATGTTATGTTGAAACTTTTTTGCATTTGTAGCATTTTTCCTTTTAACGGTCTCATTCCTGAATTTCTGAAGTCGCACCTAATAGTCCTAATGTGTACTGTGCTATGCAATATCTTCGTACCTATATTTTGAATTTTTAGAGATTTTCTTTCGATATTTATATCGAAATATATCAAATCTCGAAAAATATCGATATTTTGATTCGATAATATCGGTGCATTCGATACCCTGACCTTGATTACGTACACTTTTTGTTTTGTAACAGAAAACTACGATTGCATACGTAGGTGGTAGGTACTTACGTTGCGGGCTAATTCTCGACGTGGCAATGCAAATTCTTTTCTTGTCACTTCTTCAGATGGATCTTCTTCATTATATTTAACATACGTAAACGTTTTGTTGAAGCTTAACACATTCACACTCAACTCCTCTACAGAAATTGTGTTGAAGTGTCCATTATCATCTTTCAAAACAGTCCGAAATTTCATTTGTTTAACATGTTCAGCAAAATCGAATTTTTTGACCATGTGCATCATACGACAAAATGGTTGGCCAATATAAATCAAATGCTGTCCGTAAGGTGGAATGGTAGATTCAGCGATGATGTAATATTTTGAATACATTCGGAATTTAAAAAAAACTGAAATAAAGTTAGAAAAACGTGGCTATTAGATTAAAATTATGATTTGATTTTAATTTAGAGCAGCCATTGGAAGAAGGCATCTCTTGGTTAAAGTGCCTTCATGCAGTTTCGCAGCTTAATCTCAAAGACAAAGACGCATGGAGGGGGGGGGGCTCNGCATGGGGGGGGGGGGGGGCTCCCATCTGAATATACTAAGTGGTCGTCAATTTAAGATCACTAGCTTTTTATTATGATCCATACCTATTATGTTTTTAATTTTTAATGCGATTCTTATTTGACAACTTTATACCGAGTCTTACCCATGTTAAAAACATCAGCGAGTCAATAATTAAGGACTCAATCTACACCCTCCACCATCATATTTATGACACATATATAAAGTAAAAAGGAAACAAAAACTTAAGATATTATAGAAAAGTACTAAAAACTAATTTAAAAAAATTAGTTTTTAGTACATTGCAACCAGCCAAAGTATATTTTTCTCAAAATATATTCGTTTCTCTCGTCGAGTTTTCCCAGCATTTTCGTAACATTAAATAAATACTGAAAACTCTGAAAAGCCTCTTTAATAGGTGCAACGGCCCTATTAAAGTTGGAATATTACCAGTTTCAACATTGTCGGGATATTCTTCATAAATCACAACAGGTTCAATTCCATTTATTGGGTCTATCAGTGTATAACTTATTCTACCAAATACATCTTCGCATTTAAAAACACCTATAAAAGAAATAAAATAATAATGAAAAAAATGTCCAAGCCAAAAGCGATTGAAAATGAAAGTAAAATAGCCAAAAGCGATATTTAAAAAGTGTGTGCCATTTTTTGTGGTTATTTTCATCCCTTTTACTGAATTCGCTGACTTACCTACGATTTGTTTGGCCTTGAATTCTGGAACTCTGTGAGGTGAGTTTAGATCGATTGTATCTAGAAAATTCGATGGAACATTGGTATACACGGCTGCTATGTAAACACTGCTGGCAATTCCATTATATTTGTAGATAAATTTTTGTAATGCTGTGACAACCAGTCCAACACTGGATGAGTAAGATATGAAGGGTGGGTCGTACTCTACTAAGAATTCAAAAAGGTCTTGATTATTTCGTTCACAATGAGCCGCATAATCGATGTATGCTCTGAAAGAACGAAAAAACAACTGAAAGTGAGTTATGTCAATACATTCTATATGAATGTATTCATGTCAATACTTACCTACTGAATGAATGTACTCATGCCAATACTTACCTACTGAATGAATGTACTCATGCCAATACTTACCTACTGATTGAATGTAAGTACTCATGTCAATACTTGCGACTGAATGAATGCAAGTACTCATGTCAATACTTACCTACGGAATGAATGTACTCATGTCAATACTTACCTACTGAACGAATGTACTCACGTCAATACTTACCTACTGAATGAATGTTCTCACGTCAACACTTAGTGTATGAATGTGCTCATATCGTTACTTACTGTATGAATGTATTCATGTCAATTCTTACTTACTGTATAAATGTATTCAAGTCAATACTGACTGTAGGAATGTCAGTACCTACTATATAAATGTATCCATGTTAATTCTCACAGTATTAATGTATTCATATCAATATTTGCTGCATGAATAAATTCATATTTATGCTCACTGTATGCATTTATACTTGCCAATACTTATTATTTACTGTATGAATTTATTCATATCAATACTTCGTAACTTCGTTGATGTCATATAACACGCCCTATGGTCATTTTTGCAACTTTTCAGGGGAGCAAAAAAACTGATTATTAATGATTTGGGTGCAGATAGTTAATTTTCCTAGTGATATTATGTTATTCGACCACTAATAATTCCTTTTTTAAAGAAATA
>CM022877.1:9961914-9980256 GCA_012654025.1 Pachypsylla venusta | reverse complement strand
AGGGCATGTGCATACTCATAATTTGATGGGAGAAGAAGATGGCACAGAAAATGAAATACTTACAGTTCTAGCTGAGAAGTGATGGGAAGAAGAAGATGGCACAGAAAATGAAATACTTACAGTTCTAGCTGAGAAGTGATGGGAAGAAGAAGATGGCACAGAAAATGAAATACTTACAGTTCTAGCTGTGAAGTGATGGGAAGAAGATATACTTACAGTTCTTGCTGAGAAGTGATGGGAAGAAGAAGATGGCATAGAAAATGAAATACTTAGAGTTCTAGCTGAGTAGTGATGGGAAGAAGAAGATGGCGCAGAAAATGTAATACTTACAGTTCTGGCTGAGAAGTGATAGGAAGAAGAAGATGACACAGACAAGTGATCTGGGAACCAGGTCCATAATGAAATATTGTTGTCCTCAAATTTTGAATTTACAACAGAAAATTATAATTAGCCTTAGCAGAAAATAAAATGGCTTCCTAATGGTTTCCTTCTACGTTTTAAATAGTAATAAAATTGCGTGCCATTAGTCCTTAAGGGGCAGTTTAACAAAAATGATACGCACAAAATGTTTGTATTGTTTGTCACAAAAAGTAAATAGTAAAAAAGTTTTTTTTTAAAGCCAGAACCGACCCCCAGGTTGAGCATGGCTAATATTTAAAACCTCAATATTCTCTAGAAGGGGGCTCTTGAAGGGGCCCTGGCCTAGACGATTTTTTTTTACTAATAATAAAGAAATAAATTAAAAAACAACAACTAATAGCCAGTCAGCGTCTATGGCACGTTGAATAAACCAGATCCCGTTAGAGCACTGAAGTTAAGCAACGTACAGCGATATTTTACCATGTGGGTGTCCACGTGGGTTCGCTCCCGCGTGATGCTGTCTTTTTCGGCCCAACCCAGACTGGGTGACGTCAGTGTGGGTAGCTGGTTTGCAAGTTTTCAGTGACCAATAGATGTTGTGTACAGTGCGTTTATCTGATATCGCATTTGATATGCAGTGCACTAGCTGTTTGCCCGCGCTTCGCCGCGGTTACGAAATTCATCAACTACAATTTCGAGATTGCGACATTAAATCTTCTCAAGTTTGTATTTTTGGTGGAACCGACCCCCAGGTTGAGCATGGCTAATATTTAAAACCTCAATATTTTACTCAAAGAAATTTTGTTTTCTACTGCAAAATACCTTTGTATCGAATTTCAGTTTTCTCGCTCATCCCGAATTGATACTTCTCAATTCCGATTTTGCGGTGGTGAAAACCAAACCAGCAATAAATAGGAAAATTTATTTTTTTATATTTTTTATCGGATTCTTATATACTATTGGGGGGGGGGGTCTATTGTCGCTCATTTTTCGTTATCTCCTTTTATCACGATAACTCCTGCACATGATGAAATTTGGTATGAACATCCATTATATTTATAGAATTAGCAGATTTTTGTCCCCATTGACCCAACAGCGGAATTGAGTGTAATCTCTAGTCATGAGGATTTATTGAGTATTTGATTGGATTCGAAATCAAAATGTTAATAATACCTACTATTATTTAGGAATATAAATGTAAAAGTTATAAAATAAATATTGGTAAACAATAAGTATAAATTGTGATTTTTTTTTTACCGAACTCCATGTTAAAAATTACGTTTTTTAAAACTTTTTTAACCTTAGTCAGCACTGCCTTCTAATTGAAATTTTGGGAAATTGTTTATATTACTAAATGGAACTATAATAGGGGGTATGGCCTGACCCCTGCTTCAACAGTTTTTACTATAGTAATACGTATGAAACCCCCTAGTCCACATAGTCTATAAGACACCCTGTATATAATAACCTGTGCACGTGTTGAATCTGAACAATATTCTCGTCATGGCCTGATTTGACGTCATGGAAGAAAAACACATTTATTTGGGGAGCAGAACGTACGAAAATGGGATTCCGTGTGCAACTTAATGAAGGAGCTTAGTGGGTGGTATCATTCGATCAGAAAAGTGATGGAGATCAACAATATCTTGACTGCCACTCTCGCAACTGATGCAAACGGCTGTAATGTTGAATCCAAGATGACCGCCACACCAAAATAAGTATACTGCCATATCTTCGCCGATTTTCATCCGATTTTGATTTTTTTTTTCTTGAGTCATATTTTGATGTTAAGGAGAAAAATAAAAATGCGATTGGGCTCCAAAATGTAAAATATCAAAATTATAAGGGTCAAAATTACCAATTTTATGAAAAATAATTGACCAAATTACTTAATATAACTCTGGAAAGTATTTTTCAAGTAAATTAAAATATTTTGTGAAAACAAATCCAAATGACCCGTGGCCCTCAAAATGGCATCAAAGTTGGCTTACAAATGAGGTGGGTATATCAAATAAGCGCGCTCAGGGCATGTGTATACTCAAAATATATGTTGTCGAGGTCGCAGATTTCAAATTTGTTATTATAAATAACTTTTGTTCTTTTAAACTCGAGATATTTTCAAAATAGCGGAAAAGGGGGGTTTATAAATAGACCTCTCTCTAGGGCATGTGCATACTCATAATTCATGTTTTTTGGAATTTTCAACTATACATAATCTCTGACCACTATAAAAAAAAATGGCGGACAAATAGTGGGATTATTAAATGAAACCCTAAGGTGATGTGTATGCTCAAAATACATGTTTTTGAGATACTTTCAAAATGGAGGACAATTATTTATGTCGGGACATAAGAATAATCAAAATACAATGTGCCCACCAGAATGACCACACTTCTAACATTTGAACGACTCGGAATTTTCCAATTCTGTAGAACTCCAGGGACAGAAAGAAGGTCGCAGATTAAGATTTTCAAAATGGCGGACAAAAAGAGATATATTAAAAGCCTCCCCAAGATGATGTTTTTACTCAAATGAGGTCGTCAACTTCACTAATAATAGATAACTTTTCACGTTTAAAATATGATATATTTTGAAGATAAAATAATTATGTCTTAGGACTTAGGATATGAATAAATTAAAAAAAAAAACAATGTTTCCCTGAATGATCGGCCATCGCACTTAACTTTTGAATGGCCCATGGTCAATTGGTTACTTGTGGGTAAAAAAAAAATTCTCGAGAATGTACATGAAAGTTCGCATAAAATAAGTTCTACCTATCTCTCTCCTCTATTTAAAAAAAAAATCAGGAAGTAATCTAGAGGGGTCTAAATTTTAATCTGTTTTCATTTACACCTTGTATTTATAACGGGGACCCTGAGATATTTTCGAAAAAAATGGATTATACCCTGTCTTAGGTTATCTATATGTATTATGTAACTATATGAAAATATATGCTTCTGATTTTAGGCTCCATGTTTGCCATTGTAATTGTTGATTTTTTACCAGTAGTGCCGATATTTTTCTATTATTAGTAAATACCATTCCCTTAGCTACATGGATCCTATTACCGTTTTAAAATTTTAGATTTTTAGATGCAGTAGATATTTTAGATGGGTCAGATGAAATATTTTATATTTCTTATATTAAATAGGTTTGATTAATGTGGAAAAATAATAATTTCGTTTTTTTCACAACGTTAAATAGGATAAGCAGCATTTTTTGTCCGATGAAAACATCTCCATGTTTAAACATCAAAAATTATTTACAACAGCGAAATTGAAATCTGCGGCGTCAAAAACTTATATACAGCTTATCCAAAGATGGCCAGCCCATTAATTTTTGAACCTCTTGGAATATTCGAATTCTGCACAGCTCTAGAAGGGAGGCTATGAGATATGACCATTGACCAATGGTGCTGTTAAGATTCAAGCTTGAACCCCGGAAGTGATGTGTGATTCTGTCGATGTGTCGAGAAATTTAAATGGAATGTTATAAATGTTTTTTATTTAAATGAAATAAAAACCATTTTTCCTTTTATTTTTTCAAAAAATTAATCAGGGCAGAGCTACAACGGGAACCGATTTGCTTTTTGATAAAAATTAAAAATGTTTCACATTTATTTTTGAAATCATAAAGTCCACAATTTTATTATCGTCAGTGTCGTAGGCAAGGAATGTCAAATCTTTTTTTTCTGAAGGTTGAAATTAGGCCGTTTCAGTCATTTCGGGTAGACAGTCTAAAGTATTTTTTAAACAATGGAAAGCAACCTAAATAAGGATACATTTTTTTAAAAAGTATACATTTTTCACAGGAGGACCAGATAGGAAATTGAAAAAATTTCAATGCAATAGGTAACAAAGGAGATAAGTCGTATTATGAAACATTCAGAAATTGTACTACATTTCCTCTGGCTTTACTGTGAATGTTCTATTTTTTTGCGAATCCTTGTTTTCATTACTTTCAATTGTTTGTCCTAAATAGCAAACTTGCATTGGACTCTCTACGACACTGATGATGATAATAATGTCGACTTTTGATTATTTAGGTAGATGTGAAACATTTTTAGTACGAAACTTTTTATTTTCACAGTAATATCATAATAGTCCCCGTTATACAAGGTGTAACCTCAAATAAACATATATTTTGAGTATACACATTGTTTAGGAACCAATATTATTTTATTAAAAACTAGCTGTTTCGCCCGTGCTTCGCTACGATTCTTATATTGCTATCTTTCTTTCTCAACGACAATGGAAATTGGGGGGGGGGTTAAAAGTTAGTTTTGAGAACGGACACTTTTTAAGTTCAGTCTTTTCAATTGATATTTCTCATTCCAAATTTTTATAAAATATAAAAATATTCTGAATGATGTACTCGTATGTTCAACTTTAATCTGTCTTTCGGATTAAAACAAAATCAACACACATGTCTTTAGTGGGCTTAGCTGACAATTTTTTGGGAAATCGACAGTTTTTGTGAAAAATAGTCTCTTCCGGGGTTCGAACCTGAATCTCACCATAACCATTCAATGGTTATAGTGGGCAAGGCCCCTTTAGAGTATTACAGAATTAGTATTTACTAGCTGAGTACCCGAACTTCGTTTCGAGAAGATGAGAGATAATGCCGAGCTGTAGTTCGTAAGTTATAAGCGAACAAACAAACAAACAGACATTCACTTTTATATATATAGATTTCATCAGAAGAACTATTTGTAGTATTTTTTCATCAGAAGAACTACTTGAAGTATTTTTTTTTTCATCAGAAGAACTATTAATACAAAAAATGTTCTTCATATAGGTATAAAATTAAAGTGCTTTATATCAATTTATGGGTATATTTGGAACAAGTTTTGAAGGTGATTATCAGGAGTTGTTTTCACTTGTTGTAGTAGCGACGTTACCAGTTATACCCCTTCACCTGAACAAGTGAGGAGTGTCGTGTTGAATTCCTATGCACAAAATTCCACGGCTTCACCATTTGTGGGGTCGATTCTGTTCATATGCTTATGCGTTTAGATCAGCTGAACGTAGATCGTTTAGATCAGCCAAAACTAGAGTTGCTGTTTGGTAGAGCCTGAGAGTTTCTGTTCTTGTTCAAATATGTTAAGGACTTATATTTTGTTTGAAATTTTCTTCAGCAGTTTGGACAATGGTAGTTTGGATTATTTTATTTACTTCTTTCAGAACTGTTTCATCCTCACTTTGGACTGTTCTTCTGAAGTTTCACTGAGGGGACTGATTATTTATGACAAAGTTGCGTGGATTTTCTGGTTGCTGACATAAACTAAGATATTGCTGGCATAACATTGTATTATGAACTCTTACAGGAACTATTTTTATTTCAGAATTTTGGATGTTTTTGTGAAGCTTGAGAAATATAAACAAGGGGCCAAAGGTAGGTAGTTCTTAGTATAATTTTAAATCCTGATGGCGAAATGCATCGCTATTTATTGTATCCTGAAACAAGATCTTTTTTTTATTTTAAAATTATTACAATGGGTACAAACATCCATACTGAAATTATATACTTACATCAGTTTTCCGTGATTATTAACACAGGTTGTGTTAATAATCACGCCATTTGTTGGGTAACTTTCCAAACATATATCAGGTGTTTCTAAATATGGCAAGTGTATACCCTCTTTCCCAACGCTTACAAGGCTATTTTTCTTGTAGTGAGTCATAAGTACCAACTGATAACATTTTCGGATTACATCTTAGCGTACGAAGTTTGGCCTCTCGAATAATTATGACAATAATTATTCCCAAAAAGGTGAAATAAGGAGCATAAAAATTATCGAGGAACTGCTTTGAGAAACTCCCAAAAATATTTATACAGGTTCTTTACAGTAGAGTTCTTTATTTTATTTATGCTTACATCGGCTCACCATAGATTCAGATGGTCAGAATGAGACTTTTTTATACCTACTCGCAAAGGCCTTCTAACAGAGATATGGAACAAAAAAAAAAAATACCTACCTACTTTCAATTTATTTTAGAAAATTATCTAATAAATGCGCCGAAAAACAAGAACAACCAATGTAATAATAGTATTCGAGTAAATAGACTTTTAAATGTCGTCATTTTGTTAGATCAAAATCAAAGTTCATACACGCGGTTATAATTATCATTATTTTTGACGTATGGCACATATTTTTAAATAAGAGTGTTCCCATTACGAACGTTTTCATGTCACCGTTCAAAAAACTATGTCAAAAAAGAATTTTCTTGTCTTGGAAATCATAACGACAAAAAATTGTCAAGATGGTCCAGTGGCATGTGTAAACAAAATGGAGAGGTTCCCATTGCACGTCTATCTCTCCTTTCAGTAAGCTTTGTGATTTTGTAAGAATACTGTGACATGTGTAAACAAAATGGAGAGGTTCCCATTGCACGTCTATCTCTCCTTTCAGTAAGCTTTGTGATTTTGTAAGAATACTGTGGCATGTGTAAACAAAATGGAGAGGTTCCCATTGCACGCCTGTCTCTCCTTTCAGTACGCTGTGTGATTTTGTAAGAAACTGTGGCATGTGTAAACAAAATGGAGAGGTTCCCATTGCACGCATGTCTCTCCTATCAGTAAACTTTGTGATTTTGTAAGAATACTGTGTCATGTGTAAACAAAATGGAGAGGTTCCCATTGCACGCCTGTCTCTCCTTTCAGTACGCTGTGTGATTTTGTAAGAAACAGTGGCATGTGTAAACAAAATGGAGAGGTTCCCATTGCACGCCTGTCTCTCCTTTCAGTAGGCTGTGTGATTTTGTAAGAAACTGTGGCATGTGTAAACAAAATGGAGAGGTTCCCATTGCACGCCTGTCTCTCCTTTCAGTAAGCTTTGTGATTTTGTAAGAAACTGTGGCATGTGTAAACAAAATGGAGAGGTTCCCATTGCACGTCTGTCTCTCCTTTCAGTAAGCTTTGTGATTTTGTAAGAATACTGTGTCATGTGTAAACAAAATGGAGAGGTTCCCATTGCACGCCTGTCTCTCCTTTTAGTAAGCTTTGTGATTTTGTAAGAATACTGTGGCATGTGTAAACAAAATGGAGAGGTTTCCATTGCACGCCTGTCTCTCCTTTCAGTAAGCTTTGTGATTTTGTAAGAATACTGTGGCATGTGTAAACAAAATGAAGAGGTTCCCATTGCACGCCTGTCTCTCCTTTCAGTAAGCTCTGTGATTTTGTAAGAATACTGTGTCATGTGTAAACAAAATGGAGAGGTTCCCATTGCACGCCTGTCTCTCCTTTCAGTAATCTTTGTGATTTTGTAAGAATTTCGATCGTTTTTTTNTTTTTTTTTTTTTTTTTTTTTTTTTTTTTTTTTTTTTTTTTTTTTTTCAAGTGGGAACACAACGTATTGAACGTCCCTTTCTTTTTTGTCGTCCTTTATTTGGAAACTCTAGTCTAGAAGGAGGGTCTCATAATATGACCCGGATTTTCAATCAATGCAGAGGAAAGGAAGACGGGTCCTGAAAATATCGGTTGATAACTACTAATTGTCGTAAAGGAAGGTCCTGAAGAAAGGTAGGTCCTGAAAATATCGGTTGATAACTACTAATTGTCGTAAAGGAAGGTCCTGAAAATATCGGTTTATAACTACTAATTGTCGTACAGGAAGGTCTTGAAGAAAGGAAGGTCCTGAAAATATCGGTTTATAACTACTAATTGTCGTACAGGAAGGTCCTGAAGATATCGGTTGATAACTACCAATTATCGTAGAGTCGTAGAGGAAGGTCCTAAAAATATCGGGTGATAACTACCAATTGTCGTAAAGGAAGGTCCTGAAAATATCGGTTGATAACCAATTGTAAAGGAAATTCCTGAAGAAAGGAAGGTCCTGAAAATATTGGTTGATAACTACCAATTGTCGTAAAGGAAGGTCCTGAAGAAATTGTCGTACACCATTCCATTAATTTTTTGATGCACAAACTTTTGCATGAAAGCGTTGTTAGTCTTCTCATTGAAATTTGCAATTTTTTGTTCTCACTTGACCTAAATATAACAAGAGTTAGCAGTTTCTTTTTATTAAATGTTTCCTTTTCAAAAGTTCTTTTTTTTTAAAAAAAAAAAAAATTGTAATTAAAATTTGAATTAATAATTATTTGGTTCAAAAATTTCGAAATTATAAAAGAGAGTTTTAGTTTAGTATCATAATAGTATTCTGGGTGCTTTTAGAATATAGGGATTTGGGTATGAGACTTTGAACAAAATCCTATACTAATACTAGATGTGGATAAGTTCTTTCCCGCGGCTGTTTTTATATCGAAAAGTATGTCATAGCTGAAATACAAAGATTTTATATTTTTCCTGAATGTTTTGTGGTTTTGATTCCTGCTCAGCAAACTTTAAAAAGCTATAAAGGTAACAGAAAGGAAATTAAAAATTGGGTGAACCAAAATGATTAAAATCTTAATTCTCTCAGCTTTTCTTTAAATCCTCCGGCAATAGACAGCCTATAAATAAACTGATGAAACTTTATCAGTTTATTTATATGGTGAAGTCATTTTCTTATTTAAATTAAATAACTACATGAGATTCAACTTATTAACATTTCTAGATATTTTACTTAAAGGTATTACTTTTTGTACCCCAGAACAACTTTGTCTCGAATTTCATCTTTCCCACCCAATTGGAAGTAACTTATCAACTTTCGATCTTTGGTGGTACTTCCACCTGGGGTGGAATCGTCACCTATTTAGAAAAATAAATATTTCACTTAACCGTATTACTCTTTGTAGAACCGAACAACTTTATGTCGAATTTCACCTTTGTCACTTATCTTGAAGTGTTACTTCTCATTTATGGGTCATTGGTGATGGTGACACCTTTGACTGAGTTGGTGAGACCTATGTTAAATATACACCCCCATGGGCTGTCGATAAAATGATAATATGATTAATCGTTTTAAATTTCATCAAAAATGGATAAACAGTTTGGATTTTTCAGCTTTCGCGCAAAAAAGCTGTTTGAGGACCTAGGGGCGCCTCTTGAGGTCATATAAAAAAACAAACAAAAACACACTTTCAACTTTTAGTTCATAGAACACGTATATCAAATTTTATTCAAATCAGACAAGCGGTTTGGCTTTCAAAGCTGAAAAATCACATGACTTCACGGACGTCGCGTCGTGCGTCGCACGTACGGAGAAATGATTTTTTGGCCTTCCTGGCTCCACAGTTTTTAATTTTTAATGACATATTTGATCTTTATTTTGGGTTTTGATTCCCGTCGGACAAAATTTTCTGCACGAATACAATATTTTATGTTCTATAGGCTATAGACTGGAGGAGAAAGTAAAAATACAGACGCGGCAAGCAACAAATAGGCAAGGCACACAAATATAAGTCTGGTTTGACGCTGCTTAATTAGTCACGACTAATGAAATCCGATGAGGTTTTCAAAATGTTTCACACCGTACAATTCGATCATATAAATATTATTTCTGATTGAAAAGTGGAACGATTACTCTCGGGAACTCAGGGGTGTCACTTTAAATTGTGATCTCTAAAGCACGTATAGCACATTTTTTTTTGCACGGAGAAAAACAAAATATAAATATTTGATACAATCCAGAAATACTCGAAGAAAATGTATTCTCAAATCTCAGAGGAGTTTCTTGTGTTCAGCTGAGTTTATGTTCTTTTTGTCTGAAAATTAAGTGGTCTAACAATATTCCCAACTTTATTTCTAAGAAAATAAACTTGTCGTAATTTGTTTTCCACATTTACAGAGGAAGAAAAATCTTTGAATAAGACTTGATTAAAAATTTCTCCTTTGATGTTGTGCAAAACATCAATCTTTCCGTTAAAGAAAATATTCAATTTTTCCTTGTTCAGACGTTTATGTGGCCAGACAGATGGGGCAAGGTTTACTGTTCCCGGAACGTAGGAAATACTTTGATGAAGCATTATTTGATTTGGGTATAAGTGATCCGAAAGTCTTTCTTTGTGGCTTGCAATGCGGAAAAGTTCGCTACAGCATTTTCCGCATTGAACACTGAATATTTTACTATTTGCATTTAGATACTTTTGCTTCCGAAGAAAATATTCAAGCTGTAAAAATTTGTCTTGAAAATTGAAATTTACACTCGCAAAATACGTTTCACACATAAAGGAACAGCTTTCGTTCTGTGTCATCTTTTTTGTTCGACATAAATCTTGCACTGTTCATCCAAAATTTCTGTTTCTGCAATTGCCTAAAAGGTAATTCGGAGTTAAAAATTAAACGAGCTTTATTGTATCCATGAATTTTCATATTTTCTTCAGTAATTTGGTTCAAATTACTGAAGCAACAAAGATTCCACTGTAGGTATGACTATTGCGGTATTAAAGGTGAAGGAAGCTGTACGAACCAATTTGCAGACATTTTGTTGATATTTATAACAGAAAGATAGGTACATGTGTGCCTCAATATAATGACCATATCATCAATGGGATGTCAACTACGCGCTTATTGCATTGTTTTAGAAAACATATTGTTAATGAATTATTATTCATTATCAATCTTCCTTGAAATGAAAAAAAATATTACAAGCGCATACAATTCATACATGTCTATTGCATCTTGCAACTAACACAGTCATTAATTTCTAAGCTGTAGATAAATATCTGACAAGCTTGCCGTCACATTGAAAACTACATAAATATGACGCGCTGCGCGATTGCATTCCGATGATGAAAGGCTTTCCTTTACATTTTTGTTTGATGTCTCCAATATTAGAATCGTTCTTGAGTGCCGAGGTGACTCCAAAAATCCTTGTCTGGAATGTTTCTGCATTTAATAAATTTTCAATACGACTTGTTTATGTCGACAGGTTGACATTCAATTTTAATGTGTTACTCTCTTAACACACAATGGAATTTATACAGTCAAGGCAGAGCGTCAATTTTTACATACACTTTTTGCAAATAAAAAAAAACTATAAGAAACATGTTATTTATTTATTGATTGAAAATATGCCCCAAATTTTCAACTTTTTAGGTTCAGAAGATGCCGAGATATTTTAGGCGTTGGATAATTCAATGTATATCAACACCAAAATACATTTCCCTTTTCTGTCAGTCAACCTAATGATTTCTATCATCCATCAAAATTTCAATTCCAATTCCAAAAATTTCCCAAATTATTCTGAATAGTTATTTTCAAATATGAGTTTTTTCGAACTAATTTAATCATTTTGCTGATTTTTTTAGAAAAGTAATTAGCAGAATTATTCAAATTTCAAAGTTTCATTCAAATTATAATTAATTTTCATTTTATTATTTTTATAGTTAATGTTAAATTTTTAAATATGGATAATTTATCACAATTTGAAAAGCTAAGATTGTGCATCGCACAGAACAAACATAACGAGGAAAGAATGTATGAGTTGAAAACGCTGGACACTTTTCAAAAGAATTAGGGTTGTGTCTTAGCTGTTGCGCCGCGAATTTGAATGCACAGTGCTGGATCCTATGGACTTTTCGGGGAAAACATCAACCTAGCGTTTTTAATAATTATTTGGCTAGCTAAACCAAACGTTCTTCTTGATTGAAGCGGGGCAAAGTCCAAAGATCTTTCCACGAACCCAGCACTGAAATTTTTCATAAAAAAATGTAAACAAAGATGGGAGCCTGATGGCGGTAAATTTCAATTTTTTTGAAAATTTAAGTGACGATAATCACATTTCAAAAAAATGAACACACTATAAAACACCATAATTAGATATACTCGTAAACCAACAACTATTGCATACGAAAAAATAATATTTAAGAAAAATTAAAATTTTTAAAATGGGTCGGACATTAGTTCTTAAGAACCTAATTTTACAAAACGTGTATAACGATTTTTGTACGGAGCTGAGACCCCACTTTCCTTCCAGTTAATATATTTTCAAAGTTGCATCGAAGGTTAATAGTTTTTTTTTTTTTTTTTATCTTTGGCTTTATTCATTTTGAGGAAGGGATTTGATTTTTCAACACACAATTGGTTTAAATCTTACCTTACGGACAGGGCACAGAGGGTGAGGGTTCCGGCAGTTGGCAGTTGTGTGAGTGATGTCTTCTCTTCGGTCAGAACTGTGGTGGCGGGGGTTCCACAGGGGTCAGTACTAGGCCCGCTTCTGTTCTTGGTTTATATAAATGATATCATCAATTGCGACCCGTCTGCTCACTTTATCCTTTTTGCAGAAGACATGACCGTCCTTGTCACGGGTGGTGGTCTTGATGACGTCATCCCCAAATGTCCATTGGTGTTGCAGAAGGTGCGGACCTGGTCCACAGCCAATAAGCTGGTACTCAACTCGAGCAAGACATCTTACTTATGCTTTAAGTCCTCTCCCACTCGGCCTCTTCCACCTATAGTGTTCTCTAACTTGACCATTAAATCATGGTAAACATACATGATGTGAAGTTCCTGGGTCTCCGTATTGATTCAAATGGAGTCTCCGTCTGTAATCCCTGGGCCCATTTCTGGCCACTGCTACGTTCGCAGTGGATTCGGTTCGGAGGAATGTGGATATATATGCGGCACTGACATCATGAGTTACGCGATTTTGTTCTGGGGATTTGCGTTGGGAACAAACCAAATACTACTAATCCGAAAACAGGCGATCTGAGAGATCTTTGGCTTGGTAAGAACCACTTCTTGTGGACCCTACTTGAAAAAACACAAAATTTTAACCTTTTATGGCCAATAGATTCTTGACGCGTGTACGGCTATACATTAAATGTCACCACAACTGACGGAATATTAAGGATGTACACCGTTACAACACGCGTAACAGTCATCAAATTAGGCCAGCCGCCGTCAAAGAAATAGAAAGATCTTTCCTGAGTGAGGGAATCAGTCTGTATAATATCTTGCCCGCAGTCATTAAAAACCTCAATGCAAAGCAGTTCCGCAGTTCCTTAAAGAGCATTTTTGAAATTGTTCCTTATATTATTAAGGATTTCAAGGGGTCTGTACGGAGATCCGGAACTTCATAGATTTCCCAATCCTAACCATGATTCCATTTCACTCTTGTCATCCCATTCCAAATAATTCATTCCTTTGTAACCATTAATCCCATTCCATTAAACCATTGATTCCTTTCGATTCCAATAATACATTCCATTCTAATCATTAATTAAATTTCATCTTAATAATTGACTCTATTCAATTAACTGAATTCACATCATCGTAGCTTCATTTCCATTCAATCATGCTACTCATTCAGACCTCATACCTGTTCATATTAGGTACTATTAGGTGTTTAAAATTAAGCTACTTAGGTACTACTATTAATATTAACAGCAATATTTTAAACATACTTTTTGTTTTTTATTATTAATCGAAAACACAATTTTGATTATTTTTAGCGCCATGTTTTTTTTTTGTCTAAGTTAAAATTTTCAGACCGAACGGGATTCTTACCCACAACCTCCAGAGCAAGAGTTATGTTAGAGGAGTGAAAAAAACCTTGATATCTTATACTGCATGTCCCAAAAGTCCGAGACCACCAAAATATCTTTTGAACGGCTTTATGTGGATTTTTGAAATTTAGCATGATGGTATTATATCCCAAATTAAACCACTCATTATTTACGAATTATTTGCAATGGGATATTGAATAATTTCATAGGACACCAATGTCGAGGAACCTGTTTTTTTAGACATAAATATCCCGTTGCAAATAATTCACCTAGTTTTAGACACTCTTGGAAGTCATGTCTTAGAAATTTCAAATGCCCGCCATTTTGAAACCAAACATGATAGACGTGTGAAAGTTTTTGCAAAATACTTCTAATTTTATTGTCATTCTGAAAATGTATCACTAGATGGGGGTTCGTATTTAAAAAACTAAAGTTGGACTCCCTGGGGCCTTATGGAACCCGCCCCTGAGGTTTAATTTGGGATATAATGCCATGCAAAATTTCCACATAAAGCCGTTCAAAAGAGCCGTTCAGGTGTCTCGGGTCTGGGAATTTTGGGACATGCAGTATATAAGCTTTCGGTACAACCCTAATAATAATGACTCTTCCCTACAATGTTTTATAAAGTTGACCAAATACGAGCAGTAGGTTGAGATTTATTTTCAATTATCACTGAATCTGACCCTGTCTCTGATATCAGATACTCGATCCGACCCTGTCTCTATTGTTCATCTTCTTGTTTACAAATTCTCACCTCATTCCATACTACGAGTATTGTAGTATTGCATTGTTTGCTTTGCATCATCAGAGAGCCATTGTTAGATAATATTATTGTAATTCAAATGGAATTATTGACTGACCTTGACAATGATACAGTTGCATACATAGTGCAAGTATGCAGGTCAAGGCTGACATCATCAGTACCCACGTTTATAACTCTATTACCTAGTAAGCGTTATCATTTCTTATCGGGGGGGAAAATAAAGAAAGTTTGACTTTTCAAAATCACGGAAATGTAAATTCCATGAACTTTGATTAAAATGAATTAGAAAATAATGAACTCAGTTGTGATTGTTTCGATCACGAGCTATTTCGACTGACGTTTTTTTTTTTTTTTTTTTNTTTTTTTTTTTTTTTTTTTATCGAGAGCTGTGTATGTGTAACATTACGGTTAACACTGTAGCGGATCAGTTTTTTTCCCGAATAGATTTTTTGTTGCTTGGGATTTCCTCCGTGGGGAGTGGTGAAATTTTAAATAAAAAAATAAAAATAAATGCTGTTGTCATTATGTCACAACTTTGGTGCTCACTGTAGCATTGTAGGATTTTCCAATATCAATCATTATCGAATAATAATTTTTCTAGTTTACCTACAATGCTGATGACACCGGGTGGCTATGTAGATTTATCTCCATAGCTACTCATTTTCCTCACAAGGCTGAGTGGACCCCGAAAACCTCCAAACCACAGTGACAATTTTGCGTTCCTGCCAGGATTCGAACCCGTTTCATATCCGAATTATCCGAAGGCATAATTTCTTGAAAATAATAATATGAATTACTAACTTCTTCATGAATTGAATGAATGAAAATGGAAAATTTGAGGAAAAATCTGGGGGAGGAAGAGGATGAGGAAAACCAAGGGATACATGTTCGAATATATACTGGGAGATACAGAAGTAGAGGAATGTCCTTCGAAGGGCTTAAGTAGGATCTACCATTGGATAAGGAATCCGGGCCTGTTTAATGGCATAAGGAAAATGAGAAATTAGAGAGAAAAACTTCCACGTGGAAAATTCCACATCAAAATAGGACAAGAGAATTAGATTTTATTAAGGGAATAATTCCGGACATTAGTCCCAAATATGAATGGTGGGGGTAAAATATCCGGAAAAGAGGTACTATTTCAATTGTAACTGCTAAATCACGCAATAAAAAAAAACACTTCAATTCAGCTTTAACTACGATTGCTGCGTAAAATAATGTAACCAGAAAAGGTCTTTTTTATGATGTTTCGATACTTGAGGGTTGCAAGAACTTTTACTACTGGTTTGTTTGAATTTTTACGTACCTAATTTAGTTCGGAGGTAGTTGATTGTTCTGCATATAGATCTGCAGAATATGGTAACGTAAAGTACATTCAACTACAATTCCTTCCTTTTTAGCTTTCTGTATTGGGTTAGGTTGTATAGGTCAATTCTGTTTTATCTGAAAGAGCGCGACATGATTAGCTGTTTTCAGAAAACTCTTTCTTGATCCGGGACGTTCAAGTGTTATAGTGTCATTGTGCAATAGACGGCGAGGGTCTTCACTCTATTTCGTTTCATTTATGTTTTGAGATATTATTTACACGATTTCTTTCCGAATTATTTACTGCGAAATAAATTTATTTATTTATGAATCTCTCGAATGGATTGTGAAGTATATTTTTCGAACAGCGCAATGTGATGGATTGTGTCAGCATCGTGTTCTTGTGAAATGTGATTTTAAGATTATTATCGTTATATTTCATTGCAAACCTCCCATCCTGTTTGAGCTGTTGCTGATGTGTATCATTCTAATTTCAATCCATTCTGTTATCAGTCTTATTGAATATTTCATACAGGGTTGTCCAGTTAGTTCCGATGTTTTTTTTTATTGATTAGTAAATTGAAAACAAACAACGTATTATGGGTTTGATTTTTAATGAAGTTATGCTCCTTTAGGCGCGTTATGAAAAAATGATGGCAGTGAAATTTGAAGATAAGCGCTCATGTGTATCACACAATTATAACCTGTAACACAAAATTAACACAGATGAAGTTAGTTATGAAAAAAATGATGAAGATGAAGTTAGTTATGAAAAAATGTTAAATTTAAATTTGTATTTTTCCATTCTATATCCATAGAACATTAGTAGGTTCTGAGTTCACTCCCGAGTGGTTTAGTTAGTATGTTTTTTTGAAATATTATTAAATTTATTTTTAAAAAGAAGTATAATTTCTCACGCACGTACACGTACATGCACGAACCCATTTTTTTGGAGCAGCTTCATGAAGCATCCTATTGCTGCTAAGTTAAATAAATTAGGTATAGACTACTCTGCCTTTTTGCGGTGATCAACCACCGCTACTCAGTTGTTCCCAAATTTCAACAGTACGTGAAAGATACGGCCTCACCAATTCACAGTTATGACATTTTATTTGTTTATTTAACTTTTATTATCTCACTCCAGATAATATTTTTTGCAGAAATAATAATTCTAATTGATTGACTCAATAATCCTCACAAATGTGTTTTTATTGCCATTATCAATGCCATGTTATCATGCCTCATTAAATAATGACTCCATTTGTGATGGCAATGATTTTGATCAATTTAATATCTTACAACACAAACAAAGATGTATCATTGATAGAAAATATTTAGAATGAAATTTCGCAACAATTTCAGTTTTAGTGGAAACAAATTAGGCTTTGTATGTTCATTTTGTAAATATATTGTGTCCCAAGATAAACAAGTCGAATCCTAAGATATCTCAGTCAATTATTATGCGTGGAATAGAACTACGAAATACTGTTTAGTTCGAAACTAGGTGTTTCCTGGTTACGGTACTAACATTAGTAAGTACATCGTGACAAAAACAAGCTTGAACCCAAAAAAAAACCTTCTTAAAAAATTATAACAATCTCTTTTGGAGCTAAAATTTGAACCATCTCCCCCCCTCCCCCCCCCCAAGAAGATATTTCTTTTAATGATACTCATATTTTAGCTTGATTTCGGTGCATATCAGGCTAGGAACCCTGCCCTGACAATCCCGTTTAAATCTAATGAACTTTAAAAAACTTACAGTCCAAAATAAGGAATCGACCACAGACGGACTCGATTTTGCGAACGGGAATTTTGAATTCTGAAGACATTTTCCACATCTCTGAAATACACAAAGGTTCCTTGTATTCGATAGTTTAGAAGCAAAAATAGTTCCTCAATAAATGTATTTCTGCGTAACACTACAAATCTGGAGTAAAATTTCTCATATTTTTTAAATTGAAATTCCTTCACCCAACTGACATAAATGGGCATTTCAAAATTTTTGAAATAAAAAATAAATACAATTAGTTTTTAGTTGTACTTTTTATTTTAGGAAATGTATTTATTCTGTGTGTGCTCGACGTGTGTTGATGAATTTGTATTTTGCTGAAACGATGTTTTAGAGATTGATATCCCATGACTCAATTCAATCATGATCCATAAGTGCATGGATTTAACCAAACTTTTCGAATGAAAAATAAACTATAATGTTAGGTAAACTCCAATAATCTGGATAATCTGCTGTCTATGGTATGTTTTATCCACACAGCTTGGTTTTAGTACAGGATGGGCCATTTAAGGTGGACACATTTGGTTTTTTAATAAAATGAGAAATAAATGGTACGGAAAACAGTGCTAGACTTTCTCTTCCTTAATCATTCCATCAGACTACTACCGAATGTAGATGTTGCTCTTCTAAAGTTTTAAGTATTTTAGTGATATTATTGTTATATATCTATTTTCTGTTGATGTTGACCATTATTTTAAAAAGATTTTGCAGCCTTCGGCTGCGGACTTTGCTCTTTA